>OZ038514.1:24942822-25340322 GCA_964036315.1 Acanthosepion esculentum
ATATTCTCTTTTAGTATCTTTGAAATATTATCATCTTCCAAGTTCAAATAGCATACCACAGACATAAAAGCTAAATACAGATTTTTTTTTACATTCATCACCCTTTATTTATATCTGATACAAATCACTTTTATAATGCTTTAAGTGAAACGCAAGATAATATCCTAATGCCAACAATGTCAATAGGTAAACCACAGATGACAGTAACATGTTCTCTACAAACCACAATGACTTCTGTACTATTTAGTAATATATTGTGACTTAAATGACTATACTTCAGTATAAATCCTTTTATTACAAATGTTATTTATGTTCTTAAAATTCATTAAGTTATTGGGATGTTAATATCAGTTATTAGACCAAACTATTAATGCATTATGCACAAAGCATACAAGAAAACTATGAATGCCAATCTATTATTATTTTTGTGCTCATTTTATAAATGATTTCACCACTGACATGATCCACCCATAATGCCAATTGGTTAACAAGAGTAATGTACAAATAAGAAAAACAAGCAAGAATTTTGAATACAAATGAGAGAAACTGTATATGAAAACAAACTGACTAGCAATAATTATTACAATTTACATTAGGCAATGCTGGAGAATAAACATTATTATAAGTAGATTATAGATTATCAGATATGGTAATTAATGATGACCTTACATCCATTTATCATCAGTCGTTCAGCACAAAGATTAACTATCAACAGATAAAATATTACACTCCATGATTAAATTAACAAACACAGGCTTTACATAGTTTATTAGCTATGATATAAAAGTTAGATCAACCTCTGTTTTATCACAATTTCATATCTGGTTCAAACCTGATTCTTTTCTTTAGGAATCAAAGTAATATAGTTCAATGATTTAGAATTATGATAAACAGAGGTAACTATAAATGAAAACAAGTAAAATTATTACACATTGTGATTCTGTTTTTATCAGAAGTTTAAAATGCTATTTACAAGTTTTAAATCAACACTTTCAAAGAAAGTGTACATCTTCCAGTTATGTATGTATTGTAAGAGAAAAATTAAATTTCAAATAAATTTGCATACATCCTTATTAATCCTAAGAGTTAAGATATTTCAGGAATACAGATCTCATGCTGAAAAACAAATATATTTAAAAATATCAAGATGTAGGCTATTGACAAAGAACACACTATAACTTGTAGACTTAAATACTATCAACTTTTAGTGAAGAACATGATAGAGTGGTCTCTTGATATAATGGTCAATGAATATCTGGACAACTGCAATAAAATCAATAATAGATATGCAATATATATCCTTTTAATGTTGTTTATAAAATTAACATTTTTTTGTTTTAGAAATTAACCCATAACCCAATTTAATAGAATTATAGATATGAAATTATTTCTAAACATATTGTAAAAATACCAAACATTCCTATTTGTATTTAAAATTTCATGATTATTTCATTGTTCTTTTTTTCTTTTTTATAAAATATATTTATTCTAGAATCATAAGTATAGACATATTTGTAAGCAATTAAAATTTATCTGACATAAATTGATGGACAATGTCTTGCAAAAAAATTACCAGAATGATTAAGTCTTACTATAAATATCAACTTTACATAAATGATTATAAATAGGTACCTTAACATTTTGTTATTATAAACAAGTCTGATTGGAATATCTTGATATATTATAAAGATGTGAAAAATTATCAAGGTAATGTTAGTTCTCATTTTGGTTTGTCAATTACATTTTTTGAACATTTTACATTTCTACATTTTTCTAAGAATCAAAATTCAGTTTTATCAAGTGTAATTCATGTTTATTGAAATTCATTAATTTTTCACATATCAATTAAAATATTTATATGTACATTATACTTTAGCTAATTTTGTATGACAACCTAAATTTAATGAATAAGACATTTTACATTTCACAAAAATTTCATTTTGAAGGAAAATTATATTTCAGCCATTCATTATACATGAGTTTATAGTTCAAAGTTTGTTAGCACTAACTTTTTTAAGAGTACTCCATACTTCACTCAAGACATGTAAAATATTGTTGCAATTTGGTACAAGACATTTTTAGCATGTTCTTACGAGATAACTATTAATTGCTTTCAACACAAGTATTAACCTACATGCTAATGTACAGAAAAAATTTGTAATTTTATAGTGTTTATTTATGAAGATTTCTCTTTCCCAAATGTCAATATTTTTCTAAAATTTTACTGTTTTAATCATGTACACATATAGAACTTGTGAAAAAATCCTTATTTAAAAACCTAATTTTGCTATTGTTATAGACAAGCATATGGTTGCAAGACAGAAATACGACAACAGCAGAAATAGATTTACGTGATTTATTTCAATAGGAACGTGTGGTTTTGGGACAGCTACCTTGTGGTATAATTCATAAGTCGGCTGCCGATCCAGGTTAATCTCTCATAGTAGTTCCCACTGGTCAGTGTGGCGTTCCTCTTGCTGACTGCTGCTGACTGCCCAGACTGACCGTGACAGATCTGTTCCCCCGGTCTAACCATTGACTGCTTTGTACTTCCCCGTGTGACCCTTTTTATGAAATTTTTATGGCTTAACGGGCTCGAACAACGACACGAGTATAGTTAGGAGGGAAGCATTTATTGGTCAAAAAATAGAAGCACTTTGAAATATTATTTCATTTTTCAACCAGAACCATGCGTAAACGACAATAATGGTCATTTTGTGACGGGGCCTTGTCCCGTTCACATCCTACTCTCGCTCTTGAGTATGTTAGTTTATTTGCCTGCAAATCAGCCGAGATATGTCTTATTTTATTTCATAACACTACGCTTCCTTTCTCTTTTGAAATGAAAAAAAATTAACATTTTTCAAACTCTCTCATAACTTAAAATAGAAAATTAAAAGAAAAACAAAGAGAAGAAAAAATATTCATCCAATTTGAATTATTCAAGTTTGTTTTCATTAATAAGTAGAGACCGATGAACAGCTGTTGTGTTAATATAACAAAAGTCACAAAATACCAAAAAATAAAATATTACAAAATAAATTAAAAGAATGGTCCAACATTCTTTTCATTTATTTTGATAGCATTATTAATTAGCATTTTAAAATTATTAATTCATTGAGAATGAATAATGATAATGAGTCAAGAAGAGAAAATGTTTAAAAGAAAAAATAAGGAAAATATATAGTTTGTTTTGCAGAGCCTTGTATTGTTATACTGGAGTATATGTTTGAAGCGCTGTTTTCAACTTCTTTGTTTCTTAATGCCCTGGCACCTAATAAATGTCTTAGTGATTGAAACAAAAGAAAATGTGTAGGTGCTAAATCTGGTGAATATGAACAATGTGGAAGAAGCTCACATGTGGTAACGATCTTACTTATTCTTCTGGTGTAATATAAAATAAGTTGTTCATTAGTAGAACATGATAGATCACTGCTGGAATTTCTTACCAGCAACTTAATCAAGTAAACAAAGCATTACATTAAAACTGCCCTACTTTGGTAAATAGAAATGATGTTATTCATAACCTTGCATGGGCACACTATGCATATAGTTTTTGCAGTGATAGGTCTTTCATGTTCTAGTAACAGACAACACTTTTTATATTCCACCAGACACAAAGGAAGGACTTCTGTGGATAGAGTCCTGCTTTTGGTGTTGGTCATAGTTTCTCATTTTATGATTACTACTGTCTTTTTTGTTTTCTATTGACATGCAAAACATATTTCTCATCACCTGTAACAATACAGAAATAAAAATGTTGGCATTCCTGGTTAAAAGACTTCTAAAGGTGGCAGAATTATGTGTTTGCTTATCAAACAAAAATTCATGAGGAACCCATACTCCCTCATTTGAAGTTTTTTAATTCTATTGAGATACTCATGAACAATTGAATATGACATTAAGTTCTTGTACCAAATCACAGGTGCTTTGACATGTATTCAATTCAAGTCTCTTTCAAAAGTTCTTTATTCAGAGTGGGTTGATTCTTGAGCATATTATCGGATGTCCCAACCACCATTTTTAAACCACAGCTGACATGTATATACCTTTATTGCATCCATATACACTACAAATATTTTAGACACATCTGCAGCAGATTTCTGTAGTAAGCAATGACAAATATGTTGCTTTTTAAAGTTTTCATCCTGAAATGTACTATAAATAAAACACTGTCAGATAGAAAAGATTATAAACTAATTCTAGATGCAGTTTTCTCCCATTCAACATTTGGTTCTGCCTTGGTTGGTTGACTCATAATTCATAGCAGTGAAATACATAATTACTTTCCAAACTCTGTATTATAAGTTGACATAGAAATCACTTGAAAACTTGAGTTGACCAACGGTGTGGGATTAATAGTTAGTGACCTAGTGTGGTTAACTATTACTACTGAGTAGTGTGGGTATTACCCCCACTTCCTTTACCAAGATGCAGTGGTGCTTATTTAAGGCCTGTAAAAAAAAAAAGGAATACTTTCTTTCTCTTACATCCTTTTAATCTAGCATACAGTAGGTAACAACACCAACATGGAACTTGTCCTCATTGGGGATAATATCTTTTCCCTGTGTGACTTACAACTGACCCTTCACACACACATTTCCTAACAACTAAGTTTAATGTCTTTTCTTCCTTTACAAATGTGTACAAAAATATTAACAATGAAGTTTCTGTACATTCTTTGGCTTTCCACACAAATGGTGGCTAACACCAATGGTGTGATATGAAATGTAATAAGCCTAAACCTCTAAAGGAGTCAAATATGTCAGTAACCACTAAACCAGAACCTCTAAAAAAAGGAAAAAATGTGACAAAATATCTCGATTATGTGTCACCATTTTTTATTGTATTAAAATTTAATACAAAATTAATAATAATAATTAAAACATTTTATCATTATGTCTATGAATAGTTCAGCTATTTAACAAAGTTTACGTTAGTAGTTTGTTACAAATTTGTGATATTTATTTATTTAAAGAATCTCTTATTTTGCTGTTCATAAACAAATTAAATAAAATAAATTGTGTTGCAATGCAAAATGTTGAAGAGCATATCTGGCGAATATTGAGTTCAACAAAATTAATAACTAACACAATTTGGGTGGGATAACTGATGATACGCTACTACTGGCAGATGGTAGCTCAGATTTTGAACGAGTTATACTTCGAGAGTAAACGAAAAGTTAAGATTTCATTCCCTCTAGCCACGATAAACCAACAAAGTGATGTCGTTGGAAGGAGTTCTGTTTTGCAACATTGTTATTAAAAATAAACAGACATTAAATGAAATCTAGTAAAAAAGACATGAAAGTTTCATTGAAAAAAAAATTGAGACGAAGTATATTGTCTTTTTTACGGAGTAATCTTGCATCAGGGCAATTTTTAAAACTTTTTTTTTTCCTAAAAGAGGAAACAAACATTGATTTGAAGTTTTGAACTGAAACGAAAGTTTTTCAGTAAAGAAAGACAATATTCCTTTCGTACATTGAAGAAAATCTAAAAATGAACACAAACCTACCAAATTATACAAGATAAAGAAGAAGACTAAGAGATATCAAATAAAAATTAAAATACGTTTACTTTTGGTTTTCTTTTCGGTTTTACGTTGTTGTTTTTTTACGTAAAACTTTGATGTGTGCATCATAAAATTCTTATTCAATGTGAAAAAATCATTACTTAGCAATTACTTATCGATATTTTTTTTACTGCTTATTGCGAATAATAGGTGATGAGACAGAAATTAATAGTCTCTATTGTTAAAAGTTAAAACCCTAGAATTTTTATTTCATTCTATGCAATGGACATGTCTAATATTTGATTTTGTTTTTTTTAATTAATTAGTAAAAACAAAATGCACCACGTGTTTAAAAAGGTCTCGAACAGAATAATTCTGATGACAGTTGACAATTATTGAGTTATTTAAACAAAACAATTATGCAAGATTTTCCAGTGAAAATGAAAAAAGATGACAGCAGACTAAGAAAAATTATCACTGAAAAGAAAACAAATGAAATGTATTACTGTTATTATCTATATAAAATTGAGAATAAAATCAGTTGACAATTGAGTAAAAAAAAAAAAGAAGGTGCAATGAATTATATTACTTAATTACTATCTAATCAGTTTACTTTGGTTTCCTTTATTAAAGTTTGTTTTTTTTTTAATTAAAAAAGGCGAGAGGAAATTGTTTCCACTTTACTTGCTTGGTTTTATTTCCTTTCTCTAACTCAAAAACATGAATTCAATGCAGTACGAAACCATTTTTTTAGTTTCATTGGGGCACCACGTACTGCAGCCCTACGAAGCTCTCTCTTCAAGCTAGTTTTAAATTCAGTGTTATCCTTCTCCTAGCTGGTTGTCACCCAAAAACAGAAGAGCCAGTCTGTCCAGAAGCCACAGCTAGAGAGGAAGATGGATTCAAACCAAATTTAGTCAGAGTTTGAACTCGGCTCGCTGAATCCACTTTCTAAATGAGTTACGTAAAAAAAAACAGTAACAGTTTAAACAGTTAACTACTGAAACACATGACGATGTGAAATAAATCGGAAAAGGAGAAGAAAAAGTTAACTTTTGAAATCAATAAGTTTGAAATTAAAAGCGGAGATTTAAATTAAGACATAAGTGAAGAACTGTAATTTTAAGTTATTTAACAAAATCAAAATTACTCGCTTAGCAGAAAAAATATTTAGGTGATAATTAAATAATTTTGTTGTTTAACTGTAAAAAAAATCCTTTTTAGATTATCTTTATCCAAAAATCATTTCACAATTTTTCATTGGGGGGGGGGTCGCGGGTAAAATTTGAGCATCAAAAATTGAAAACAGTCTCGTTTTTTACTAGTCAGTAATGTTGTAATTAGTGATCGTAGGATGAAAAATGCATTAAAGACAAACTTTATTAAATAAATTGCGGCATCTTCCATCATTATTATTTGTAATTATTTTAATTTTACGGCCTCAGAATAAAGTAGTCAACTTTAAGCTGAAGTAATTATTAATTCTTTCTTATCGGTGATCAAAGGATTGAAGTCAATACAGTTGGTTTGGTCGAGTAACTTTTGTTTTCAACTACTTTTAACCTAATCACGAATTGAAGTAACTAAAAATGATGACTAGGTTTTTAAACAATAGAAGAGTAAATAAAAGCTGATAAATTAATTTATCTTTTCTCCTCACAATCCAAAACATCACATAAACACAGGATTTTTTAAATAAAAAATAGACGAACCATTAGTAGTTTCACAGCATCCATTGCTGCCATATTGTTGTTTGTAGCATGCAAAGAGCAATAATAATCTTCACATGTGACCTTTGACACGGAGTGAGAAAGATTGAAGTCAGTAATGATGTCATTGTCTCAGAAGCATGTGACAGAAATAACAAAAATAAATACTTCATATGTTTTACATAAAAATCAAAGAGGGCATTGTAATTTCTTTTTTTATTTGATAACTCGTACGTATTTTTTTATATTTTCATTGCTAACACCTCAGAGTAGCTTCCCTTGATTATATAACTATCATACTCAGAGTGCTTGGTCGTGATTTTCGTAGCGAGTTCGATCCCTAATGAGTTCCTCATATTTGTCATCTTGTTCCAAAATAAGATATATTAGAACTACTTTTAAATACCACCCAAGGATTTAATTTTCAACTTCCTTATTAATCTTCTTATACTTAGAAATTGAATTTTTATTCTAAAAATTTAAAGCTTTACAATACAATTAATTTTATAGCTGTGTGTAGGCATATAACTCAATAGTAGAAGAAGCAATAAAGGTCTGAAAACTGAGGAGTTTCATATTCCACTCTTGCTATTTAGGTGGAGAATCTTTTCACTTGCACCCACCAAGTAACTTGTAGGGGTTTGAACGGCCTCAATTCCACCCGTACATTTTTTACTTTACAAATGTGTAGGCAAACGAAAAGCAAACAAGAGAAACAACACAAAATTGTTTCTATAACAACAAACAATCTTCATTTTACATGCAAAGCAATCAAGTGTGTGATTTTTATATTGTAAGAGCTGAAAATAATAGCAGCAGTTATTTCCCTTTAACTTTTATTTGAATTAGTTAAGAAGACTGAGGAAGATATATTTTTTATCTGGACTCACAGAAAAGATTTCAGTTCATGAAATAATAGTAAGTTTCAATGGAAAGAATGTTCTTCGATAAAAAAAAGTGTTGTAGGCTGAAATTCAGTGTAAGATGAGTTCAAAGAAACTTGTTGATCGAGGGAAAATGTAATAAATCTTCACTTGAATATTGAAAAGTTGAATTACTTTTCCGCTTATTGTTGTTCACCGAAGAGATTTGAATATGAGTGAAAGAATTCTGGAAAGCTGAGAATATGTTAAATCATAACTTATAGCTCCAGAAGATTTTGAAGCAAATAAATTTCTGTTGCTTGTTGTTGAAAAGTTAAGAGATGTCCAATGTTCGTACATACGTGCGTGCGTGCGTGCGTGTGTGCGTGCGTGCGTGCGTGCGTGCGTGTGTGTGTGTGTGTCATAGTGTTTGCATAGCGTTTTCCTTTAAAGGGACAAGCACAATTTCTTCACTGCTATATCTTGTATGTGTGAAAGAAGGCAAAAGAGAGGAAGAGTTGAGGATGTCACTCATAGTCATATTTATAACCAACATGGTCATGTGGTAGGCTTAAAACACATAGACAGATCTTTGGCAGTAAATTAATTTTAACTGTGCAAACGTAGTGGAAAACATGGCATTAGGATTAATTGACCAATGAGGAGTCAGAAAAATATCAAGGCTCTGTGATCTGCTTTTTGCACAGATTTTTGTCGATCACAGTACTGTTATGTAGGAAATGTATTGGAATCTTTTTTAACCAATGGAATTAGTTAGATCACAAATAAAATATTATTAAATTAAAGTAGGACACTAAAAACTTATTTTCAAACTAGAGAGAGGGTATTATGACTTTTCTATTTTCAGTCATCTTACAGTTATAAAATGTTAAATACTTACATTCCTGGTTCAGTTTCAAAGTTGTAACTTAAACTAAATGATGATGGTAATATTGATGTTGTGTCCCATTCAACTTGACAAACAGTAGTGAACTTTCTTGTTTTATAACTGGCATCACTAATACTATTGAAAATATGAATGTAAACACTAGACAGTATTTCAACCATAGCATACACCAACTTCTATCTATTAATTTTCATCAAAAATTGATATCTGCAAATGTAAAACTTTTACTGTGTCTTTGTAGTGAGTGCAAAATAGTAATAACTCCCTTTACTCACTCCCTTCAAATTCAGAGGACTGAGGAAAAAGATGAAAAGGAATTCATGAGCCTATGTGAAATTTTCTTTGCACCAATGAAAACCTTGCTTTCATAGAAATTAACCAGTGAGCTGAAAAAAAGATGGAAATAAATTTACGAGCCTTTGTGAAATTGTTTTGGACCAATGAAAACCTTACCTCCACAGAAATTAGCCATTGACACAAGAAGAAGAAAAAAAGAAAGTAGCAAGCCTATGTGAAATTCCTTTTGATATAAATAAAGAGAAAATTAAACTGAGAAAAGAAGTGTGTCTGAAGTCATGTGAAAGGTTTCATTTCTGTTCACCACATCCAGCATTGAAGTTTCCCCAGTGTCAAATTACTTGCCAATTATCAGCCTTTTAGCCAAGTACGATTTCAAGCGTGTAAATTAGTGAATAAATTCTTTATCTTGTTTTGCTAAAATTACCCATGTGTTTCCTCACTATTATCATCCTCCATTAGCCTTCTTGGCATGGGTAAATCAACTGTTCATTTTAACTCCAAAGCACCACACCACTATACCTTCACACTACAGCTAGTTAGTGTTGTGCATGAACTTTAAATCATTGATAAACCTTTATTCATCCTATTAAGGAATTGTACTGAAATATTTCCTATTTTCATTTAAAATAATTTGCATTACTGCAAAAAGGAATTTTGCCTAATGTTTGATTGTATATTTTCCATTAATTCTTCTTTTGCACATTACTTTTTGCTACAGACACCACAAAAAAATGTTAGTAGCATAAAATAATAATTAAAAAGTATAAATAAATACTAGATAGTCTGGGTTTGTTTTATACACTTACTTTTGGTAGAAATGTATTAAAAGTAAGCTAGACAGTTTATAAAAAAATGTTATATTTTGTGTAAATGTTTTTTGTTTAGAATTGACTCTAAAAAGGACCACCAGAAATAACTGTCATGGTAGACTGTTGGGGATTCATTTATTCAAATTTTTAAAAAATGTATTTTTTGTCCAGTCAAAGGAAGTGGCTTCCACCCATATGAATTTAAAGTTAAAACTTGTTGGACCCACTCCCAAGAGTATATAAGAACAATATTAAGACAGCCAGCTCGATTTTTCAAAAAGCTTTAGAAAATATAATAATTTATCAGGACAATATATGTTTAGGTGCGGCCACTGAAAAAGAATTGAAACAAAAAACTAAATTTGTAATGGGTAAGTTGAGGAAGGCAGGAATGATTATAAACAAAGATAAGTGTATATTTAACTGCAAATAATTAACAGTCTTAGGTTACCAAGTTTCAGAAAATGTTACTAATAAAAAAAATAATAAAATGAATTAGCCAATTTTTATAGCAAATTCTTGTCCAAAAATTATGAAAGAATTGGAGCATTTTCTGAGTTGCAAAAGAAGAATAAGGAGTTTGAATGGACTAGTGCACACCAAACAGCCTTCATTAAATTAAAAGAAGCTCTATCTAAAAACCCATGGTGAAGATTGTTGACGCTAAAAAGGACATTACATTAACCACAGATGTGAGTGACCATTCTGTATTGGCAATTTTGTCCCAGGAAGGACACCAAGTGATGTATCTTTCTTGGACATTGGCACTAGCTGAATTGGACTACTCTAATATTGAAAAAGAAGCACTTGCAATTGTGTGGAGTATAACCAGAGCAAGACAATTTTTATTAGGAAAAAGATTTTTGTTGAGATTCAATCATAGGCCTTTAGAATTTATATTCCATCCTAGGAAGGAATTTCCAAAAGTTACATCATCCAGAATATTAAGATGGGCTATGAAGTTAATGACTTTATGATTATGATATATAATACATGAAGGGAAACATGATACTACATATAAATGCAATGTCTCAACTACAATTTGAAAAGGAACAAAATGAAAAAAAAAACATAAAAAAAAGTTGAGGATGAATTTTTGCATTGGGTAGAAGTGGATGTGTTGCCCATGAAGAGACTAGTTATGGAGACATTGCAAGATCCAATCTTAAGTCAAATTTTATCTAGAATAAGGAAGAATAAATGGAGTAATTGTTCACAAGCAGACAGACCATACAAAGAAACCAGACACAAACTATCAATAGAAAATTGTCTAATTTGTAGTGGGGATTTAGTCATGCCACCAGAAATATGGTACAAAAGAAATAAAGAAAACAAATCAGAAGAGGCAAATTTCATAATTCAAAAAGAATACAACATGGCTTTAATATGCAAGAATGATAAAAATATTGTTGCCCATGTAGAGCTAGCCAAAATTACAAGGAAGTATAAAGTGAAGCTAGTTCAAATAACAAGAAAGCACAAGAAAGCAGGGGCTGAGGAATCAATGGACGATCAAAGTTCTTTAGAAGACTCAGAGTACGAAACATGGGACACTGAGAATAAAAGAACTGGATCAAGGTCCCTCATAATGAGAAATACTCATGAAACCAGTGAGAGGGGAGGAAATGTAGGAGAAGCCATAGAACCATGCATGGCATGAAAACCAAAAGATTCAGGGAGATGTGCAACAGTTGTCACCTGACCATCAACTTGCTACTGTTAGCAAAATTGAAGGGGCTCAAACTCCTTGGAATAGATCCCCAGTAAGGAAAGACATGAGTAACAGGTGTCACTGGACCATTATCTAATGATTGTTCACATCAAACAAAAATTAGTTTTACAGGCATGAAACATGAGAACACTAAATCAATGTAAGCATTTCCTATGCAGCAGGAAATGAAAAGGACTAAAATTAGGTGGGAAAATAATGAAGATTTTGTCAGTGACAAACCCAGGGTCATATATTCAGGCAGAAAGAAAATGAGAGGATAGCAGGACTCATACTAGACCAAGACATGTAGAAATGTGTTCTGGGATACTGTCAATTATCTGATAGAATTCTTGTAGTTAAACTAAGAGTTTTATACTAATAGTTTTCTACTGATGCAGGTTTAAGCCTGTCAATAGCAACTGTATCATTTTTGCCATTTTTCTGCACAGTAAAATGTTTGTTGGTCCTCTTTATTACTTTATATGGACCCTGGTATGTAAACTGCAATGGTTTCCTGACAGTGACATTATGTACAAACACATATTCAGCCAAAAAACATTTTTAGAGATGTACCATTGTCTGTTTGTTAGGCATACTGGAGTAAACTGCATTTTGGACATCCTGTATTTTATATTTTGTACAAAGGCTGACGTAAGATATATGTCTGTTGTGTTGGTTAGCAAAGCAAATTCCTATAAAATTGATGTTTCTTGTTTTCTTTTAATATCAATGTTTGTCATGGTATTTGAGAGAGTTTGACTATGTACATATACAGACAAATTGAAGAGTGCTAGGAAATCAGTTCCTAGAATACATATTCTCATATTTGCCAACACAAATGTCCAGGAGAAATCTCAGCACAGTTCAAAGTTTAGGGTAAGTTTTTTGTTTTCTTTTAACTTCAATGTTTGTCATGGTATTTGAGAGAGTTTGACTATGTACATATACAGACAAATTGAAGAGTGCTAGGAAATCAGTTCCTAGAATACATATTCTCATATTTGCCAACACAAATGTCCAGGAGAAATCTCAGCACAGTTCAAAGTTTAGGGTAAGTTTTTGTTTACCGTAAGTCTGGATTTTAGAATGGTTTGCTGTCTGCAGTTGAAATGTTGAAGGGGTTATCTATTTCAGGATCTCTCTCTACTCAATCTCCTGTGGTGTTTGCTTCTGAACTGGGAATGACTCCTGTGTCTATTGTTTTGAAGTATGAGAAATTAACAGTCAGTTGCCTTATTTTGAGCTTCATATGAAAGATTTCATCATTTTTGTGTTTGTCTGGAGTCGCGAGTATGCCTATTCTTTGGCTATGTGCTTTATGTATTCTGCCCACTGTATCTGCTAACTTATCTAGCAGTGTGACATCTTCTGTCAGCATTAGAATTTGTGTTGTAGGAGTAGGGAGTTTATAGAACCACAGTTGTTACAGTATTTTCTCAGACTTTGAATTTCTATCACCAAAACGGACTTGCACCCTATACCAAGAATGGATTGACAGAATAGAGAAAGCAAAATATATTACAAAATGTGATTTGTTAAAAAGTTATTGGGGTGTGCCCTTAACCAAAAGAGCAAAGGAAATTTCTACCTTTGAAACTCCAGACAGTTCCTATCAGTATTGTGCAATGCCTTATGGAATGAAGAATTCCCAAGCCTCATTCCAAAGACTCATAAACCAGTCTTGGAGATCTACCAGGAGTAGATACCTACATTGATACTTGATATATGAATTCTTTGTGGAAAGTGTTTCAGTGACTTAAAGTTTATAGTCCTACAGTTAATCTGGCAAAGAGTGAATTTTATCAGGTGAAAATAACATATCTTGGCTATATAGTTGGACATGGTTGTGTGACTTCAGTTGAGTCAGAAATACAAAATATCATACAATACCCTTATCCAACCAATGTAAGAAGTTTACAAAGATTTCTTGGAATAGCAAGCTATTATTGAATATTCTGTAAGAATTTATCAGATGTTGTATTACCACTCACATGTTTGCTAAAGAAAAGAATAAGCCTGTGAAAGATCTTTCGATAAAATTAAATCTCGGCTGTATTCTAAACCTATCCTTAAAGCTCTGGATTTTTCACAAACTTTTAGTATCACTGTTGACACTAGTGACTACAGGATGGGTGCCAATGAAGATAAAGTGGAACATCCTGTTGGTTATTTTTTAAAAAATTCAACATGCACCAGAAAAATTATCCTACAGTGGAAAAAGAAACAATAGCTCTATTATTGAGTTTACAGCATTTCAAGGTTTATGTAACTTCATCTTGCCAACCAGTAATAATTTATACCGATTACAATCCTCTTACATTTTTAAATAAGTTAAAAAATAAGAATAGATGGCTATTATGTTGGAGCTTAAAATTGCAAGATATTCATTGATATTGATATTCACCATCTTAAAGGTGTGAATAATGTGTGCATTGATGCTTTATCACATATCTGAAATAATCCATGTCTCAAGAAAATTCTTTATTTTCTTTCTTTTACGTGGGGAGGTGTGACATGACCCTCTTTATTTTATCAAAAGTAATTAAATCAATCATTTGAGGTACTAATATTAAATATAAATCTCTACCCTAAAATTTAATAATTAAACTTTCATTCATTCTTTCTATTGCTTCAAAATTGGATAATACTGAGAACTTGCAAACATCAGGTGATTGCAGAATTAGGTCACAAACAAACTGCCTTGACTACATTTGAATTGGGCCAACAGTTCAATTTGACTTCATATGAAACATTCAACAGTTGGATTTGATTTCATACATATTGTTCAAAGTTAGGTGCATCCCTGCACTAACTCATCAAAAGAATCATAGCTATTACACCGAGAAGATGTGCAAATTTTCATTTCTTTCTCTGTGGGCAGTCTTTCAAATAAAATTCTCTTCTGATCTTCCAGATCATCAGCAACTCAAAGGCCAAGATGGACTGTATCCTCCATGAACCAAAAGCAAAGCACTTTCAGGATGATAATCAAACAAATAAACAACAATGATTGAACAAAATATTTCTACATATAAAGGGAAAGAATTCAACCAAGACAAAACAAGATTTGTCTACTTTGAACTATTTATAAAAAGAACAAAAAAAGAAATAATGATCAAAAATCATTGATAAAATTATTTGACATATAAATAAACCATTGAACATTTTTCTCATGATAATTTCAATATTTTCTTTCCTTTCTCCTATTTTTTGTTTATTGTTTCCTTCTTCTCCCACTCTGTATCTTTATTATATTAAAATAAGTATAACTTCACGTTTCATGTTCGTTTTTTATATGCTATCTGTGCTTGTATTGGTCTCCAACTGAGTAGAAAATCTGACCTTGTTTTCTTTTAAACAAACCATATTCACAGCTATATGTTTGAATTTTGTCAAGAGATAAAATTCATAACACTACTCAAACATTTTATCCTAGGTAGTCATTAAAAACCAATTTCTTAATTGTCTCTCACTAAAAAGTGAAAAAGAAGATATATATATATATATATATATATATAATTGAACATTGAAGTTAACACTCAGAGGCAACAGACTATTTCATGCTAGACACAATCATCAGGCCACGTGTTGGGTTTTTCTCAACTATTTATATATAGAAAAATTTAGCCTCGACTAATATCTAAATAATATACCCACCCCATCTCGATCCACACATAAGGTAAAATTAATTGAAAAAATAGAAAGTTTCATAAAAAGAATGAGACGGAAATCAAGACTTTCACTTTTTAAATCAAGACTTTCACAATAATACTACACTCAAGGAAAAATACAGCTTTTATACCAAAAAATATCCCCCTTGCAACAAAAAGAATTACACAACTTTGAGAAAGACTTAACTAATTTCGTAAGAAACATAAAATTCAATAAAAAACAAGATGCATTCCAAAAAAAACTAAAAGAAGACAAAACTAAAATAAACAATTTAAGAAATGTATTTATCAAAGCAGACTAAACTAGAAATTTATTTGAACTAAGCCCTCATAAACACAATAAATTACTCAAAGACACCATAACTAAAACATACAAAAAGCACCAAAAACTATAGAACAGGATATCAATAAGGAAGCTAAAGCAATTGCCCAAAAATTAGACCTAGATGACCGAATAAGTTGCATTGGTAAGGCGCAAACTTTTATCACACTAAAAGACCACAAAGAAAATTTCAAAACCAACCCAGCTTGCAGACTTATAAACCCAACCAAAAGTGAACTAGGTAAAATAAGTAAAACGATACTGGAAAGAATTCATTCTGAGCTAAGGAAGAAGTTAGGAGTAAGCCAGTAAAAAACACAAGAGCAACTACAGACTGGTTCCACAACATAAAAGCAAACATAATTGCCAATTTATACAATTAGGCATAAAAGAATTCTACCCATCTCTAACAGAACCTATGCTAGATACGGCCATCGCCTTAACCCAGGAACAAATAAAAATAAACACAAACAAAATCAATATCATTAAATACTCCTGTAAATCACTACTGTTCAACAAATGAAGATGCATGGATAAAGAAAGAGGGAGCACTAAAAAGGGAAGCTTTGATGGCGTGTGGACCTGCAAAATGATAGGTATATATTTACTACACAAACTAAGCAAAATAAGAGATAGAAATGATACAGGACTCTACATGGACGATGGTCTCATAATTTTATAACAAACAAAACAGAGACAAAACTAGAACAGCAATAAGACAGGTTTTCAAATGTAACAGATTTGACATAGACATTAAAACTAACCTCAACGAAGTAGATTTTCTAGATGTTACCTTCAGCCTAAGAAGAGGTACATATAAACTAAACTTAAGGAATCAGCACATATGCTAAGCCACAAAAATCTCCTGAGCCGACCAGGCATAGAAATGAATACAATATGGGAACCAGTAATAAGGAGTGCCAGAGAAAAGCAATAATAACAACAAAAATTGCAATATGAGCTCTGGTAAAAAAACATGCAATGATAGCAGCAAAAATTGCAATATGAGCACTGGTAAAAATGGTTACTGAAGACATACCCATTTATAATACCCAGAAATTCATTCACAGATGTTCTCAAGGACACATGGCACAGTGGATAAAGGTGTTAGTTAGATCCAGTGACAGGACCCAGCAAGTGTGAGTTCAATAACTGGTTATGGTGGTGAACTTTGAGAGGGGAATTAACAGGAGATAACTGATAACTGATATCCATTAGACATGGCACATGGAACTAGAACAGTCTACCTCAGTGAGTGAAATAAAGGGTTCAGTTTGACATTCCAACCACCTGAAGAAGGCCGGAGCATACAACGACCAGAACGTTATATATACACTACTCCAGTCGACCTGATGATTATGTATTACAAAAAATTAAATTATGTATTACAAAAAATTTAAAATAGCTAATCTTATCCTCAAAAATAACAATACACCTGCAAAATCAAAACTACAAAAACCAACATTATTTATGAGTTCCAATGCCCCTTAAGGATCAAACCAAACTTATAAATAATTACATTGATCACACTACTACATGCCTATCCAACTATAGCTCTATTAAAACTTATTTAAACTCCATCCAAAATATACTAGTAGAAAATACAAGCATAATAACCTCATCCACAAAGATTAAAAATAATGGAAAAATAAAGAAGAAAAAGCCAACACTAACACACAATGTGCTGACCGTGTTTGGAATATAAAACATTCCTATAACTCTAGATACATACGTAATGCAACCCATACATTTTGTTAAAAGTAAAACTAAAATTATCCTTGATAATGGCTAAATGAATAGCCAAAAGCACTTGGACATGTAGAACTTTTGGACAGTTTTTACACACTTTGTGTCCAGAAAAGAAAACACTTGTATGCATACAAGAAAACATATATATATATATATATATATATATATATATATATATATATATATATATATATATATATACAGTGCTGTTCGATAAAAGTGACTCACATTATCCTTTGAATTTAGCTCAACTTTCATTTCATCGAAGAAGAGAACATTCTTCCAGTCTTCTATGGTGATATTTTTGTAATAGTGAGCCCATTCAAGTCTCTTGGCTTTGTTGGCTTTGCTTATTAGCGGTTTAAACCTTCATGTACAAGATTTGTAGCCTTGTTCTAACAGCCACCGACGGACTCTTGAAGAGGCAAGACTAACACCTTGCTCTTCGCTTAGACTGGCTGCAATTTCTTGGCTAGTTATAGTCCTGTTCTTCACAACTTCTCTCTTGATTACCTTGCCAGTTCTATTGTCAATCTTTTTTTTTCATCCACTTGTTTCCTTCCTTGGAGCAGGAGTGGCATCATTATGTGCCCTAAGGACTCGAGAGACAGTTGATTGTGAGGTTATAGCAATTTCTGCAATTTCTCTCATAGACTTGTCTGCTTTTGAGAGGGCAGTAATAGATGCCTTAAGTGTTTGTACCCTTTCATCTGGTTAGTGACTTGAGTGGCTATTTCAAGCTGTTTTTATACTGTATGAGGCTTTCTGGAATATTCTGGAATATTCTGGAATACTCTAGATTTAATTTAAACTAGAATTCTCTAGAATATTGTTCTGAGTGTATTGTAAAATAGTTTTCAATATTTTGTCAAAAGCTCTTTAAATTTACCAGTTTAATCATTAGAATGCGATATCTGAGTCACGTTTTTTGCACAGTGTTTTTTCCTGAATCTCATTTATATCCAAATTTATAATTATCAATAGAATACCTTAGGGTGAATAAAATTTTTTCCTAGGTGGTCGGGAAGGGGTCTTTATATTAGTAAGATTAAAAATTATTTTAACCCCCAAAACAATAGACAAAAAATATTTTTAGTAAAAAAAATCAGGTGAGTCACTCTTATGGAATAGCATATATATATATATATATATATATATATATATATATATATATATATATATGTACTTGTGGGTAATTCAGTTTGCCCGCCGTTTGCAATGACTGAAATGGATTAAAGTATTTGCTTTCATCCAGTCCTCCGGTCTACCAACTGAGCTGTTGCTAGTGACCTCCTATTCTCTCAGTCTCGTTAGTACGTACGCCGTCATGCCAACAATGCTTTCTCCCGTCTTCCACCCAGACTCGCTATTTATGCCTGTGTCAGGAGCAACTAAAATTTGCATATGAGACTTACTTCTCGTTCACCCGAGACTTCCAGTTTTATAAATTCAAGCTTGTTTGAATTCTTAGTCTTTTTTATCTTTTCCTTTGTACGTTTGCCCGCAATATGGGAATTTCGGAATAATCCATTTCTCTTTTAATGCCGGTTGCAATCTTTCAACAGTACCTGATGCGCCATGTAAATTCGCTTTGTAAGAGGTAAGTCTTCTCGTTCTTCACACTCCCTCCGATTTCATGATCACATAGATGACAGGATGGTGGAGAACACCTTCAATGAACACTCCTCTTGCCAGGGAGCTTACATCAATCCATGTGTTGACTTCTTCTCTAGTCATGCACCAATCTCCCTGAATGGAGTCGTCTTGGTGCACTCTAGTCAGTGTCTCAACAATCATCTGCATAAGAGGGGCGTCTTTTATAGTGTCATGCCACCCATTTGTTATCATGCTTGTCTTTTTATCATTCCTGTGGCTGCATGGAGCCGCCCACATACGGGAAAGTGCCCCACTAACTTCCCACATACGAAAAATACTGAGCTTCGCATTAGTGTAGCAGGGAATTCTGGAAATGAGCTCCCTCGCTTCCCCCAGACTTTAAGCCCAAGCACATCAGCCCCATTCTTTTAATTGAATATGATCTTTGCTAGACAAGCCGAAAGATTCTAATCTACGCCTGACTTCATTCGCCAAAAGTATATCCTCATTTACATATATATAGTCAACATATGCCAACGCAGCTCTTTTCATCAGCTCATCCTAATCTAGCACAGCCTTAATGATTGATTTCATAATTAGGGGAGCCACATTAAGACCCAACCCCAGACGCGTCAAACAGTACCTCTTTCCTTTGATGATAACCATTTGGAAAGGCCATAACGTCTCATGGATTCATATTTGAAGATACGCTTTTCGCAGGTCAAGCAGTGCCACCTTAGCTCCTTGCTGCTGCCACCATTCCTTCATTCGTTCAGCACACACGTCTGCATCCACCATAAAGGCATCTATATATTGATTTATCTCCCTATAGTCCATCACTGGCTGTACCTTAGCCTTGGTGGCTTGTGCAACGACCATTAAGTCGGTCTTGCGGATATGGTATCAGCCAGCCATTCGCAATCCACGTCTCCAGTTCCCTCTCGTAGGCAGCTCTGTTCTTATTCAACACTGTATATTCCACAACAGTGTTGCATAATTGATCTGGTGCTTTATTTCCTATCTTCTTCCATTCCACTGTCCAAGTCTTTGTTCCTTGGTCATACACAATACAGAAATCCCATTCCTCAATTCTAATGGAGGCACATGAGTCACAATTTCTCCCGAGCTGCACTTCCCTGGTACACATGACCATAACACCAACTAGTTTATGTATGGCATCGATTCTGATCAACAAATCATACCCCAGAGGCCTGTCACAAACCACCAGTGCATCCACCACAGCACAATCACCTCCATCTGTTAGGATTGAAATCACTCCAACTCCGCAGCATGCATGGGACATCCCGTCAATAGTCCCAATCGTCACATGTCACTCCTTCCAGACCTGACAGCGGTTTGCACTGATTATTGAACGGGAACATCCCATGTCAATGAAAGCCAAACATTACACGCCATTCACAAGTACCCCGACTATGGGCAAATCCATACTTACTGATTGACAGGGGGCAAGGGTGGCGACAGTTCCTTGCCCCCGAGCTCGTTTTCCCAGACAGTTCTGCACTAGATGGCCCAGATTGTTACAGCAATAGCAATGTGTCTTGCTACGATTTCCACTCCCCGTATTACTTCAACTCCTGCACTCTCAGGAGAAGTGGTTGGGACCACCACACTTGTAGCATTTGGGGCCCTTCTGAGTCATGGGAACATGACAGTCACCAACAGCATTCTCCTCTGATTTACACACAGCCTCCTCTGTCTGTGCAGCTGCTGCGACATGCTCTGACTCCTTCAAAATGGTTCAGGTTCTAGTCAGTAGCTGGTCGATACCCAGCTTTGATTATGCTTGCAGAAGCCAGCTGACATCAATAGGTAGACCTTTCAAAAATACACACACCAGTATCCGGTCGTTAACGCCTCCAAATGCTACCAACAACTTTCTTAGATCGGCCAGGTACACATCAACTGTCTCTCCGGGGAGGAGTCGCCACCCAATAAATTGCCTCCAAGCAATAGACTCATCCATGCCAAATGCTGTGTAAAGGGCATACTTAATTTCATCCAAGTCCACTTCATCGCAGAGTTGCTTGTAGACTGCGTAAGCGCCTCCTGTTAGCCTCAACGGGTTGACTAATGTGGGCTCCTTGCAGACATGCTCCGCCTTCTCAAACCACTCAACAATAGATGGACCAGCAGGGGAGCCATCAAATTCCAGTATTAATTTCAAATCGAACTTGTCCATAATTGTCAAAGTACTGCCGAAATAGCTTGTGGGTAATTCAGTCCATCTTTTGTTTGTGATGACTTAAATGGATTAAAGTATTTGCTTTCATCCAGTCCTCCGGTCTACCAACTGAGCTGTTGCTAGTGACCTATTCTCTCAGTCCCATTAGTACGTACACCGTCTTCCACCCAGACTCGCTATTTATGCCTGTGTCAGGGGCAACTAAAATTGGCATACGAGACTTACTTTTCATTCACCTGAGACTTCTGGTTTTATAAATTCAAGCTGATTTGAATTCTTAGTCTTTTTTATCTTTTCTTTTGTATGTTTGCCCGCAATATGGGAATTTCGGAATAATCCATTTCTCTTTTAATGCCAGTTGCAATCTTTCAACAGGACCTGACACGCCATGCAAATTCGCTTTACAGAAGGTAAGTCTTCTCGTTCCTCACAATACTCATTATTAGAATTTCTAAGAGACTGGAAACTGCAAGCCATTTCATTTTATGAAAATGAGTAAGAAAATATTGGTTGAGATAAGGCTTCTTTAAAAAATTAAGACTATAACACATAGGTTAAGGATTCTGACTACTGTTCATCATGCTGTTTCACCATTGTTAAGCACTTCAATATATCAACTTCTATCTTGAATTATCTCCAGTCTTGCCCAAACTGTTTAACTGCTGCCTGAAAGAGAAATGTTTCCTAAGTCTGTAGAAGTTGTCAGCTGATTGCCCTTTTTTTCAAGAATGCTAGTTAACATTCATCTTCATTGCAATATCACCCCATTAGCCTCTTTAGTACATCATCAGGAGTATGACAAGGAGACAACAAAAGCTCCAATCTATTTAATCGCTTCCTAGTCCATGCTCTGTGAATATACAAGCACAGATGTCAATAGATGGATATTGATCATTTACATATCCCAAATTCATAAACTAATAGAAAACAGCATTCTTGCTTTCCCTCTTGAGGCAACAATACTGATGATGAGAGAGAGACTATGCCAATGGCATAGGTATTCATAGTTGGGGTGATCTTGAAAATTAACATCCTCTACCAAGCATTCCAAGAAGTAGGATTCAATATAAACCTTTACAAAACAGAAACTATGACCTGGAATTGGAATGAAACCAGTGATTGACCCTACCCTCAATCCATCATAAATATTCAGGATGTGGAATTAGTAAATACTAAACATTTCAAATATTGATCAGTTATAACAAATTTACTATAGGAGATAAGGAAATTGAACTGTGTTAGTTTCACACAACATTACAAGTTGCTACAAAACTAAAGCATTAACCTGAAAACTTGAGTTATGTTCTTAAATAGTCTCGTCAGATCAAGATTTTCATATGGATATTATGCATGGTACCAAACTGGTTCAGAAATATCTGAACTCTCAGCAGTATAAAACTGTTTTCTCTAGTCAATGGTTAAAAGTGAGAATCATCTTTCTTCAAACTTTGTGAACTAACAATGCAGAATCGCAAAAAGCACATCATTTGAGGACTTTCAACAACAGCAACTGCTAAAATGGATAGCACATGTAACTGCTAAAATGGATAGCACATGTAACTCAAAGATAAAATAATGACATAATCAAGATATTGATATTATGCACTACTTCAAACAAGAAGTTAGGAAGGAAGCCTCCATCAATACTGAAGAGCTACTGGACTTGAGAAACCTATTTTCCTGAAAAATTGTTTTTAATAAATTTCAACTGACAGTAATGAATGTTGAATGTTTATGAATCAGCTAATATTACCATTATCATTGAGTCTATTATTAACAAGGAAGTAATTGATCACCTCACCAAAAACAACCTCTTGAACAACAAACAGTATAGGCCTTGTTCTTCTAGGGCCCCTACTGATATTTTAACTGCCATCACCCACAGAATTAGTGAAGCACTCAATAGTACCTCCATTACCAGAGTAATTACTTTAGATATTTCAAAGGCTTTTGACAAGGTGTGACATAGGAATTTGCTATACAAAGTCTCCAGCTATGGCATCTCTGGAAGTGCTTACGCAATCATCACATCCATGAATGGTCAGTCTTCTAAAGCTCATGTGATCAATACAGATATCCTCAAGGCTCTCTACTTGGTTCTACCCTCTTTCTGTTTTTTATTAATGATCTACCTAAAAACATTCTCAGATAATTAGTAAACATCTATGCAAATAACACCACAGTTCATGAATGCTTTTGTAATCATATAAGTAATAACAGAAAGACTTCAGTGTAAAATAATAAAGTATTTAATTACCAAACATAATTAAAATACATTAACAACAAAGAAATAAAGAGTCAATGGAAAGATTATTGATTACTTATCAGTTAATACATGACTGCGTACAGCTGCTAAGAAAAGTACTAATTTGTCTTGAAACATGGGACACTAAACCTTAATGTCCAGGTTAACACACTAGACAACCCGTAATTGTAACCACACAGTCACTGACATAATATCTCTATTTATGGTAAATGGTGATCTACATTTCCATTGTCTAGAGATTCATGTTCAAACTCATGTGTCAGCAGTGATACTTTTCATCCATTCAGACAGATACGAAAAATCATGATGATCTGAGCTGTTATCCTCTGCTTCAAATTAGACATCTTTCTGATTTACTCCACATCAAAACCTGTTGGGCGGACGTGAACGGTACAAAAATAAAATAAAACTTTGTACTTTGTACAGGGACTCCAAGTATCACATCCAGCTCACAAAATAAGTCCCAGAAAATATAAAATACAATTTAAACATCAGAGCCTTTCATGAATGTTGCCACTAAAAGCAAAATCTTGACAAAAAACACTGAGTCATGTACTCACCCTGTTTAAAAGGACCTGCTTACAACACTCAAGGTAGTAGACAGGCAATCACAGAGTTCACCAGTGGCCTCCCAGTCAACCAACTATACATAAGCTTCAATGCTAGGCCCATACACACCAAACTTCCCCATCCTCCTGGTCGCTTTCTGACTTAATCCATTATACTGGCAATACAGGAAATTTTATTTTAACACATTTTGTCTCCTTTCCTTCCACCTCACTGGTAGTATATTGTTGTTTTGATTTGTTCTCTGTCAACCATACACTGTTTACAGTTAATCTCTCCTCTGATCTAACTCTAACAACTCAGCAGGGAAAAAAAACTAACTTGTAACATTCAATAATCCAGAAACCAAGATTGTATTGTTTCATCATTACTAATCAAACCCTGAGATTATGGTTGTCTTGATTACACTTTCAATGAGTCTCCTTGCTTTGAATAGCTATTGGGACTTAAGTTCACTCAAAACTTCAAGTGTAACTCATATATACAATGCACACTTTTCAGTTTTGGTAGAGTTCAAAATCATTTATGCAGTCTTGTTGGGGAAGACTTATTGTAACATTGTAACTCTACTGTTTTTTCATGGAAAATGTTCAGATAAACTCCATTCTTTAATTCCACCAGTTCAGACCTCTACAGCTAGGACATAACATGCCACTTCCACAGAATCAAATCATCCTCATTTCTGCCATATTTCAAATATAAAGAGAAAGTTTCATTCAGACAGCTTTTTCTCAAGAACTGCTACTTTGTAAAACAGACTCCTGTGTGGATGCTTCTCTGAATACAATCTTAACCTTTTCAAGTTTAAAGTCAATCCTTATCTATCTTCTTTATCCTCATAGTCTTTACTTCCTACCATTTCTTTATTATTTCATATTACATATCTCATTCATCATAACCAATTTTAATATTTATTTTTTAATGCTAATATTTTATACTAATTTTTTTATATGATGTGGGTATAAACACTTTTGATGAGAAGTTATAAGCTCCTGGTGCATTTGACCTGTTAACAATTTTGGTGGACTCATGTAAGTCCAAAGGAAAAATAAGACATAGAATTTGAACAAAGAAATATTAATAAATATACTTGTTATGGTAATTTACCTATGCACACATGGACTATAAATAGGAGCAGGTACTGCCTTTTGGAGAGGGAAGTTTCCAGCAGTCAGCTCTGACAGTCAGACCGAACATTCTTGCTGTAACACTCTCATTTGTATATGTTTTTATTACTGTTTAACTCAATTCTTCTCTTTGTGTCTTTATTTCTGGCCCTAACAAGGCCACAACAATACTGAAGAACATTTTACATGGTATTGAAATTTTAGGTGAGGGCATGTTGTCTGTTGGTTTGTTTTAGTTTCTGTCAGGTGTTTGTGTGATATTTTCAATGTAAGCAGGTTTTAAATGATCAATTGATATGATGTCTTTCTTTACATTTTTTGAATGGTAAAATATTTTTCATGTTGTACCAACACTTCATGTAGACCTGAATAATTTTGTGAATAATATAATTCCTGAGAAATATATAGTCACAGTTATGTAGATCGGCAGGTATAAAAGATTGATTGGTCATACATCTAGTGGGTGTAAAAGATAACCTATTCATTTTGTCTTAGTTTGTTGATAAAGTCTGTAGATGGGGTTGATATTTTGTCTGCCTCAAAGTATTAACCAGGTAATATCAGTGAGATTCCAAAAATAATGTCTGCTGGTTTGCAGTATAGATCTTCTTTTAAAGTATTTCATATTGACAGGAGGGTAATAGGTAATTTATCTATCCAGTTGTAAGGGTCAATCTTTGTGGCTAGTGCAGTTTTTAGCTGACTGTAGAATTTTTCCACAATTCCATTGGCACAAGGATTGTATACAGTAGTTTGGATATGTTTGACTCTGAGTAGGTTGACAAATTCCTTGAAAAATATGGATTGAAACTGTGATCCTCTGTCTGTAGTAATCACAGATGACACTCCAAATGTACTGATCCAGTGGGTTCAGTAGAAGTTTTGCAATAGTCTCTGTGGAGGTATTTAGAATAGGAAAGACAGTAGACCATCAACTAAATCAATCCATTATAGTGAGCATATAGGTGAAACCATGTGTGCTTGGGAGGGGCCCCACAGTGTCTATGTGCAAATAAGTGAACCTTCTGTTGGGTCTCTGGTATTTACCAATAGATGATTTTGTATGTTTCCCAATTTTGTGTTTTTGACACTGAATGCATTGCTGCATTAAAGGTTTTATGTCAGTGGACATGTTTTTTGACTACAAATCAGTCTGTTATCACTGGTGTTTGCTCATCTTCCAGGATGTGATAAACAAAGAAGTTAACCAAGCAAAGGAACATAAAAAACACATAAGCATCTCTTTTTTCATCCATATATTTTTATTTGCATACACTCAATATGGGACAAGATAACATAGTTAAAATTCAGCAACTTATGAAAATACATTTAAATGGCTGGTTCATAAAATGTGAAATGTTTGCCAATCTGTAAAATCTTATATCACCCACCAAATAAATGGATAATAGAGTGCCAGCATAAAAAGAACAACAACAATGGCTAAAAAACAAAAACAAAAAAAATAACTGGATAAACACGCTACAAATTTGAATGAAAAATGTACCTCTCGCTGTCAGTGGAATCCAACTACAACTCCCAAAAACCATGAATAGAACCTAACAGTTCTACCACTACCCAAAATAAAAAAAATTAGGCAAATTTCTGAAGGATGACTAAGCTGAACATATCACTCCTTTATGAAGGGCTGTTACACTTAGCTAAGAAATCCGCTGTACTCTGGACACTAGACCAGACATGAAAGTACCTAATAACAGAAAATTCCTCAAAAAAAAAAACCCACACACACACATAGCTTACAGTCAATACTGCAAGATAAAAAAACAGTGATAGCAAGAAACATAAAAAAATATTACCCACTGAACAAACTGAAACAATCTGCTGAACATTCTTCAAAACAACCACCTCAATGAATACAACCTTAAAAAAATACACGACTATGCACCCTGAGAAGAGAGTTCATAAAACACAAAGCAAAAAAAACAAAAAACAATGTCTATTTTTACTTTAAATAGGCATCCATCACTACCAATTAGCTCTGCTAATTTGGTGGGTATGTGATGTAGCGATATTATTATTATAAATAAATAAAAATAAAATATAAAATAATAATAATAATAATGAAAATTATAAATAAAATAAAACAATAACATAAAAACTTTGTTTAAAATAAATCAAATAAAATAAAATAATAAAAATACTCCCAGCATGCAACAAAAACTGTTCCTACTGGAAATATGAACATCCTGCCAAAAGACATTAAATTCAATCTCTTTGCCACGATCCTTAGTATGGGCAACACATGTGTAACTTGTCTCTGTGATATGGCTTGTAATACTACAGAGTAAATTCTCCCTTTTATCACATGTACCATGAAACAATTATAACCAAAAAAATATAAATAAATTGTTTGAAATTAACATACAGTTTATCATGCTTTCCTATTATTTTTGTATGTTTTATTTCCTGTCAAGTATGCTTTTATCTCCATGAACACAAGGCTAATTTCTGCTTCTATGATGTGAGTGAACTCCCACAAAAGTTGTTGTCATGACTGTTCAGAATATGCGCTTTCCTGGTTCAGTGGTATGAATGCATGGGATCTTGTGCACTTTTTAGCATTAGTACTAATTTTGTGATGATACCAACATATTCCGGTGTTGTGTATTTGGGATTTTGAACCATGTTGGCTGCTACATTTATTTTGGTTGGAATTTTGCTTGTGATAATGCAAGATATGTCCAAATCTCATTGACATGGCTTCCACTCACTCAGTAAGGTTAGCTGTGGCCAACTGGAGTTGCTGGATTTGGCGTTGACATTGTGTGTGTCTGTGTTTTTGCAAACTTTGTTGAGAAGGTATCCTATTTTCAATGGATACATTACTAAAAATATTTGACAATTTCTTTTCTTCAGACTCACCAGTCCAGTGAAATATTGTTTGTCTCAGCATGTCGTATGGATTCTCCTCAGGCACTGTGTTCAACAAGTTAAGAATTTTGTATGCCACCTCTGTTGGAAGCTTTTTGTTATATTCCGTACTAAGGGAATAAATACTTAACACCAGGTGGATAATAGAAGAAAGGTTTATTGTACACAACAAGTACAGTATGAAATATGGTACAGTTATACACACAATCTAGTAGTGAGTACCACTAATTGGAAGGTCGGATGTGCTTGCGTCGTATCGCTCTCACTCTGATATTTATTATGTAAAAATACATAATTATGGCACAAGGCCGAAAATGGGGATGGGTTGAGGCTGGTCATCACTAACTATCTTATACCGAGCTAATTCGATTCACTCATTACAATTTGCACATTCACCATAAAAACTTGTCTGTCACCAATCAATCCTCCATACACCATAATACCGCATTCTCTCAAGGGAAACCTACAAAACGCACCCTATGCCACAAAAATTTAATGATATTAAATATTTTATATATAAAAATCTAATCATGAAGAATGAGAGGGGAGGGAGATGAAGCCAGTAACAAACTAAACATTAACACAAAATAACTAAACATAACTGATGTTAGTAGGGCCTGTCCAACCCTCAATAAAGAGAGGCCGCTGTATTCTGCCCATTGGACAAAATCAAGAACCTCTCTCGCTAAGGGAGTGAGAAAAGGAGAAAATATATACGGGCATGGGAAATATAAATGCTGACCAAGTCAAGATGAAAAGGGGGTGCCAAAACAAACAGGGGAGGTTGGGAATCTCGACTTGGATCATAACCAAAGATGCAGCTGGGAACAGGCCAGGAACAACACTTACTCACATTAACTAGGTACACAAAGCTTGTCTAACCTAACCAAGGGGAAGGCTCCACAGGAAACCACCCCGATGTGATGTAGGTTGACCTAAAAGAGAAAATCAAGGCTAACCCCGTTCAAATGAACAAAGCTGGCCTCAGTCACCCATCTTTCGCTGAAGACTGTCGAATGCAAGCATTTTCTCTCAGTTCTAATCTTCATCTTGAGCTGATGCTCAAAGAATCGGATTAGATCCTGATGAGAAAGACTGTTGCCTCGCAAGACTTCCTCCTGTCGTGAAAAGTTGCTGGACCAAGGAATGATCATTAAGGCGTACCGACACGCTCGAAGTAAATCCGATTCATCCCGGGGTTTATGACGGCGCTCAACCCACAAGATGGGATACTTATAGTAAGGAAAGGGAATACGTCCCTAACAATCCCACCATAATCGAATCTCCTGTCAATGCACGGCGTTGGAAAGCTAACCTCGAGGCGAGTTTGTGGCTGGCCAAGTGTGGCATTCCTAGCCACCCATGACACAGTCGTTGTGCACAGACTTCTCTGTCAACCATATGCTTGCTTCCCCTCCACAAAATGGAGGATAGCAAGTGCTCGAGTGTCTTCTTATGATCTTTACGGAGATGAAGTACGGACAATTGATAAAGGACAATCGGGAAAACGTAAGTGGCACACGCCTCCGTCATGCCCTTCACGGAAAGTAGATACATCGGTATACATGGAAACCCTGGCTCAACTGCACGGTCTGTTCCTCAGCCAGTGAAGGAGAGGCTCCAACGCCAAAGCATAAAGTAGGGGCGACAGTGGACAACCCTGACGAACCAACCTAGACAGCGCGAAAGCGCCCGACAGCTTCCCGTTCACATGTACCACAGCACTGGGGGAGCGATACAGGGGGCTAATCCAGTGGCAGAAGTCGGGTGCGAATCCGGCGGCCTGCAGGACAGCCGCAAAGTAGCGATGGTCAACCCTATCAAATGCTTTGGACTGATCTAAATTAATCAGCACTGCCTCATCGTCATCTTTTACAACCTCTATGATCGTGCGGGTCAGATGCAGGTTGCCCTGAATTGTTCGACTACTCAAAGCACAAGTCTGCTCTGGACCTAACAGTGACTCGGCAACTGACTGCAAACACTCCTGCAGGATCTTGGCCAAAATCTTTAACTCTGTGTTTAGCAGAGTTATGGGCCTGTAATCATCTAATTGCCCTGCAACATCCTTACCCTTTCTCAATAGCGTGATCACACCCCAGGAGAACCGGTCGGGGATGGACCCCTGCCGGAATCAGTTGTTGAAGGTTGTCGCACATCTTTGTCCCGATTTTGACTGTCGTAGTCAAAATCGGGACAAAGATGTGCAACAACCTTAAGTACAATTCATAGGGCAATCCAGCCCAGGCGACTTGCCTCTGCCGACCTTCTTCAATGCCGCTTAGACTTCGCTGTCCGTGATCTCTCTCTCTTGCAGCTATCCCCTTCAGTCGGCGAAAGCCGAGGAAAGTTAGTCAAATAACTGTGAAACTCCTCCTCACGGGGACCAGGCTTCTTGGTAAACCGGTCGTCAGTGGAACGAAGAGTGTGCCCCCTCTGGGGTTTTGACTTCACTAATGTACCGATTGGACCCTCGATGGATCTCTTCCTTGCGCAATTCTGTGCCCATGTTCACCGCTTCGGAAGACATCTTTCTTAGCCTATGTCTAATTATCTGGCCGATGTAGTGCTCGCTAGTCAAATGCTCCAGAGCCTCCCTAGCTAAGGCTATCTCTAGGGGATCCCCACCAGCCACCACCCGGGAAAAACTAGCCTTAAATATCTTCACCTTCTCAGCTCTATCTAGGGCAAGCCGTTTGCTGAACTCGGTGGTGAAGGACCTAATCCTACGCTTAAGTCTTTCCCACCATCTATTCCTGATAACCGCCCCCACTAGCTCCCGCTGCACTAAGCTAGTTAGCTGCTCCCAAAAGTCCCGCCTGTACAGTAAAGACAGATTGAACTTCAAGTAGCCAGCCATTCTAAGCCTACGATCTAACGCCATCCGGGCACAAACGAGTTTGTGGTCCGAATAGAGGAATGTGGGACAATCTAACAAGTCTACATCAGCTCCTCTAACTAACATTCAGTCCAGGTAGCTAACTATCTGGTCAGAAGGCCAACTATGAGCCCACATCCACATCTTCCCCCCGGGGGGATCGACCCAGTATCTATCAACAAGACCAAATTCGTTGATCAGATTAACCAAGGTCGCACCCCACCCCTGATCTAACTTGGGATCCAGAATGGCATCAAGTCCCCCATTAAGACTAGGCGCATTGAATCCACCAGGAACGGCCCCAACCACTGAAAAAACGAGACCCACTCCTCCAGGTCGTTGGACACATAAACTGCAACGACTCAGAACAAACCACTTTTCATGGCAATATCAGCCACAATCAACCGGCTCTCGTCATCAGTATGTACAAGGTCCACCTTTGCATCAAGAGTACGCTTCACCAGCAAAGAAACTCACGTCTTGCTCTCACTCTTCCCTGAGTCTCTCATAGACAGTTGATTTTTAGGTACTTACTATCATTCATTAGTAATTATTCCATTACATCACTTTTCAACAACATAGATGAATTTCATCTTTTGCAAAGTTATTCTTCTTGCCATGAAAATAACTTGCAGCTGAGCAAACCATGTCTGTATATCCAATGGGTTGAATGGTGGTAGCTGTAATTATATTGTAGCTTTAACTGGTCCTTCCATGTTTACTGCTATTGAGGAAGAATGCATTATTAAGTTATTATTATAATAGTGCACCTTGGTGGTCAGTCCTAGGTCAGCCTGGTCAGCAGTGACCAGATGATCTGACTCTTGCCACATGCCAGCTATACCAGAAAATGTCTTGGTCTGCAGGGTTGAAGGATGTTGAGTTGATTCCAAAGTCAATCCCATACTGTTTGATACTGTCACAGGTCAACAGTCATTCATCACTGTTCATTTCAGTCCACACCTTGCTCCGCCCACATTTTGCTTCTTGATCACAGAGTTGGTTGTGATCGATTATTGTCAGTAATCATAACACTGATTTGAACCATGGCGAGCTGTGCTATGATGGGAAAAAAATAGACATGTCTTTGCAGACAAAATAAAAACTTAAAAATTCTTTAGGTTAATTTTTGTTTTGGTTTATGTAGTTCTTAAAAAATTAATCCTTCCTGCTAAAATCTCTTTAGTGACACTTTGCCTATCAGTGCTAATGCTTGGAACAGGGTGTATAACTGGGAATTCTCTTGGCAGCAAGTCATGTGAATCTCAATAGCACCTGCGTCCACCTCTCTCTCTCTCTCTCTCTCTCTCTCTCTCTCTCTCTCTCTCTCTCTCTCTCTCTCTCTCTGGCTCGCTTAAGTGCTCTGCTTATATTGACTTTGATTCAAGACCAGAATGGGGACTGACAATGTTTGGAGAATTGGGGGTTCCCCAGATTTAAGTATCAATTTGAACAAGAGTTCTTTGTTGTCTGGTTTGTAATATTAATTATCTCTCCAAATTTGGGAGAGCCTTTCTTCATATGGGTAGTGGTTGCAGGTATCAGCCTGACTGTATAACTCATTCCTTCTCTTATTTATGTCTTGCAACATTCCAGAAGGGTGTAGGTAATTACTCTGTCTCTCTTAGTATCTCATCTAAGCCTGTCACCGTGGCTATCTTTTTGACAAATCTGATTTTAAAACCATGTAGGTGAAAAGGCAGTCTTAACATTTTATCATTAATTGCAATCAAAAATTTACCAGCTGTTTCCTTCGACATGCAAGTATTTGTCTCCATATCGCATATGCTTAATCGTATTTATGAACATTGCAGTTTCATTTTTTATCTCAACAGATCCTATTTTTCAATGTTTCTATTTGCACTCTTTGACAGACAGGCATAAATCAGTTTCTTAATTCTGTCTTTGTCTTCAAAATTACCAAATATTGTATCTCAAATGAACCTCTGTTGGGAAAAGAAATCAACTGCACAGTGATCTGGGATGATAAAAACTACTACCATTGTCACTGCTGACAAAGAAGAAGAATTTTCTAAATTCTCATAATATGCAGGACTACATAAACCCATGCGAGTTTATCTCAAGCTTGAGGATGTCTATTTGAAAAATCTGAATATATGTCGAAAAACTCCAGAAAAGCAGCTTTGCCAAGGTAGGTCAACCTTTTCTCATTCCCACCACCTCAAACTTCAACTTTTGCCTTCGAATTTGAACTTTGAACCCTTAAACCAGCGACATTTTGAATTGTGAACTTTTTGAAGTAAGTAAATTATTTTGTTACTAAGAAATGGTTTTATATGAACTGTTGCTCTAAAAGAAAGTTGTTAAAATTCTTTTGTTGTAAGGAAAACATTTGCTTTACACTAACTATAATTTTCTGAAAGAAAGAACTGTTAACCTGCCTTGATAATTTGAGGTGCACAAGGGAAATTTTATGCAAGGCCTATATTGTAATTTGTATATTGTGAAAAATATTTTAGTCATTCTAATAAATGCTTGTTTCTCTTCAAATTTCACACCAGAGTAAGAGTCTTGTGTTTTTTTCATTTGTGCCATTCAAAATACTCAGGATAAGATATTGGATATTCTCTTTGACTGGGAAAGAAGTTGTCTGATTTGAACTTCTTCCTTACCAAAAAGAATACAAAAGGATGGGGAGGAATTGATACCATGTATATGGCATAGTAAGTCCTAGCTGTGAATGTGGGAAATGATGGAACTAATGAGTGTAGCACATTTATAAACTAGTGCTAACTAAGCAGGATGTTGCTTTATTTTTTAATGATCTAGTGGAAATTGTACAGTCAACAATTTCATTGAGTAAAAATGTAAGCAATCATAATATTGATTTGAAAATAAACCAATTCATTTTGTATACAATAGATTGATTAAGCATTTATATTGAATGATCTATTAAATAAATTAAATCATAATTTAAGGTAAAATATAATAAATATACCTGATGCCTAACAAACAAACATATATCAATTTAGGGATCTTAATTTATTTCAAAGTGATAACATTTCTGAAATTAGTCCCCCAGCCATATTTTTGTACATATTCCATAATCTGAGAATATATCAAGATTTTTTAACTTTTCAAAAAGATTAAACTGATGCAAAAGTATCCAGCATTTTGCTTCTTCTTTTTTTCAAAATCTTTTTTTCATATTCCCAACATAGTAGCAAAGAAATGTTTGTAATGGATGAAGTAACTGTTTGTCAATATTTTTATTAGTGAAGAGGTACAACCTGTTACTGATAAGAATGAAGACTTTGACATCAACATTTTCAAAAGAAATGAACTTATATAAAGAACAAAATAGCTTACAAAAAAAGGCAAAATATAAGAAAAAATTATATTTCTGTGTATACAGATAGCTTAAAATGGAAAGAAAACATTTATGTACTTAACCATAGAGTGTGTGTGTGTGTGTGTGTGTGTGTGTGTGTGCGTGTGTGCATGTGTTTTTTGTCCACATGTTTTTTCAAATTCTCTAATCAGTTTGGAAGAGACAGTTTACAATATTGTTGATACTACATGTTGGAGAAGTGAGAGAATTTATATTCCTTGCTTTTAGAGTCCTGAATACAGTTTGTACAATGACACTTAGCAGATTTCCTAGCAGACAAGGTAGGGTTATCCTCATAGTATCATTAAAGTGTTTTTTTCTGGCTTTATATGACTTTATATAACTTTTCAACTAAATTGGTTATTTTATAAAATAATGAGTGGTTCAATGAAGTAATTTTTGATATCTTGAATTTACTTGAACTGCTAATCACACAAAATTGATACAACTGATTTCCTGAAGGCAAGATACCTGGAAGTGAAATAAGTTTCTATTCTAGCTCCATGATCATTTGAAACATGAAGATTGTTGTTGTATGCACCTTTTTTAATATTTTGGGAAAGAGAGGTGACATTCACTCCTCTCCCATTCCCTCCCAGGAAAAAATTATTTTATTGGTTCATCTAACATGATGATCAGAATTACAGTTTGTTTTAGCACATCCAGTACTACATGGGATAGAAAAATCATTTGAATGTCCATGTCAACCCATATAACATCCAAATAGGCTGTTTTCAGCCTGTTTAAGGAGATATTTGTATCTACATTTTTAATAGAGTAGATTTATTATTTAGATTTACACAGTATTTATTATTGCTGAAGTTATCACTAACATTTTTTATCAAGATTTGCAAACTCTATTTACTCTACGTTTTGTTCAATTTTGCAAACCAATCAATTTGAATAAGCTGATTTGTTTGGAAAAATACTTTGACAAAACCCTACTTTACAGTTTAATAATTTCTTTAATTTAATTTTATACGATTTTATGGTAAACAATATTTTTAGAAAATTTCTTTTTTTTCCTTTTTAACAGTGAAGAATAAATTCTTAGAATTTCTTATTCTTGAATATGCAACATACAACTGGCTATGCATAAATGTTTCTTTCTGGAGTCAAATTCCAACTTTTTGAAGTGTTTGGCCTTGTAATTTGTTTATAGTTGTCACAAGTGCAAGGTAAACTGGAAACTGGATTCTTGTATATAAAAACTTAAATAAAACTTTTAATTTTTCCAAAAAATAAATGAAAATTTATTGTACTAAGCTATGCATCTTAGTAAAACCAACTGTATTTTGTATCGCCTTACCATTTTGCACTTCTCCCCCAAATTTGGTTTCAAACAGTCAACATATGACTATTTTAGAGGGTGTGGCAGACAGACTAATGAAAGATGCAAAATTTTATACATAGATAGATACAGTAAAGTACTTGAGGTTTCTTTTGAAGAATTTGGAGGATTTTCTATAAAGTGGCTGCAAAGTCATGCACAAAAACATATTTACAAGAGTCTAAATGTACATATGCAGATTTTAGACTCAAAGCAGGTCACTTCTATGCCAAGTTCACCCTTTTGGCTGTCAAATGAATGATGAAAAAAATGGGATGTATGACTTTGTATAAATTCTGGAAGAAAAAATTTCCATAAAAACTAAAATCTTGCCTGACAAGTGAAAATGATAGTAATCTCATTGCACATGTCAAAAAGAAAGAAAATGCTTTGAGAGTTAAACAGTATTAGATAAAGTTGTAATTAGATTAGGAATCACTAATTATTGGTGGAGATGAATGTATCTTACAATTCCTATATAACATTACTATATCCATGATATAGTAATACTTATGTACATGAGTTTATAAAATAGAGACATAACATTTGAGAGAAAACACTATCTACATATTGACAGAACATGAATGCTACAATAGCTTGTTCAGACAACAAAAAGATACAGGTTAGCAGATATGGGAAAAGAGAACTGCTACAGAATTATTCTTATCCAAGGGATCTGACTATATTCTATGGAAAACTAAAGCTGTTACCAAGTAGTAAGCAATATTTTAAATTCTATACAATAGAATAATCATTTTTCAATTTAATATCGATATTTATTTTCATATCAAGAGTTTCAAAATTATTAACCTCTGCCAACAAATTTGAATAGAAATTATGTTTGTCCACAAAACATCTACAAAAGTTCTCAATGAATTTTATTGATATTTTTGGAAGGGTGTGTCATGAAACAAGAAATTAATTGATTGAATTTTGAGGTTGGGGAGGATCCAAGAATTGCAGGAAAAAGATTTTTACTGTTTATCTAAAAACTAAATTATTAAGAAAGATAACTCTTAATACTTGCATGAAAAGCAAAATATAATTATCTCCCTTGTTATTACAAGCCTAGTATTTGTCATGGTATAGTCTGTCGGGATTTAGGCCACCACGAGGTGGTTTAATGGTTAGCAAGCTTTTCTCACTAGAACAATTACGGCTAAGTAGTGAGTTCAATCCTCACAAGGTGCCCCTTACTTTTGGTTTTGTGCCACATCTAAGCTAAGCTTGGAAAATCACTACAGCCTGTTGGGATTTTTCCATTTATGAAAAAATAAAAAATAATTAGTTATCTCTTTAGACACACAATCAAAAATGATTCTTACTCAGTGTGAAATTAAAACAGAAATATTTAGTTTGTTTACAATATTTTATGTGAAAAGAAGAAGTGTATAGAAGTTTGTTCAAAATATTATTTTGAGCACCTAATAAAATTAAGCTAAGTAGAAAAAAATGTTCATAAGGAAATAGTGACTTAAGTTGCTAAAATTTTAAAAAAGTCCTGGCTGGGGTGACAGTGAAGTTCACAAGGTGTTGCTAATTTTCTGACCCATTCAAGGTTGATAGGTCAATGGAGTAGGACAAGCATCCATAGTTGGATGGAAGGAGTGTTGAATGAATGTGGTGAACTTGTAACAGTTGGTAGTACCTTGAAGAATGATGGTAGCAACAAGAAGGTTGTCTTGTCTTATCAAAGAAAACCTGGTGGGTTTGTTACATAAGTTCAAAAATGTCTATTAAATTTTTGCATGTAGCCCTGAGTTGTTGGTTGCCATGTGGTATTTCAAAGTTTAATATCTTCTTGTCACTTCTGAATGATAATTGATCTGCTGACTCCATCTTTTATGACTATCTACTCAGAGTTGTGATATGAATGAATAGTAATTTAAGCCTGATAACCACTCTCTTATATTCAAGCTTGCAGACTAACAAAGTGTTATACTCTGTTTCAAATGAGATCTCTTTCTGATTCACTCTACATCAAAATATGTCAGCTGGATATAAACACTTAGAAAGTAAAAACCAAAAATAAAAAGTTGCCCTCTGCACAGGAGCTCCAAGTATCACATCCAGCTCACAAACCAAATCCCATGAAAAAGAATAAAAGATACAATATAAAAAGAGAAAAATCATGAACATTTCTGTTAAAGCAAAAACATGACAAAAAATACTGAGTTATGATCCACCCTGTCTGCTTTTAAGAACACTGCTCATGTCACTGTCTGCAGAGCAGGCAAGCTGTCAATGACACCACTAGTGACCGCAGTCAATTTACCTGACTTTTCCCATCCTCCAGATCACTTCCCCTGCCCACAAAGAGCGATTCTACATTGATCCTCTATATTGGCAATACAAAGAATTTTATCATAACAATTCTTGTCTCACTTGTTGTTTCATTTGTTCTCTCATATGTGCATTTAGAATAAAAGCCTTTCAAAATTGTTGCAGGTCTCAAATTCCATTTTTCTGATTGGTTGAGGAGATTTCTCCTCAATCCTGATTTGACAAATAATTCCTTTTTTATTTCTCTGAACCAGACGTATAATTGCCATAATCTAGTTCAGAATCAAGCCTTATAAAAAATGCCCAATCCAAACATTTTATTTGAAATGTCTTCTCTCTAGGTAGTGGAAAGTGGCAAAGGATTGCATATTTTTACACCTGATTTTTCAGATTTTATTGACAATGGTGTTGACAGATATGAGTTCTTTATGCTTCTGTATGACCTAAGCAGTTGCATGAGTTATCTCAAATACCTAAGATTCAACTTGTCAATTAGAACCAATCTTTCATAATAATCCATACTTTAACATATTCTCTATTTCTAGCTACAAAATTATTGAGAAATTTGTTGTTAATCTTTTCAGGTATTTCAGAAAGTACCAAAACTTAAAAATATGTAACAATTTATACTCAAAACATTGAGTATAAAGTATTACAAATCCTTATTATGCATCATATTTTCATTGTATTATACATAATGTCTGCTCAAAGCTACCTTTCAGTTAATATTTATCAATATTCAAGCTGTGTTTTTACTTATACTGTTTCATTGGGCTATCTCTCTTCCTATTCATATCTGTTTATAATTCTGAGAAAAATCATTATCATTCTATGACTTGTTTAGATTATTGAATTCATTCTTTCTCTTGCTTTCGTTGTTATCACAATATTTTGGTGTGTCCATTCTACAGCCTTCATCAAATGCATAATGCATATTGAAAGACTGCAGGGTTTTTTTTACAGAAAAAGGGCATAAAAAATAGTGACCATCTTATTCTCAGCAACCCAAGCCATACAGATGATACCATTCACAACATAATATTCTATATAATAGATAAGGATATTTAACAATTCCTTCTCTACTAAGTAAAGAAATTCATCCTGGTATGATTTAGACATAGACTAAATATGATATTACTTTCAATTTTGTCTCTCTGAAATGTGCTGCATGAAATTATATCTCCTAAAGTTATTTAAATACTATCTCTTTCCCACAAGTATTGTTAAAGTTGTATAAACATTTCATACACTAAATCAATGATTTCAAATGTAAGGTGCATACCTCATAAGGGAACAATTTGAATATTTTGGGGAACAATTTGAAATTTCAGTGAGAAAAGCAAAAAACTTTGAGTAGCTGATAACTGAGTCTTGTTAAGGCCTAACTGAGTAATTCTATAAATCGTAGCATGCATTCAGATCTTGTTTCCTTAATTCACAAAATTTTTTTCTCTACAAACTCTTAATATTCTTGTTAAATGTATATATTGCTATTTTGACAATATGAGTTTTATTATTACTCCTGTCTTAATGGTAATGATTGATTTGATAAGGACAAATTGACAGCTGATCTAAAAAAATAGCTATCAATCAACAGATTGATAACTGAGGCAAGAAATAGTTTGGTAATTTTAATGTCTCCAAAATTAAACTGCACTTTTTTTTCTCCTGAGAGAACCATTTTTGCCTTCCATCAGCATGGCTGATGCTAGCCTCCAAGAGAGTGACTCATTGCACCTTCTTGGGCTAACTTTTTCTGTTGACATAAAGTGGAAAGATCATATTGAATTAATTGCTAGGTCATCTGCTTGGAAAATTGGTTAACTCTGTTGTGCTAGACAATTTTTCTCACGAGAATCTTAACTTACACATTTATACCATTCACTACCATTCATGTATGCATTGAATATTACTGTCATATTTTGTATGGTGCTTTTGCTTTATATTTGGAGATTCTTGATAAAATACAAAGAAGAATTTGCACTGTTATTGGTCCTGACATGGTATCTCAGCTTCAATCATTTTCCTATCACCATAATGTAGCTTTTCTTTGCGTTTTCTATAAATATTTTCATGATAATTGTTTTCATGAGCTTTACTCTACTGTGCCGAGATTGGCAGCTAGGTTTCATCATTTTACAGTTGAAATGGCTAGATATAATCATAATTTCAATGCTAACAGTTTCTTCTCTTGCACTTCTCCCTTGTGGAACTCTCGTCTCACTTCTTGCTTTCTACTCAACTTTAATCTTCAAACATTTAAACACAATGTCAATTGATATCTTCTGATTTAATTCTTGTTCTTTTATTGTTCCCTTTCTTTAATAAAGTTTTCTTTTTCTCAGATTCTTTCACCTCCTTGTACCTTAGTGGCTTTATTGCCTTGCTTGGTGTGAAATGATTAAATTTTTTTAACTACTATAACTACTACTATTGACCTCTATAAAATTCAAACCCTTCACCATCAGTGAGAATGTCTGATCCAGGGAAGAGAATATGGGGCAAATGACTTTCATGCACACCTCTACTCTTAGTGGACACCACTGTTGGTAATGAATATACCAAGAATTGGTTCCTTTTTTAAATATAAAATTTATATATTACTATTTTCACAGTATTAGCCTTTTCTAATCTCTCATCACTTAAGTTTTGAAACAGACAATCATCCTTATTTTGCTTTTGCTTATTTTGATCTTCAGTCAAGAACTACTACTGAGAATGTTTAGCAACCAATGTACGAGGAATCACTTCTCAAATGCACCAGTTAAACATTATGTGTTCTTTTGTCTCAATGATTGCCAAAATTTCTACACAATATACCTAACATAGAAAACTACATATGTTTACAGTAAGTTTGCTTGTAGTTACTTTAATAATCCACTACAGATTTTTCTTTACAGATACTTAAGCTAAATAGTGTTAACAAATGAAAATATATTTTAAGGATAGAAAAGACAATTATTTCTTTTTGGTTTAGATAAAGTTATGTGGGTCATGTAACAGCTGCTTAGCCATGTCACTTCACAGAGCGACAAAAGTGGCTAGTCCATCAGTTAACAGCCTGAAGTTAAGACACGAGTTATTCATTATACTCAAGCTTCTGGGTTCTGTGATGCAGTTTACAAGCCCATGATATCATTTTCCTATGGAAATATATCATCCGAAGATATAGAAACTATCTCCAGTTCAATCTGAGAAACATCTATGACTCGCCATTTTCCTGTTTGCAGAATATGTCCTCACTAGTGATATAACAGATAATCCATCCCATTCAAGTTTGGAATCCTAAATATGACTTCTCCAGAAACACAGAAGAGATCTCCAGCAGTTACAATTACTGTTGGGAATTATTACAAATAAGACTCTGGTTTCATCTACTTTTAACACTGATTGTTGTTGCATATATGTGTTATAGTTTCTGTGCATGGGGTACATGTAAATATGTATATATCATTTTATGGGTGACTTAGTGACATATTTACTAAAGTGTAAGAGCAAATTATTTGATTGATTGGCATGAATTTAATTATACATATGCAGAAGTTTAGGAGATGCTACTTTCTAGAGCCACATTGTATATGATTAATGAATTTTTTATAGCAAGAGGTGACATTAGATTTTTTAATTATTGATATGGGGCATAGATTAAAAAAATGGTTAGGAACCATTACACTAAATGTAACAACTGCTATGGGACAGGGGTAGTATTACAGACACATTTATGGAAGTCTGACATTAATTACTTCCCCTTAATAAATGGACATGAGATTTTATTTGTTGCTTGTTGCTTAAAGCATCAAGCATCATTTCATGGTGGCATCAGTTGAATAACTCTTTAAAACATTCTGCTCTTTATTATAACTTATGAAAATCAGGGATTCTAAATTTGTAAGCTTCAAGTTAAAAACTACACTTGTACTTGAAAATATAGCTCAGTGGTAGAAGAAAAAGTTTCATTGTAATTAAGCTCTTTGACATTTATATTTGAGAAAAATGATTACATTCTAATTAATTATCAATGGAAATACATGTTGCAGCTCAAATAAGTTACATTTCATGTACTTGTAACATTAAAAATATATGCTCCTACATATTTATATTAAACACATAGGTTGACAGTTGTGCACAACTGCCTAGAATGTAACTTACCACAGACATTGCTTTCGTCACTGCTGAAAGATATAATCCAACTGTGTTCACATACACTATTTGGTTTTCATAAATGTTCAGTAAACAATTTTTTTCCACATAGAGAAATTCAATGTTATACTTCTACATCATACATACTTTCATGCCAGATACTATGGTACACAGCTGCTATGTGTAACAAGACAAAAATAATTGGCGGCAATGTTCAAACTTTACTACCATATCACTATCAGTTGTGGGCTAACATAATAAAATAGGAGGTATTGATTTTGAAGCAACACCTACATGTTATTTACTAATTTTAGTTTAGATTTATTTTGGCACTAGATTATATATAGAGAGTACCTAGTGAGGATCAAATTCACTACTTATTTGTAATGATCTGTTAAACCAGCCTTTACTCCAGCATGAAATACCTAGTACATGTGTGTGTTATTAGTTTAGGTTAGTGTTGCATTATAGAAAGTACAGTACTAGTAAAGGCAATATTCATTGCAACAATAAAATGAAAAAAATCTAGTCAAAATTACAAATAATTTAAGTTCTGTGGCATAATTTTATGTGCTGACTGATTTTAATTATTTTAATTATTTGAGATTTTATGAAATAAAACATTTTAATAAAATACTTTTATTAGATGAAAATATAAATATTTTCTGTATGACATCCTATAGTTGATACAGTTTTAAACATTTTAAAAGTAAATTTTAATTTCATGAATTTTGAATAAAGAAATAGTTTCTGACAAGATTTGAACTCACATCTCATACTATTGATATCTTGTCATAACATATACTATCTTCACCATGAAAGAAATTTTACCTGCTCATCAGTAACTCTTATACTCTATATAATTAACTGCTAGACAGGACACCTATATTCCCCCTCTGAGAAAATTTCTTACAGCAAAATAGACATTACTAAACAAAAATAAGTATAAAGAAAAAACTGACAATTCAAATGAACCTTTCTGAATGTTTCATAATCATTGAAAATTGTTTTGTAATGTTTTATCTGTTCCATATTTATTGTTAAGTATTGTTAGCAAAATTAACTATATCTTCAGATACAGATCAGAACTGCAAATTTAATTTTGTTATACTAACTAATAACTAATTTTAACTAATTAAATTTAAATTTATCCTAAATGTAATAAGGATTTTTACAACGAAATTGATTTAATTAAACGTGTCAATTTTCCTTTTAAGAATAAACGAGATCATTTGTGTATTATAATGATCTATGTTCTTATTTTGGTTCAGCCTGCGCCTACTTGTGCATACTAACATCAGAAACGACTAAATTGAAATGTTTCAAAGGTGTAGAGAGATTTTTAGCAGACGACGATGTCGACGACGACATTGTATTTTTTGATCACGTGATGTCGCCGGGCAACGAGAGCAGCGACGAGAAGCAAAGCGAGAGGCAACATGGTGGCTGCTGCAACGGTGGCTAAGGTACAGAGACGACAATCAGAAGTTCTAGAGAAAAGTGATTGGAGTTCATTACTGCTACTGCTGCTACCATCATCACTGTTTCGACTCACCACTCCCGCATCTGCTTTCCTTTCGACTGCTGGTAGTTGTTGTTATAGTAGTAGTAGTACGGCATAGTACCATCGTCTTCATACCCGGGACATACTACGAGGAGGAACAACCGCCGCTGCCTTCTTTACTATATTCTTCTTTCTTACTTGATTATTAAGAAGAGAAAATAATAAATAAAGGATTGATACACAGGCAAGCTGATCGGAGGTGCTGCGACGGCCTAAGCGCTGTTGTGTTCAGGTAAAAAGCCGTTTTTCTTTCTTTTTGTGTGTTTTAAAATAAGTCCCTTTACCCCACGACTGCGGCTTGGGTGTCCACCCCTTCTGCTCATGTTGTTACCCTACCACCACATTCAACACAAAAAATGTACATTTTTTTTTTTAAACCCTAAATGTGCCTGAAGTACTTGTACTTCCCGCACCTTTAATTTTTAGCTTTTGCTAATCATTACGGTTTCTAATACAGTGTACTGCACTATAGTTTTACTTTTAATTTTAAAATTGACTTGTTAATTCTTGATTAAAAAAAACCCTTTGAATCCGTAATAAAAAGTATACCCTCTTAGAGTCTACTAAATTACACAGGATGATGAGGGAGTGATGACACCATACTTTTTTATGTAGGTAGTTTCCCGACTTGTATCAACTCTGATGTGACAAATAAGTATTTTTGGCTTTTACTTCTAAAATAAACCAGTGTTTATTTTTGTAAATAAATGTCCCTTTTCCCCCATTATCACATGGAGACGTTGTGCACCATAATCATATGTTCCCCATTTTACCCTGTCCTCCATACACCCCGATTCTTTTGCACTGCAGTTATTTGTTGAACCGTTTTATGCCCCCAGCACTCTTTAAAGGACTTATTTTTTCTTTAATTATCAAGTGAACTTGTTTCAATGCTTAGTTAATTTTTAAAATAATGTTTAATTAATTTTTGTAAAGCAAGTGTTCACTTGATTCATGGCATGACTGCCCAGCACCCGGCTGTTTGTTAAGCTGTGCCAACACATCATACATCTCCCACTACCAAAATATACCTCTTACTACATGAAAATATGCTTAATATATAATAAAACAAAAACTTGTGTGTGTACTGTACAGTGTACACACTTATCCCGTCTTTTCATAACCTGCGTGCTTTCTGATAATGTAAAATTTAAATAATGTCTTAAATATCATTTATTGAATTCAACTCATCTCACACCCATTGTCAGAGAATTACTGTCCACCACATCTTTCTTCACATTGTTATATCGCCAATATAAAATACCCCATCTTCACTCAGGATTAATGGCATGTAACTACTCTTAATTTTTTTATTTACTGCAATTTAACGGTTTCTGGTATAACATTTAATGTTTATATCAACGTTTTCTTTGTAATTTATTTTATATTTAAAACAAACATACACTTGCATTGTAATTGGCTTTGTTTAAAACAAAAAAAACATTCTCGTGTACAACACATCATATGCGTAAATCATACTTATTCAGTTGGGTATAATCAAAATTTGTGTTCTCTCATGTGACATCTCTGGTGTATAATTTTTTTTTCCCCGACATTTTCATTTAGAGACCCTTTTTATTTCCATCTTAGTTAACAGTAACACACACGCAAAAATGTAGACAACTAAACTGGGAATAGACTAGTGTATAAAAAGTAAAAACTATCATTTTGTCACTTCCTGTTGTATATTAAAAAATTCCTATTTTTGCCCCATTGGACGTTGAAAATTTTGAATGGTTGGTTTTGTAAAGAAAGAAAGTCTTCCTCCCACAAATGCTTTGCATTTAAGCTTGATTCATATTCCGCCCCTTTCTCTAAAACTGGCCGACCGGAGCTATGGTAATAATATTTGTCAATTTCTCTATCCCAGTAATTGCCTTTAGCTTTACTCATTTATTGTCTACATTTTCATTTATAGGACTAAACTAAAACTACTATAATACATTGTACGTACAGATACGTTTACAAATCGAATTTTTCCCTTCCTGGCTGTGGGAAGATTAAAACTTGACTATATTGTATGGCTTATTTATTTATTTTTTGGTTTCCTGCATCTAAGTACAACAATCTAGTTTCAACAAATAGGAATCTACATATGCCTCAACAGTGCAAATAGTAATGCATGGAAGATTTTTTTTTAATATTGCTTCATCACGAACGAAGTCTATTATTAAAAAAAAAAAAAAAAACGAACTTACTGTTTTTTCTTTTTGGTTTAATGTCGAGTAAATTTGATCTACAATTCATACTGCTTCTTGGAATAAGCTGAAAATCTAATCTTAGCAAGGGATTGGAATTAAAAATTATTCCTAAAATAATATAGTTTTAATATGTTAATGTTAAACACTAACAGTTTAACTATCAGTCTGTTCATATTGCACTGCACATGTATAGTAACTACAAGGCGTGTAAAGACAGATCTGTGACTTAGAGTTAAAAAGATGAATCGCTTAGGTAGGAGAAATAATGCAGTAAATCCCTACGACCAATTAACACAGAATAATACACGTGATAGAATCAGAATGACAGCAATTCAACAAAGTTTAGAATTAGTGAAAGTATCTTGTTTTTTAAAAATGTCTTGTATGAAATCAAATATACAATTTGCGTCACTTTTTTAAACAATTTAAATAAAAAAACTCTTAGAAAAAAAGTCCGATGTGTTGGTTGCGAGATTCAGATCAGCAACGTCAAAAATTGCTTTCTGATATTCTGAATTTAAATATTTTTGTTGCTGGTATATAACAAACATACTTAGATGCAAAAACCTAACAATATAACATGTTGCATGCACCTTTCTTTTTTTTTAGTGCAACTGGCTAGAGTTGAAAACTTATTCTACTTCGGCGGATATCATTAATTTGTCTTGGTGGGGGGGGATTTCTTTTTGTTTTTCATGAATAATTATAAAATTGACATAAAAGTTTTACCTAACCTAAATGCCTATTTCTAGATCCTCAATAATAGAAAGAAGAGGAGGAAGAAAATTAGCCTTTGTTGTCACGCTCGAGATGTGACAATAATGCAGACAGCTGAATCGATTTTGTACCGGTCTACTCCTGATCCTTCACTAAGTACACCTAAAATATCACGCAGTTTCATTCTTTAAAAATATCTAGAAAAATTGATTTAATTATTTTAAAGTTTTTGATGTAAATTTCTCAAATGACCAAGATGACCCAGTTTCTTGGTTGGTCACCTACAACAATGAAAGCCAATATAAACAAGTGGATTTATTTTTATGCAAGTACTACTGTGAAGTTTTGTTAACAAGCACTTGTCATTGTCAGCGTAGCTCAGTGAACAATAACACAGGATTGAAAATGTTCTTAAGATGGCGAGCTGGTTAGGCTCCTTAACTCGAGAAAAGAAACCTTTTTCTTTTCCATGCAAGTATTTAATTTCTTTTTAAACATGCACTACAATACACATTTTCACTTCTCTAAGAAAAAATTTAAAAGGTCACAATTCCTTCCCCCGTTTTAAAATTCTATCCTTTTGTTTTTGTATCAATCTGTTAGTGTTACTCAGTTACTGTTTAAAGCAGACATAGACGAATTGTCTAAGTCCGGGTTTTTTGTCTTACGTGGTTTAGCTGCCAGTAGGTTTGTGCTAAAATATCGTTATGTCATTCAGTTTAGATTTAAAAAGCTAAAGGGAAAGCCAAAAAAGAAAAAAAGAGATTTCTCCCAGACCGGCCAAACTAACGTGCATTCTCAACACTTCCTTCTACCATGATGATATTGCCTTACCCTCTTGTACTGAGTTTGTATTTTTGTACTATAAACACTTAGTCTGTTGGTTACTGTTCTCTTCCTAGGCCATTTTAAATAGTCACCACTACAAAGTACGCTGTAGCCGTTATTTATTTACTTTTTTTCCTATGGTTTTTAAAAGGGTTTTGTTTTTGTTACGAATTCACTCTATTGATGTAGTAGAAGCAAATAGAGGAAAATACTTTTAAAAATCGATTGGGAAACTTTTTTTAGTTTTTGACGACATGTATAACACTCAAACAAGGACAGTTCAAATTCTAATGGAATCTTTTTGTTTTATTTATTTATTTATTTTTTTATGCCATGTCCCTTCAGGACATAGACAATCATGGTTTTCTTTACTTACTGGTATCTTTTCTTTGAATTGCTATGTATTCTTAGGAAATATAGAGGAGTGGTTTACCATTACCTTCTTCATGATTTGAAATTGTATTCTTTCTTTTAGACTGATTGCCATTCAACTTCTATAGAGTTTTGAATTCAGTTATCCTTCTAGATGCCACCCCAGGCTAAAGATCCCAGTTTACCCTGCTATTTATCTCGTAGCTAGAGTGTGGGGGTGAAGAAATAGATTCAGATTCTTCCCAAGAGTATTATTGCTAAAATGAATTTAACAGACTATACCAGAATTTGAACTCTGCTTGCCAATTCCACTTTTTGCTCTAATATCCATTACACCACCCAGTCATGTTATATTATCTACACATCCTTCAGGATGTAGGTGGTCATCCTTTCTAGATAATTCTGTCTTTTTACTAAAGTTATTGGAGTAGTTTCTTAACTTCTACATGGTTTTGAATTGTCCTAGATTGGCTGCTAAACAAAAGCTAGAGAAAGCAGTCTATCCTGCTATTTATTCCATAGTTGGGGCATAGGGAGAATAGATGGAGTTATGCCTTTCTCAAGGGCATTAACACTAAGTGAATGCAACAGACTTTGCTGGAACTTTAATTTGGATCTCTAATTCCACTTTCTGTACTGTTGCAGTATCTGTACATCCCTTTTAAAAAAGAATGGCTGGTGCAACAGTGAAAGAAGAAAAGAAAAAAGGTTTTCTCTTCTACCATCTCTGATTTATTGTTAATGTTTCATTTTTAAAAATTCAAAAAGCATTATCTATTTACAGTACACCCTTGCATGTTAGGCTTTTTTCATTGTTAGTATTCAGCTGAGAAGATCTTGAAGTATCCTTTTCTAAATTCACTATTGAGTTTCAGAGTTCAGAAACTCAATATTGAATTTAGAAAAGAACATTTCAAGATAATGACTTTCTATTCCACTTCATCAATTACATCTGTTTCTTGCTTATGATCCAACAATTTCCTTGATATTCATTTGGTTAAATCAGCTGGTATCAATTGTCTGGTTATAATTGAATCTGAACACCTTGAAATGAGTAGAGAGAAAAATTAAGCAAAATCTTCAATTCCTACATTTTCAACTTAATGTAATGTACTAACATGACTAGTTAAGGTACCAATTTCTATGAACTTGGCTGCAGCACTCATTGTAATATAAAAATTGGCAGTAGATATAGCAACTATTTTTCTGCCATTGCCTAAACAGGTAATTATGGAAGTGTGGATTGCCTATTTATTTACTTACCACTTCTTTACAATCATGACATGTCAATAAAAAGCCATAACTGGTAATGATAGAATTAGTCAAGTTTTTGCCAAGGGTATTAATTATACTAATTAATTAAAAGGTGACTGCAATTGAAATTTGAACTTTGTTGATTGTTTTCCATAGTCTTAACCATTGTCATTTTAATGCATTTAGAGAAAGGACTGTTCATTTTATTCTGTAATGAAAAAGAAATCCTTGATTACTTGTATTTTAAGTGCTATATTTAGTTGAAGGCTTGAAAATAACTAAAAAAATAGCAAGCAATTTTTTTTTGTAAATATAGATATTCATGAAATTGACATTGTCTTGTTATTAGACTTTACACTCTCACATTATTAGCTACTTTATGCTTTATTATATATACACTACAGTTTTCTGTATCTTTTTTGAGAATAGTTTGAGGCCACCCATGCCATTTTTTAAATTGGCCCCAAAAGTAGTTTAATTAAGAGAAAATTATTATACATGGTTAAAAATAAGTGAGACATGATTTTTTTAATTTTGTTATGACAAAGAAAAAGCATTTTACTATTAGCCTTGATTACTGCAGCACAAATTTTCGGCATTCATTGCAAAAGTTTCTCAAAGCATAAGTTTTTTTTTTTTTCATTCTTTTTTCACTGACTTTAAGAACACTTTTTCATTTTTTTCACTCTTCTGACAAGTTCATCCCATGATAATTCTGGGGATGACTTCAAACTTTTGAACTGTAGTTGTGTATGTATGTATATATATATATATATATATATATATATATATATATATATATATATATATAATGGAATTTAAAGGTTTATTTGCTGAATGAAAACTGGTTGTTCTGTATGAATGTAAACTAATGTCTGTCCTTTGTATGACATTTCCTTCATTTCAAAAATGGAAATGAATAACCTGTTGAAACTTTAAAATGGGTCATATGGCTGATTTGATGGATAAAGAGACGTTTAATTTCGTGGTTTACAAAAGGTAAAAACTTTGGCAATGATTGACTACTGAATTGAAGGTCTTGATTGATCTAGCTTTGATAAGTTGAGGCCTCTATCTTATCAATTTGTATTATTTCTCAACAGTTATGATATATTTAGGCATTGTGGAAGTGAGGAATTATTAAAAAAACACAAGATAGTTTCTAAATTATGTGGCAAGACATGTAGAGAGACTAATCATTTGGCCTCCTTTAAAAGATATCCATAAAAATTTATTGATAAAAACTGAATTTTCACTAACAAACATTATTATCCTTAATGTGGCTACTGGTAGAAACCACTTTCATAAATTGAGACACGAAGCAGAGATGGTGTGATGTTTTGGAGTAGCAAGTTAAGGTGCCATCTTGAGTATATATTGATTTTTTTTTTTTTTTTTTTTTTTTTTTTTTTTTTTTAAAGGTACATATGGAGCTATGTTTCAAGAAGATAAATGCTTTCAGAATTATTTTTTTATGCACAAGAATGCTTCATCACATTCAGCAAAGAAAACTAATAAATGACTGAATAAAATGGGTTTTGAAGTGGCTGGTTTGTTCACTTGACCATAACTCAATTGGAAACTTGTGGAGCATTCTGAAGGAGAAGCTTTACATTGGCAGATGGCAATTTACTAGTAAAGATTTTGGAATGCTATTTTTCATGTTGTACAGTCTTTCATATGAAGAAATATACCAACTCACAAAATCAATGGCTTCAAAATCTAATTTCAGAATATTTCACATTAAGGTTGTCCTTATAATTTTCCTGTTACGATGACACTATTTTTAATTTTTTTCATCAAAATGTCTTTGTAAACTCTACAAATTTGATTTAACACAGCTTAATTTTTCTCCTCAAATTTTTACAAATAATCTGCTATACTAAACATAAGTTTTTTTTTCAAAATAAAGTAAAAATACATTTATGATCCCCCACACCAAAATACTATTTGGTGTGGTGTATAAATTCATGAAAATTTGCACAAAATCATGAGCAAATATATATGGTCCTTTTGTATTTTAATCATAATTATAGTAAAGTAACCATTCCAATCATTTTTAGTATTGTGATATAGTTCACAGAATGTTTCAAAAAGTACTTTATAAAGACTTAATTTTTATAGATTTCAATTTTATATACTTGAGTTAACTATATGCAAATTTTATTAGTATCAGTATAACCATCTTTTAATGTTAAGTTGAACTTGATGTTGATAAGATTTTCTTAGAAATAGTTTATATTCTTGAATTTTACAATAATTGTCTTTTTTTTCTTTGTAACATAATTAATAATTTTTTTTTTTTTTTAAGATGTTTCTGTATAAATATAACCAAACTTTTTAATTTTGAATGTAAAAAAATAATGTATTGACTGCACATAAAAAAAGTGTGAAGAATTTCCATGTAGCCTATTTCAGCACATAGCCTTGACACATGAACATTCAGATTTTCATGCAAAGAACTCTATTTATGCCTGTTATATGTTCATCTGTGTTTGTGTATAGATACTTGGATAATAATTATTATTATTATTATCAAATATGTTAGCAACAATTCTATGAAATCTTTGCTTAAATAAATACAAGTAGTATTTAATAATCACTTCTGGATTTTTACTATTCTTTGTGTGGGTTCATATACTTTGTCAGCTCATTTAAAAGATGATCTAGTGGATGCATGCAAAATTCTTATATAATTTACTAATGTAAATATTCTTACATACATGTTACATATACAAACCTTATGTACTCGGTTACAAAGTTGCATACCCAAATAACACATGCTTGTTCATGTCTGCACAAAATTCATGTATAATGTTGTTTCATTGATGGATGTTCTCATTTAGGATTTTCTATCTTTAAAAATATTCAAATAGACACTTTTTTGTCATTTTTTAATAATTTAGAAACAAACATTTATGTGTGAAGATAGATAATTTTATAATACACATGTACATTTTATTTGTTAGGAATCACCTGTATTTTCTTTGTCATTGTTTTCAGCTTCAGATGACATCAGTATGAGCAACACTTTTATAGAAGTAAAGCTTCTGTTAAACATCTCAACACACTCTTTTCTTGTTTATAAATTTAAACTAGTCATACTGAAACATTTTTCTGATAACCACCACATTTTCGTTAAATATTATGCCCTAATTTATCAAAGACTTTGGCCGGATTATTTACAAGATAGCTTTTAGTGTGAATTTCTCTTTTTCAATTTAGTTTGACAAAAGTGAACTCTAAACAAATATGATGTCACGCTGTTCATTTCTCAACTAATTGTTTTCTAAGGCCCTGGTAGTAAAAAGACAATGGAAAGTGTGACACAGAAATCCAAAGGCACATAGGAATAACAAAAGATACACTGAGTGTAGTTACCAAGAGATTAAAAAATAACATTAGAAATAAAGAAAATAATTGTAAATTAAGATTCAGTATAGCAGTTAATGCTGGTATCAACACAAATGAAGACTTGAAATAACTGAGATGTGGGTTCTACTCATGGACAGAGAATGTGACAAATGAAGTTTTAAAATTAATTGGATTTGCAAAGAAACTGTTGCTAGCAATCAGAAAGAGTTGAAGATTTGGGGCTACATAATAAGGAAGGCTTTGGGAATTTTAACATCCCTAGGACACATCAAAGACAAGAGAAGCAGAGAAAGCATTGAAGATGAAGTGAAATTGTAAAGGAGCAAGTATTACTGAAAGCAAATCCTTAAATTAAGCTTAATAGTAGATATTTATAACATTTTTATATTTTTACAATTTAATGGCTGGTCGCTTGTATCAACACGAATGAAGTATGTCTGTCTACTAGGGTGGCTAGCTAATCCCTGTTGCAGACGCCTGCTCAAGCACATTTGTTTGTTCACCACCCACAGTCCACCTATGCTTTATACTGCAACTTTGCTGAGCAGACCTTATAGTTTTGGGGAGAGAATGCATTATCTGGCATGATCAACAATGTGAACAAGTCCAGTACACTCAAACCTTCGGTTACAATGACTTCATGTTAGCACAACCATCAACAGCTCCAAAATAGTTCTGTCTACCCAGTTTCACCCACACGACTTGGGTCAACTTCCTGACAAATCAACCCTGGTGTGATTTCAAACCCAGGTCTCATGATTGGAAAGTTCTAACCACTCTGCCATGTGTCCATTATTTTTACTATTATAAGATTGATATTTGGTACAAAAAGATATTTTTAACTTAAAATTGAACTGTGGAGTCTGAAAGTAAAGCTATTACAAGATTAATTACAATACTCATTTCATAAATAACTTCTTTTTGTAACTATTTACTGTTCCGTAATATTTCAGTTGTATTTAGATGTAGTCAACAAATTTATGCTCGTTCTCTAGTAGCCATTTGGGTTCATGACAGCAGTAACTCTGCACCACTCACCAGATTTTCTGTAACTTCTCCTTTATACTAATACTACATAGTACTACTTGGAAAATTACTATCAACTGTGATGATACCTTAAAATGTCCCTCTGGCACAATGTTTATCCTTTTGTTTTAGGAATTTACCTAAAAAAAAAAACTCATGATAAAACAGATTCTTAATTTATATATTTATAAAAGAAAAATGGAACATTTTATTTGCAATAATTATTTGCTAAACTATTACTTGACTTGGCTCCATACAAATGTTGGTATATTATTTGCTCATTTAACAACACAGCAGGAAAGATTTTTCCTCTTGTGTTAGATGTCCATTTTCATATAAATAATTGTTGTTTTTTTGTGTCAAGGTTGATTATAATACTTCATATCTAACAGATTTTTAAAAAATTAAACTAATTGGTAGTTCAATAAACATAAATAATCTGTCCATTTCTGAACATCCAATAGCTTAGTCTAAATCATTATTTCATAAGATTTAGGCTCAATATCATAGTATGCATAATGAAGTAATCTTGTATCAACATTGTGATATATAACTATTGGCGAATATCCACTGTTTTGTGGACCTCTTTTCCATTTTTTGTTCTTTTTTTTAATATTTTTCCTTTGTGCAATGTTTTTCCATTTATTTGATCTATTCCAAAATCACTGTTTGATTACCTTTGTCTATCTTGTGCCAAATGAAAGATAAACAGTTCAGATGCAGCTTCAATTTTCAGTCCATAACTATAATCTTGGCACATTGACTGCTTTCTTTTTTTTCTTCTCTTTTTCTTACTGTGCTTCTTCACCATTTGCTTCCAACATCCAAATTCTCACTTTTGTTTATTTTTTAATTTTTACTCTTTTGTTTCTTATGCAGTCTTTCCATTTTTTTTTCTTTCTTCTTCTTATTTTGGTACCAATTTTAATGTAATTTCTGCCAACTGATAACCATAATTGAGAAATAGATTTAACAAAGTGAGTCTACAAAGCAGGTTTCCTTTAGATAACTTGCACTGTTACATACAACTGAACCTGACTTATAATCACTGGATATGTTGTCTAGCATTTAGATGTTATTGGAAAATGTTTTAGTTTCTTACTGAATGCTAAAATAGAAATCTGTTAAAGTTGGAATGTTACCATGTTATGAAAAAGAAGACATAATGCTTATATTTGTGTTTATAAAATAGCTTTTAACAGTTTTCATTACATAATGGCTTTATTGAAATATCTTTTTAGGATTATTTTAACTGTTTCAGCTCATAGAAAACTGTTTTCTAGTTCTAGGTAGTCTTTTTCTTTTAATAATCATTATCTGGAATTCTAAGACCATTCATCATTTTTCTTTACCACTATTTTCATTCTTAGTGCTTTAGCTGCTATTTTCTTTAAGCTACCTCACATTTTATTGTGTGTGTGTATTTTAGGAGGAAGCGGTTTTGAATCTGGACATGAGAATTACATACAGGAGTTAATGAAAAACTAATTGCATGTACTGAACAGATATTAACACATGCTAATTTTCTCACTATATTCACAATGCACTGACAGCGCCATTGTTTTCAGGGTTTAATCTGCACTGATTATAGGCATTTGAACTTGTGTGTACCCTCACCTTTATCATGCACATCCTCCAATGATAGCCTCTATCTACAATTTTCATGCTATTCTAAAGTAGATGATATACTCTCTTCTTTCCATACACATTTGGTCATGTCTGCCAACATGATACTATATTTTATGGTTTTACAACAATTCTATAATTCTTTTTGAGGTCACCTGATTCCCCCTTTAGATTCCATATAACAATTGTATAGGATTTCATACTCAATTTTCTTAGTTTTCTCACAAGGATATCCAATGATATTGTAATTTTATTATGAAAACAATTGTTTTTGGCTCAGGTCATTTGGTCAGTAAGGTAGCTTCTGTCATTTTATAATTGGTATAATTCACATTTTTCCTATTTGCATATCCTAGCATTGAGTTGAATAGCTATTCCTAAGAAAGATGTAGTCCAATTCATACAGTAGTATGTCATTGAGATATCAGTCAGTTCTCTGTATTGAAGGAAACTATTTCTTACACAGAAGAGTTATTTTAAATGTGTAATGGTTTTCTATGCACAAATGTTATAAAACTTGACCATGTAGATTACCAAGTATGCTTGTTTTGCTCTTATTTTTCATATTGGGAACACTATTTTTGGTCTAGTAGAAATAAGAGGATCCAGCACTGCCTGTATATTTTTCTGGTAAAATGTACATATGATGGCATTATCTATATACTTGAGCCAGATGGTTTACAGGTCAGTTTCTTAAAAAGAAATCTATTTACATATTCAGTATTACTAATGATAATAGCTAAGATAATAATACATTTTTCTTGTGTTAAAATTGGCATAGATGCTTTTGTACCTTCTCGGAAATACCAGGTGAATCACAATCTTCTCCTTGGTTCACACTTGCCTGTTCTGATCATAACAGACACCTTTTTGTGTCTGCTCATAATAATTGTAAATGTGTCCTCAAAGAGGTTAAGTCTTTGTTTGCTGACAGAATGAAGCACCATATAGCCTCTAACAACTTTGGTTCTTGTGACTACTGGTAGCTATGTAATGGTGTGTTAAATGAAAGTAACTCTTCTGTTTTCTCTCTTCACTCAATTTGAGGTGTTAACATAGTAATTTTTCTGATGAGCTTTTCTCTTTGTACCTAGACTTTATGAATTTAAGCACAGTACTAGATTGACCATAAGTTCTATGCTAACAATTTTTTTCTCTTGCACTTTTCACTTGGGGAATTCTTTTGGCTTCTTGTTTTCCACTCAATTTTGATCTTCAAAAATTTAAATGCAATGTCAATCATGATCTGTCTTAATTCCTGTTCTTTTAATGTGCTGTCTCTTTAATATTTTTTCTCGTATTCTTTCACACTCGATAGCTCTTTGCAGATACAATAGTGGCTTTATTGCTTTGCTTGGAGTGAAATGATTAAAAGGAAAAAAATAAACTTTCCTTCTATCATCATTGGATTCTAACTAAAAATGTATCCTCTGCATACAGAACATCAACATTTTCTAGTTGTTTAGTTTATGGAATGCTGGTATGTTGTTCCCTTAGGGAAAGATCTAAGCTATTCTGTATTACAAATGTCTGTTCAATCATAGCTTAGATGTGGTAAATCTATTCACTGTGATGAAAAGATAGGTGATTGTTTGATCTGTTCTACAAAGTAGGCCAAATTCTTCTTGTATGATGGAGAATTATCCAAAAGTGGGTTAATTAAATAAGTGGCTCAAAGAATGGCATGCAGAGGTTTGACAGCTGATTGTGGGTCATACTGGAAGATTTTTGTGGATAGCTTATGTTGTTGAATTAATTGCTTATATTCTTTGTTTGAGAACTAATCTTTGTTCAAGATATGAGCCAGTTTCCTTTTAATAGGTAGGAACTCTTTAGTCTATTGTAGCTATCAGTTTTCATTAAAATTTCATAGTTCCTTTTAGGCATTCTGATTTGTCTAAAATATTATGTGCATATTACACTATTCTGCCAAGATGACTGTTTTTGTTTCTTTATCAAATTGTCAAGAAGTGTTTTTTACTTGTGATATTTGGTAGAGTGGTAGCTTTTCTGGTTTTACACTCCATCTTAGTTTACTTGCTTCTGGTTTACCCATTGTAAAAACATGATCCTCAATTTGGGCTGTTATATTCTGGTAAGTTATATTCTGATTGTTTCAAAATTGAAACCTTTAAATATTGCCTCAGTGCTAATCAGGGTTGTATTTCTCACAGAACTGAAGGAATTTTTTAACTTGCTGATCCAAATGTTTTAAAATTTACTTTTTCATGAAATCTATTTTTTTTTTTTTTTTTTTTTAATGACTAAGATAGATGTACAACATCCTATGCACTTGTGATAGAGAATATGAGGAAGGAATCTGTCCAACCCTTAAAGAATATTAACAAGCCATAATCTGAAGTGATACAACAAAGTAAAGAACCATATGAAAAGGCTAAATGCAAAAGTTTGACAAAGGGCTGCATAGCATAAACAAAACCAGTAGAGAATTTTCAACACTATATCAATACACAGCAGAAAACAACCATTAAGATCTTTCACAAGTGAAAAATAGTATTGTAGACATGAGAAAATAAACTGTTCATAATTTCTGGGATGAGGGGTTCTTACATGTGAATTATTGTCCTCATCTTTGTTGTTGTTACAACATTTCATCTGTTGTGCACTCCAGCCTTCATCAGGTGATTGTTGATCCAGATAACATTCATGGTTTTTTCAAATTAAACCTTTTATTTAATCTCCAGGGGTAGATTGTTCTTGTTCCACTGTCCATGTCCAAGGATATCTTAATAATGAGAAGTAACAGCAAGACTTCAACAGCAGCTGAATTAAAAAGTGGAGCTTTAGTGAGTGTAGTCAAGCATAACAAGTAATAGCTGCAGCACTCATCAGCAGACACCTTATGTTTAAGGCTCCAAATCTTTCACTCGGAATAATTCCACGAGAGAGAAGCCTAGTAGATTAAAACATAGCATTGATTTGTGAATTTGGTGACATAGTAATTGGAAGTAGAATGAACAATAACTGAGCATTATTAAATAATAACTAGATGAGATATATCCATGAACATGGACAGCTGAACAAGAAAAATCTACAAATAAAGGATTCAATACAAAATTCCCTGAAAGTTACCCAGATCTGTAATAGGTTTCAATAGGTGATTGAAAAATGGAGAGCACAACATGTTGATATAACAACTAATGTGTAAATAATGTAAGCAAACTTTTCATGTTGGTACATACAGTAGGATGCTTTTTTCCCCTGTGTGACTTGAATTGTTTGTAGGCATCTATGACTGGATCTATAATTTATGTTGTTATTCATCTATCAAATGACTTATATACATCAGCTGAAGTAGTGATATAAAAATTATGCTAAAATGAGTCATAATTATGGCAACAAAAGACAGGAAGTTGTAGGTAGCTATGATTGCTCACATCCTGAAAAGACATGGCATATAAAGCTAAGTATTAATAACAAAAAACTTACTGTTAAGGTACAAATTAATATGAATATTTAAACATTGTACTGATTATATAGCTGTGTTTTTGTCCTTATGTTCACAACATTACTAGCATCTATCTCTTTGGCTTCTTACACAGTTTACAAAAGTTCTGTTGGTTCATATGTGCAGATGATAGTAGAGGTTACCACTTCAAAAAATCCTATACGTTCTTTTTACTGTTATCGATAGCAGTCTGACAAATTAATGTATACACAGCAGCAAGGTTTCATTAATTCTTCCATATGAAAGAAATTGCACTCATTGATACTTCTTGAATGTTTACAGAGACTAAGTACTGGGTCATACATTTTAACCATGGTGTCAACAATGGGTATGACAGGCCACATTCTTGGCAGCCCTGCATAATTGTCAGTTTTTGAAATGCATGGCCAATAGTGGTGACTGTGGTGGTAGTGGTGAGTAGTATTTTGTAGTTGGAAACTGACTACTCTTTTTTTCTTTTTCATATGTAATATATAGGGTGATAATTACACATGAAGATCATTTTGAAATCTCAATACACAATTTTAGTTCCAAGAAGCTGTTATCTTAATGATTATGTAAATTTAAAAAGAAAAATTACTTGATATTAATCCTTTAGAAATGTTTGTTAATCTTTCTTATTTCTATGGTGGTGGGTATAAAAATACTTAGAATTGTCAGTTATGGTTTTGGTCATATCAGAAGTTTATATATAATTGGAAAAAATGGAATTTATGTATGTGAACAGACTTGTTGTATAATTGATATTTTAATATCTGATTACGATAAACTTACTAGGTAGCTATTCATAGTAATATTTCTCACTGAATAAATTAATGTAAGTGAATACCTATTAAAAAAGTAACTGAATCAATGTTGGCACAATCATTTTTTTAAATGTTTCTTAAAGACCATGGCAAAAAGACATAGTTTTAAAATATTCCTAAAATTGAATTCTCAATCTGATGAAAATTATAAATAAATCATTATCTTTGTGTTTGCCTCTTAACACTGGAAGTATATGGTAATTGTTACTCCTCAAATTTCTGACACTCTTATTAAACTCAAAACTGACATGGTCTGAATGATTTTAACTCTTCCTTGAATCTCAAGTTCCTCTAATCTCACATTTTTGGTATGGTTCTAAGCAATCCTAATAGGAGTACAGTTCCCACTTCTCAGATTTCACAACTAGAGCTAGTCTCTTTACATGAAGGGTTGGGATGGGTCAATTTGGATCTCAAGATAACCGTATTTTTACACTATTTTTTATGGACAGTCTTTTGTTTGTGATTATAAGAAATCATTTGTACAGTGATTTACTAAACTAGTTCAAGATGTGCATAACTATGGAGAAAAAAATGGCAATGCACAGTTTAGGTATTAAAGAAAAGGAAGTTTTGGAGAGCCATTATCGCTTACATCCAGAATAGACATGGCACTTGTGGAGTCTCAGTATTATCTAGGATGTAAAACTTCATGCATTGTCAGTCATTTCCTGATCAATGTTTTAAAAAATATAATCCCTTTTCCAACCAAGGATTTACAATACCTCAGCATAGATTCTATGTAATCATTTTTAAAAATTTCTACTAATCAGTATTTTCTAAGTTCATTCTGATTCTTCTGGGGTATCTTTAATCACGTCTAAATATTAATTGATTTATTTTCTAAGGAGTTATCCATATGCATTAGATGGTTGACTCTCTTTGACATCTTTTTATTTTTTAATTTTAAATCGATTTTCCTTATGAAATTTCATAATTGTTTGGGTTGTAGAATACATGAAAATCTCTAGCCTTTCCACCTTTAAAACAGTAGTGGAAATAATGTATCTCCCTGATTTTAAAAAAAAAATTTTTTTTTTTTTTTTTTTTTTTTAATATTTACTTTAGGTAAAAATTCTCTAGCTGCAATCAACTTGTTAGCTAAATATGTCTTGAAAACTAATTAACAAGACTATATTCATTTAATGATGGTCAGATGACACTCTGTTGTAGAGCCTCCTGAATATAAAAGAAAGAATAAATTAAGCTATAGATTGTAAGAGACCATTATTATTTGATGAGCAACATCACCATTGTTGTTGTAATCACTGCTTTGATTTTAATATTTATTTATTTTCTCTCTATTACACATTTTCCTCTGGTCAAGAAAGATTTATCTAGCACCTCATAATTTCAGGTAAAGTGTGGTATATAGCAATCCAGGTGCTCTATGGTCATGCATAATGTGATATGTTGATTTTGTAGTGAGTGAGTTTCCTGAAAACTGAGGTTCACTATTAAATATATGTAGGGCCCCTGATTTTCTTTTTCAAATTTTCCTTAATTCCGTTTCCACTTTTGGTAATTTGTTTTTTTTTAAATTTCTGTAGTATTTTATGAAAAAAATTGCATTACATTCTGCTATAATTTTTATTAAAACTGAAAATAAAAACATAATTCAAAGTTTTATCACATATAAAGAAATAGCAAATATCTACAAATCTTTTTTAAATGTTAAAATCTAAGTTCAAAAATAAATTATATGTAAAAATAAAAAAAAATCTAACCTGACTAGACAATAAAACAAGGGAATGTTAACAATGCATAATTATCTTTGAGGTAGAACTTTTAATCGGTGCTTCCTTCTTTAAGAACACATTCAAATTGGGTTTTTTTGGGGGGTTTTTTAAGTAAAAGGATTTAGATTGATTTATAATTATTGATTCATAAAAATCACATTTAAAGTATCAACAGCAAATAACTTGAATCTCAATAATAAATACTTGAATAAAGTCAAGCATTTTGACTAAAATTTTACAAAACAGTAATTAAACCATAATAACTGAATCTTTGTAACAAAATATCAACTTATACTGCTCAAATTTAAAATTGCTAATTTCTTAATTTGGGAAATATCTAATCTTCAAATCTCTTCTCTAAATCTCCATTGTAATATAACATTGTGAGTTGCTTGGTGTTCTCAGGGGTAAGACTTTCATGTTGTTTATTGAGTAAATGTTTATACTGAGAAAATGAATGTTCAACATCTATGTTGGTAACAGGCATCCATATTACCATATTTGCAATCTTTTCCAGAAGAGGAAATCTACTATTATTTGCATTCCAAAATGATGGGATATTAAAAGGATTTGGTAAATCATCTTGGTATTTTACATACATTTGGAATTCTTCAAGAAGATCAGTAGAAGGACATTGCAAGTCCTTGATGGCTGCAAAATTGTCTAAATCATGGCCTATACAGGGTAGCTATCTAGGATCAAGCAGGTGAGCTGCCTTGTAAAAGTTATACACAGTGTGGATATCCAGGTATTTATTCAGTTTCGAAAAAGATGTGCTGAAAAAATCTTGGAAATTTGAGAACTCTCTCCCTCTGTGTTTTCTAGTTCAGATAGAAGACTGTCAGTTTCTAGGCCAAATTTTGATGTACCAGTATGCAAATACTATTTTAACAATATTTTTGACAATACTGCCTTATGAGATTTTTGCAATAGGCTGCAGAATCTGTTATGAAGGCAATAATAACCTCAAATTTAATATCCACATGAGTTACAGCTTGGATGCATGCGTGACTTACAGTTTGATGATTGCATTCTCTCAGTTACAACATCAATGAGAAATGACTCCCCATGAATGCTTGCAATTACATTCAAAATGCTGTGGTCACAACATTCAGTTGTTTCATCTGTTATGATGCTGGCTGATTGATTAGCAAGCTTGGCTTTCAGGGCAGCAAAGTGACAAGCAAACAATTTTGGTAGATGAAGTTGCCTAACACAATTGACACTTGGAATAGCACGACATTCTTTCAGTCAGTTATGTGCCATGCATGATACATGCTTAGGCGATCATGTATCTTTTAATACATGACTGACGAGGCAGATTTTTTTTCTGCAGTAGGTTGCCATTTCTTTCTGCGGTAGACCAGTTGCCATCCAAGGCTATAGAACCCAGCCTGTCCTGCTATTTATCCATAGCTAGTGGGGAAGAGGATTCATACCTTTCCCAAGAGTAATAGCACGTGAGTGAATGTAATAGATTCAATTGGAATTCAAACTCTGCTCTCTGATTCCGCAATCCGTGCCTCCACATTCTTTACAATGTTTTAATATGAATGGCCTCATTTTGTCAATTTTGGGTAGGGGGGTGTCAGGCAAAGTGCACATTTTCAAAAAATCAAGGACAAAATCATCTCATACCTCTTACTCTTCAATAAAGTTGTGATTGTCTTGTTTCAGTTGAGTCAACTTTTTTTGAAGACTTTTTGCCAAATGAGTTTTTGATTTGATGTGATCTTTGATTGTGTCAATCCTAAAAATGTCAACACTATGGAGACAGAATTTGCAAAATAACATTTTCTTCTCCATAAAAGTCACCAGGAAATTGCTCTACTCTGGCTTTAGCACACATTTTAGATACTGGGGTCATTTTTTTTTTTTTCTTTTTTTTAAGGAGCAGGCCCAACTTTTGAGGTTGATTCACTATATTGACTTGATTCAGTTATCTTGGCAATTTGTTGCTTATTCATACGACTGGTTTAGATTACAAAATATAAATTATGAAAAAAATAATCATTGATAGTTAATGTTATTAAAGGATTTTTTTTTTTTTTTTTTCAATTTAAATTTGTTTACAATGGTGAAGCACTGAAGATGATGCAATTATTAATCTAGGAGAATTGCTGTGTGATGGTAAGCTTAGACAAGCCAGTCCTTTCATAGAATGGTGTTTTTAAAGAATTTTTTTTCTTTATTTCTAAATTGTATGGTAGGCACGTGATAGCATGTACTTCTTTCGTATTCATAAAACAAGGTTAGAAGTTGTTTAGAATCTTTTACTTGTAAATTGTGTGAGGCCTTAAAGGAAATGAATTTGTTAAATTTATTGGTTTGATCTTTGTCTCTCTCTCTCTCTCTCCCCACTACAATTTCTTTCTTTTTTTTTTATGTAAATATTTTTGTTCTTAATTCTTTTTTGGGGTCCTAAAAGGAAAAATAACTACAAATATTTGTAAAAACAAATTTTAAGGAAATAACTATGTTATTGTTATTTATTAAAATGTTTGACAAAATTGGAGAGACAGTTAAGTTTTGAAAGAATTAAAAAAAAAAAAAAAAAGAAAGAAGAAATCTGAAATAATTAATTTGTTATTATTGAAAATTACATTAAAAACCCAGATTCCGTTTATTCCATGATTCCTTGATTGTGGAAAATTTGTTCCCCTATCTATGGTTTGGTGTCCTGGGTATGACGATAAACTGCATCCAGCAGCAAGGCCTCTGATCAGGAGGTTTTGAGGAATGTGGAACCGCCTCTTAGTTGCTGTTGTTCCTGGGTCCATCCTGACCCGGGGTGGTAGCACCCGTTAGGGTTCCACCTATGTATAAATAGTTCCCCCTCCTCCCTTGATCTGGAGTTGGAATACTAGGAAAGTGTAAGAATATTTTTTTTTTGTTTTTTTTTGTTTTTTTTTTTTGTTTTTGTAATAATAATACCATCAACACAAATTGCAGTATATAAAGTGCACATTCACAAAACCCAATTTAAAAAAACTAAAATTTCCCCTAAATGTGGCCACCCGTTGGCTGTGGGTAGCGACCTGTGATGCCTGGGGACAGAATCCTGGTGACTGAGTGACTCCTGATCTGGTATAAAATGACCATGAGTTTCCACAACACATCACTTTGGTCCCTACCTGGGATAGACGGGCAGATGGAATAGCCCAATCCATTCCAATTGGCTAGTCACATAGTGGCAAGGGCTAGTTGGGATGATAGATAATGGGTTCAACAAGGCCATGAAACCTTACATTATACTATACTTGGGTAGATATGGTGGGGGAATGCAGGTGCTCATATCCGCTCTCATCACAACTATACTGTGTAGCCTTGGCAGATTAGGGCGAATGGGATTAATCACCCCTGATAGCGTCCCTTAAGAAGGAACTCCGAGGAGGGTGGGGAGCATAGACAGCGAATACAAAAATTTAAATTATATGGCTATCTCTTATAAGTGAACCAAGAGACAATATGAGACTTCTGAAAGCGAAAATGAAATAGAAAAAAATCAACTTCCAACTTTCATTCTTGTAGAATCAGTAGAGGGTGATATATCAAAAGTGTCTCCTTTCATGTTGCAAAGGGTTAATTCAGACCTGATCAAACCACAATCCGTTAAAAAAATAAAGAAAAATAATACTCTATTAATTCAAGTGATATCCAAAAGAGATGCAGAGAAATTGCTAAAAATCAAGCAAATTGACAACAATAAAGTCAAGGCCTACCCCCATCAATTTCTTAATTCATCAAAAGGATTAATAAAATGCCCAGAACTGTCACTTTGTTCATCAGAAGAAATTGAAAATGACGACACCCTAAAAAGAAAGGAGTAACAGATGTTAAAAGAATGCAAGTAAAAAGAAATGACACAGTAATGAACACCAACACACATATTTTGACATTTGACAAACCGACTCTACCAAAAGAAATAAAGATAGGTTACACAATAGCCAAGGTAGAACCATACATTCTTAATCCCCGTAGATGTCATAAATGTCAAAAATTTGGCCATCTTCAAAATGTTTGAGAACATCAGTCTGTCGAAGATGTGGGGAACCAGAAACTGAGCATGATGAATCACCTTGTGAAAGGCCTCCTTTATGTCCAAACTGTAAAAAAAAAACCCAAAAAAAACAATTCAGCAGACTCCAAACAGTGTAACATTTGAAAAAAGGAAAAGGGAAATAATTAGAAGAAAATACACACAAAATATCTCATTCCAAGGAGCCAGGAAACAGGTTGAATCTAATTCACTTCAAGCATCATATGCAAATATCACTAAAATATCAAATCAACAAAAAGTCATTCAAGGAAACAATGCATTAAGAAGCCAAGATCTTATAATTCTTATTAACGAAAAAAAGTTTAATAGAACTACTAAAAAAATCTACTGAGGCGGACAAAATTAACCTGGCAGCTCAAATTGAAAAGGACCTCCAATCGGTTGTGGACTGGGGAGAGAAATGGATGGTCAACTTTAATGCCTCTAAAACAAAATTGCTCTCCATTAACCACCACAAGGACCCATCCCTGCATCCCATCAGAATGTCTGAGGACCAACTTCTCGAGAGTTCCTCTCTGCGGCTGCTCGGTCTCACGCTGTCCGCTGATCTGAGATGGAACAAATACATCGAGTCAATTGCATCATCCACCGCTAGAAAAGTTGGTTCCCTGTGCCGAGCCAGGAAATTCTTCTCCCCTGAATCGATCCTCCAGGTCTATAAGTCTACCATTCGACCTTGCATGGAGTATTGCTGCCATTTATGGTCTGGGGCCCCTGCGTGTTGCCTCGGGGTTCTTGATAAGATCCAGAGACGGATATGCAATGTGATTGGTCCTGATCTGTCATCTCGTCTGCAGTCGCTCTCTCACAGACGCAATGTTGCATCACTCTGCCTTTTCTACAAGTACTTCCACGGTAATTGCTCTGAGGAGTTGCTTTCACTTGTCCCTAAGCCTCGTGAATTCAAGCGTCCTACGAGGCTGGCATCCCGTTCCCACCCCTTCACCGTTGAAACTGTTAGGTGTAGACGTCTTTTCTACTCCAATAGCTTCATGTCACGCACATCTCGCCTATGGAACTCCCTTCCCTATTACTGTTTCCCTGACAAATACAATCTCCAACGGTTTAAGTGTAGCGTCAATCGTCATCTCCAGTTGCCTTGATCTATCCACTTCCTGACATCTTCCATTCCTATCTGCTCTCGCTCTATATCTCCCGTAACCTCCCCACCTCTATCGGCCCTCCGTCCTTCTCTTTCTCCACATCCCTTCCTTTACCACTCCTATCTGCTCTTCCTCCAACCCTTCTGTAACCCCTTGCGTGATAGTGGCCACCAGCCTTGCTCGGGGTGATACGCTTAAAAAAAAAAAAAAAAAAATATCACTCATAAATCAAATGCCCATAGACAAAAAAAAATCCTGTCCCATCAACCTCAAACAAAAAAGTCTCTACATGTACAAAACAATTAAATCCGAAAACTCCAAACCAAAGTCCAAAAATCCCAGAAATAGAAACCGCTAAACATTCTCAAGAGAATGAAAAGATACAAAAAAAAAAAATAATGAAACAGTTATTGTAGAACCAAGGAAAATGGGCATAGAGGAACAAATCTCTAGCCCATCACAAACAAGGGAAAGATCATCTAGACAAAGTTCATTAAAAGAACCAAATGGTAAAACTAAGGGAGCAAAATCAAACAAGTAAAAACAAAAGAAGTTCAAAGAACGAAACACTAATAGTCTGAAGTATATAGAAATGATGGACACTTCACCCATATAAAAAAATTGGACATGTAAAAATTCATAATTCGTAATATATATTCAAGATGTAAAACCTTATTCAATAGAATTGTAACTGGGGTCAAAACACTATGAAAGTGTAAAAATAGGTTTTAATACCAGAAATACTTTGTAAAAAAGATTATTACCTGCAATGCATTTTTGAAAAACAAATATTACCAGCTATACATTTTTTTGAAAAAAAAAGAAAAATTATTACCCGCAATACATATTTGAAAGAAAATTATTACCAGAAATGGAATTTTTAAAGGAAAAATATTACTAGAAATAGATTTAAAAAAAAAAAAATATTACCGACAATGAAAATTTTGTCGGCATTAAATAACCCATTAAGGTTGATATACTGTAAAACCAAAACAAATCAAAGCAAACCTATCTATGGTTTGCATCTCTTTTGTCTTTGTTCCTGTTTTTAATTATTATTTTGTACAATATTTAACTAAAAAATACCAAAAATATTTATTTTTAAATAAATTGTGGGTCACATAAAATCATCAGACTGGCTGCACAGTTTGCCAATCCCAGCTCTAAACTGTTAAGAACTTACATTATTTTAGCCCCCACCCTCTTTTTTTTTCTACGTAGATAACAATCAGAAAGAGACAGCTGAAATATTGGAGAGACACATAATGAGAAAAAGGTTTGAAGAATTTAAGATTTGTTAGAAAGATCAAGAGAAGAGGAAGAAAGTTGTGAGTAACCCACTTGACATGTTTAAATAAATGGCTGGCAGAACAGGACAAAGTGGCATCATAATAAGAGCAAGAATGATTTAGATCACCAAAAAACAAATTTATGGAGAGCTGTAAGCACCTATGCTCTAGCTGAAATCACCTACTAGAGATAGATTATTTTAAATTTAATTTGTTTTTTTCTCAAGTAGATATTATGTTCAAATAAAATTGAGTATAAAAAAGAATAAGGAATTTTTTCTTTTATTCATTGATCTAATTTTATATTGTGTTCTGAGTAGGGTCTCTTGTATCTGACTTTATCAGTCAGGATTCTTTGACAGTTTTTGTATAATAGCCAATCTAAGCTTATATATTTAATATTATCAAGTATATTCTAAACTTATTTTAAATGTCCATCACAATAAACATTACTAAAATTTTCTTTGTATTAAAGTTAAAACTTAATACAAGCGAAAGATTTTTTTTTATTGTCAAAAATAATACACCATCTACTTGTAAGAAAGGAATGAATTAATTGGTGCAATTCCTAGCTTAACTAAATCACTGGGGTTTTGTGGTGTTTATATAAATCAGTATATGAGAATTAAAATATATAACATTTTATCATCTACTTTTTTAGGTGCCATGTGTGATGCATGCTGGAATGATCATGTCTCTTGATTCATGACTGACTTGGCAGAACAATTCTCAGAGTAGACTGTGTTACTTGTTGCAAATCAAGGCTATAGGACTGGGTCAGTTCTGCTATTTAACTCATAGCTGGCAATATCTCTTAATACAATGTCAAATTAATTTTATTAACTGATTTATTTAATATGAATTTCAAAATAAATTTATCTAAGTACTTAATAAAAAATAAAAAAACTGTTGAAAAATATCTTCCAGTTTACGAAATCAATACAATGTAAATTCATTTTATCATCAATATTTTTCCCCCCTTGTCATGAAAAATGTTGGTAAATTTTGTTAATGGTCATCTGTGGTCAAGTCAAATCATTTATAAAATGTTTTATCAGTAGCCAGATTTTATAAGCTGTTGTTTTATGGATTTTAACTTCAGTATCTGTCTTGGTGGATTAACATATGTCAAAAAATATTTGATTCTTTTTTTTATATAAATTGAAAGCAAAACATTTTTACATTTTATATTGTTCTAGAGATAATTCTTGTTTTCATTTTGATTATTCTTTATTTCTGTACTGTGAAAAATGATCAAGGCCAATCTTGTTGCATTTTCAATATATTTAAAATGTTTTTCAACTTCTATTCATGTGAAGGACTTTCAATCTAATTTGTTTAATGTGATTTCTTTTTTTTTTTTTTCTAACTTTTATACAACATAAGCTTTTAAATTTTAGAAATATTTTCTCTAATTAAAAACCGTTTTCATGTCAAGTAGATGGTATATTATTTTTAACAGTAATTTTTTTTAAATATTACTACCTAATGTTCATAAGATTTTAACTTTTCAAAACCTGTTACAACATCCTTAAATAAAGTTCTAGATTTTAATTAAAGTTCTAAATTGATTACCAATGTATATTTTATAAAAAAATTTTTTTTTTTTTTTTTTTTTTTTCTGATAAAATAGTCATTAGCATCTTAAATTTTGTCAGACTTCTTAACCAGTCCAGGTTAGGTTTTATCAAATAAGTTATAAACTGATCAGCTTCGAAGCTAGTCTTCAAGTATCTTTGTTTTTAATATTTCATATTTGTATAAATTTTAACTGAAAATTGAAAAATGATGATTGTATTCATTCAACATATTGGTGTATATTTGCATTTGTGTAATGGGTATATTGAAAATGAATTAATCTGCATAATTCTTAATTAAACTATATAAACTTCTTAATTCTGTCTTCCCCCTCCATTACAATCCTGCTCAGTAACTCTCTACCTTGAGTGACCCTTGGGCCTTGTATTGGGTGAACTAACAATAAAAAAAAGTATATTTCATCAAGAATTTACAAATAACAATAGTTTTATGCTCCTACTCAGGCACTGACATTTTAACCAAAAGAAGCACAAACCTTTAAAGAATTTAAAAGAAATATTCTGTGTAAATGGGTGAGTTATATTTGTAACTAACTAAAATTTTAATTTGTTTTAAGCTATAGACTTCTCAGATTTTGAGGCTTTTTTTAATACTATTTTTAAATTTGATTGATTGATATTTGATTTATGAAACAGTATAGAATAGTATTTTCTTATTAACATGTACAAAGGCATCATTAAATGTTTTTGAGCTTACCAACTTCCTAAAAATCTAGCCAAATTTTCAACTATCATAATTTTTTAAAATCCTTTTTTAGTCAAGCCAAGGACTTTTTGGCACTCCATTACAAAAAAAAACAAAAACTGTAACATTGATAGTAAAAACAAAACTCATCTTTATTGGTGACTTGGTCAGAATAGTTAAATATTAATCAAAAGTTCATGTTTACATATCATAGATTCAGGTTCTAACTTCAGACAATTTTCATAATTTTTGGTAGCAGATTTAAACTTTAATGTTGTAAGTCTCATAAATCTCAGTTTATTGGAAAATAAGACCAAAATTAAACTTTTGGCAAATCTAAACCAAATTTCTATTACTTCTGTAGAAACTACGCACAATGAATAATTATTAATATTATTGTCTAACCTATCATAATACCACTGTTTTTTTCTGATATGAAAGCAAAAATTCGCTACCCGATATTTTAAAAACATTTTTTTTTTTTTTTTTTTTTTTTTTTATAATAATGGGTATAAAGTAATTAATAATAACAAAACAAAAGTCATTGAAACAAAGCAAGTTCAGTCGACCAATGATGACAATTCCAGAATAACGTAACTATTGCTATTTTGCTTTATATTATATTTTTCTAGTTTCTATTGAGTTAAATTTTTTCTTGTTTTAAAATATTAAGATAAAAACCTCTTGGCAGATAATTTTGTATATTTGCTTATTATATATGTATACCTGGTGCAGGGTTTTTGTAGGCTCCCACCAAATCTATGATACAGGGCTGCCAAATCTATGATACAGGGTCCATCAATCTATTACTTCTCAATTTTCATAAGGTAGTATTCATATAAAATACAAATTGTAACCTAATTATGTACATGAATCATATGCAATATAGGTGAACAATTCAAGTAGAAAAATTGAAATACATTGTATCTAAATATAACTATCAGAGATATGTCATAAAAGGTTTTTCTATTTTAAATAAATCAATGTTTTGCAACAATTTTTAACATCAACTTGAGATTTTTCTTGTTAAACATTATAGATAAAAAATAGTGAATTTTATGGAATTTTTTTTTTTTTTTTTTTTTTTTTTTTTTAACTTAGCATGAGCAAACAAATTCATGGATTTTGAGGGGTGGGAAGAACCCAGAATTATGTCAAAATCTGCAAAAGAATTTCATCCTTTAATAGTTGTGCTTAGTTTAATTAGTGATGTATATAATTTTAGGTAAAAAAAAAAAATCTAATGTGATTTATTTGTGGTGTCATGTTCATACATCTAAAACAAGGGATCCCTTGTTTTAGATGTATGAACATGACCCCACAAATAAATCACATTAGATTTTTTTTTTTTTTTTTTTTTTTACCTAAAATTATATATATTACTGTTGTACTTGGTTTAAGTACTTAAACCAAGTACAACAGTTTCTCTAATAAAAGAATTTTTTTTTAAAATGAGCAAAATTAACTTAGCATTTAGTCATTCACAAGAATGTCCTGAACTGCTTTGAAAATCTTTCACATTGTGTAAAATTACAATTGGCAATATTACTGTAAACTTTAGAAGTCATCTTAAACACAGTTTATAATCTTTAAAAACTTAGTTTTACTCGCTATTGTATTTGAAATGTACACAGTAAAATATTTTTCATTAGTTCAGCTAGCTGAGGAGACATTAATATTTTCTGAATTGTTTAATTGTACTAACATTTAATGATATTTTTTGCCTGTGTTTTTTCTTTTAAGTTGGCAATACTTAATTTGCTGTTGTTACACACCATTACTTAGAATTAAATAAATGTATTTATGACTAGTAGAGGTTTTATCGCACTTTCTAACTTCAGAAGTAATGGTGAATGACTATATCTACATTTTTATTTTTACATTTTAATGGCTTTTAACTTGTCTAATATTGTCCTTAAAATATTTATTCTGAAAAATATATAATCTAAATCACTTCCATTTTTTTTATTTCTCTTTGTATTGGCTTCATATTAAAATTAAATCAGGTTTTCAGAATACATACATTTGTAAATGTCTGATGCAGAATTTTTTACATTAAAAGAACACTAATGACTTTAAATGCAGCTTTAAACTTTATTTTAAGCTCTTAAAATCACTAAGTAAATGCTTGTAAAGATTTAATATTTCTTTTTCTTTGGTTGTTAATTTTAAATTTTGCCTATTTTTGTTTTCAATTCTGAAATTACAGTCCAAATGTCTTTCACAATATGGTATAAGGACTGATTTTAAAGAAGTGAAGAATATTTTTTGGTTAAATGCCCACTTTAAAACCCTAAACCAACCAATAAAATGAACTTGATATCAATTCTCATTGGTTATGAAATTTTTATTTTAGTATGGACTAACAAAAAGGATTCAAATTCAATTTCTAATCTTTTCTTATTTCAATCTCTTGACAGCATTAACCCCTTTGAGTAAAGCAGCACAAATCTAACAACTTGACTGATCTGGAGTCCATCTAAAAAGATTGCCAGGGTGGTAGTACCTGTTAAGGTCCCAGCTATGGGCAAATAGTTAACCCCCAAACTGGAGCCAAAACACTATGAAAGTGTAAAAATAGATTTTAATACCAGAAATATTTTGTAAAAAAATTACTAGCAATAAATTTTTGATGAAAAAAATTATTACCAGCAATACAATGTTATCAGCAATAAAAATTTTGTTGGCATTAAATAACCCATTGAAAACAAACCTAACCAAAAAGCTGGAATATGGAATAAGAAAAGTGTGTTGTACAAATCTTTCTATATAATATAAGCAAATTTTGCTATGATTTATAAAGCACACACACACACACACACACACACATAGCAATAGAGTAACATGGTAGAGGATAGCAACTAACAATAGCTTTGAACTTTATACATCAAATCAATTTACTTCAATATACAGTATGCACGTGTATATCTCATTCAGGTGTTCAATTTACCTGTGTAGTAAAAATTTGATAATACATTTTGCAAATTAGTGAAAAAGGAATTTTTTTTTTTTAATACCATCAGTAAATTTTATTTTATGCTTCATACTGTTTTTTCTTAGTTTTTTTAATTTTTTTTTTAAGTGAGATGTTTTTTGTCGTGAATTTTAATCCATGGCAAGTTAACTAGAAAACCAACTTTATTAAAATTTTCCTTGTTTATATGAAGCCAATTTTGTAAAAATTATTTATTACAGGTGTTAACTAATTTTAAAGTATATTTTGTCAAATGATGATTTAGCTTTGTTTATTTTGAATAGAACAGTTAATATTGAAACATCTCAAATATATAGTGCTTACAGCCACATCATATTGAAACATGGGTTCTCTTTTGATCACCAAAGTTAAGAAACTTAAGCCTAGTAAGTACCTAGATTTGTGGTTGCTTGAGAATACCAGGTGCTGTAAGCTTGGATGTGCATGTATGGTTAATGACTTAGAATTGTTAATCAGTGCTGAGTTCCAATTCCTATTGGATTCATTATGTGCAAATACACTTGGGAAAGGTATGAATCCACCTCTTCTCCCTCCAGCTATGGGTTAATTAGTAAGACTTCTCACTAAATCATTATCTCAAAAAAAATCTAGAAATCTAAAAAAAATTTCTGGTTTTAAATAACCTGCAAAAGGCCATAGAAAACAACTTACTCCAATCAAGGAGATATATAGTCTTGTTTTCTGTATAAAAGGAAATGATTGGGTTAGAACAATATAAATGGCTGTTTTGTACCACAAACTTTAAAAAATAAGTTTGCTCTAACAACTTTATTTGTCAAAGTAAGCACCATTAGAACTGACAATAATGTTGCCAGCAATCAAAAGTCGACAAGCATTTTTGACCTACTTTATATTGTATCTACTTACTGGCATGTATATACAGCTTGTAAAAAGTGAATAGGGATGTTGGTCCATGCAGCAGTTTTTGTCATGTGGTTTTTGATGCCTTGCATTATCCTACAGTAAGATACCCATCTTAAACCACCGATAGCCAAAATGTTTGCAACTTTGATATATTAGTTCCTAAACATGACAATAGTTTTTTGCTGTTATAGTTTGACCAGGTTGATAGTGTAATCCATTGCAGCACCATCAAACAATCAAAATGATATTTTGTGAGTGAAGCAATACATATTTTAATACAAAGAAATTATATATTTTTTGATTATCTTGCTGAAACCACTATTTTTTAAGAAACATGCAAATTGCTGCTGATTATCAGCTAAAACATGGGGTACCCACTTCTGAATTTTCTTCACTTTAATTTATGCCAGATGGCTTCTGGTTGTTGTATAGGCTACTCCCAGCTTTGCCCCCAGGTGAGACCTTGCCTAATTTTTCATTGAGTGACAACTTGTAACTATTACCAGTCTCATCTTGAAGGTTGAAATCATTAAATAAACATTTTTTTTTTTTTTAACTGATGACATGCAGTTAGTTCTGAAGTGAACTCCAACCACCCAAGAATTAATGATATTGTTTTAGATGGTTTGGACTTAAGAAGCATAATGATACAAAATTTTTTTTTTTCATCTTTGCTTCAATACACTATAAAAAACAACTTATCAAAACATTCAACCAACACTAGAAAGGAAATGCAGAGCTTTAAGATGATATATAGATGTAGGAATAAACAGAAACACTATGCGAGGGTGGGGACATTACATTAATACAGCACAAAATTGGTCACTTATTTTGTTCCAACTTAATATTTAACTAGAAATTACCTATATAAATAACAATGTATATTTCTCAAACTTAGCAAAATGTATTTTCTAATTTTATAATATATTCCAAGAACTAGTTTAATGTTGCTGTTCATCCATTCAATTATTGTACATATCATGTAGAGAGTATAAGCTTTTACTAGATATATTACAAAGGGATGTGTTGAAAGGTTCTCAGCCGACCAAGAAGCGCTTCTATAAAATAAAAAAATTGATGTTTGGTCATTTGGTTAGATTTTTAAAAGTGTATCAGTCTAAGAACATTCAGCACCCCCCTCATATAATTACTGTGTCATACTGGTACAGCAAAATGAAAAATCTTATTAAATTTGCATACTAGATTTTGTTTTAGTATTTGACATACATGCTAAATAAAATAATTCCCCAGTTTTTTCTTTGGTACCAATAGTCAATGGAGTACTCTTCAGTGCCTAATACAGGGAAAGGAGTCTTATTAAAAGAAGAGGTAGGAAAATTAATTAAGTGTCAAAAGGTGCAAAATTAATAGAGTTGTCGTTATAAGATCATGTGGGGTGAAAATTTCACTCTATTAGGTGCCAAAGAGTATTTTGTGAAAACACAACTTTTTTTTTTTTTTTTTTCATTTTTCATAAGCTTTGTAATTGGATTTGAGAGTAATCAATGCTTTACTGAATTAAAATGAAGCCTGAACCTTCAGTTTGGTTTCAGATAAAACAAAGAATTTAACACCACATCACCAAAATGAGATAAAAGAGAACAGATAACCATAAACTTATATATTTGATCTTTAAACTTATATCGGATAGAGATTACAGCAATTCAGATATTGATCTTGAAAAGTAATTTAAACCATGACTAAGTAACTCAGTAAATAATGCCATTATTCTGTTACAGAATATCTTCTAAGTTGAAACACCTCAAGCAAATGCAAGTAGTGTGTGTGTGTGTGTGTGTGTGTGTAATATATAAAAGAAATTTTATATGTTCATTTAGTGTTCTGAAGATGGCAATGAGAGAATATGCTATATTGCCAGATAGGCAATTATCCAAATGTTTAATTGGCAATTGGCCTATTTGGTAAGACATAAGAAATAAATGAGTCTTTGTTAGAATTATATTTTTACAGTAGAAAATCATTTAGAAATTTCTGTTATTTCCATTTTTAATTATACTGTAATTAACAATTAATGTTTTGATAATTATTGAATTTTTTTTTAAGTGATGAAACTTAAGTTTCATCACTTAAAAAAAATCATTTTCTGCTAAAAAAAATGCTAGACATAATTCAGTATCCACATTTCTTGATAATTGAATTACAGACACAAATTTTTTTTCAATTTTCTTATCTCTATCATTAAATATAATTAACTGGACAAAAGATTATAAATGCAGTCATGCTCTTGTTTTCAGCTTTTTTCTACATTGTATAAATGAAACTATCTATAAAACAAGTGGGTGATTGATAACTTGAACAAATCACTCTTACTTGATCAGGCAGTAACAGCAAAAAATTGTACCAATTGACAACCTTGACAAATTGGAGAATCAAGTCTGATATTTCCTCCTGCAATAAAACACAACTCTTTCAACGAGTTGCAAACTAAATCTCAATGTGCAATAGTCTCTTCAGTTGCAGTTATTTATTGTACAAGTAATATAATCTTGAATTGGAGGATACGGTCTGATAAAAAGGTGAATGAAGAATAACTGGAAACTGGTTATTATGTCATGTGGTGCCTAAGCAGACAAATTACTTTAGAGGTAACCTCATTCAGTATTTTTTTAAATTTAAAAAATATATCTATATCAACAATTGATTATTGTAATTTCTGCAAATCTATGAAAAATGTTTACTCTATTTTCTATTTTGGTGGCATCAACTTGCAAAAATAAACCTTTAAAGCTAATATCATTTATAGAATTAGATAAGTCTTGTACAAACATAAAACCAATGTTCTTCCTTGATACACAGTTGCATTGTTATATTTTAGTGTTTGCATAATAAAAGTAATAGCATGATTACATGATATTAAGTTGAAATAACTTTCAATAAGGTCACTATTTTGCATTTAATTTTATTAAATACTATTTAAAGATATGGACACAAATATAAGAAAAATTAGTATGAATAGTACCAAAATCATTTAGTCTACCTTGTCTTTTTTTACTAATGATTTCTGAAAACATCAGTATAATTTTCTTTCATCTGAAGAAAGACTAGTATAAAAAAACAAATTGGATTTTTAAGTTTGGGGGATAAAGTTAAGTGTGTATATATATATATATATATATATATTTTTTTTTTTTCTATTCTTTATTCAATACTAAGAAAGTTGTTGATATTCTGTGCTTGTTAAGGACAATGCCTTAGTTCCATCTATTAAAGCAATATTCTATTATGTAGAAGACTCCTAAGAGAGAGTTCAGTTACTCTACATTAAAGATTTTTGTGATACTGAGATCTGCTGATACTGGATCAGTGCAGTGAATCTGAAGAAAAATACATGATATCAATTTTTCAATTGGGGAAGGCCCATTTGCCTAAAAAGAAAAATTGCATAACTTCTGTATTTATTTGAAATATATCTTACTACATTTGACATTAAGTCTTTGTAGTCATAGACAAGTGCAAAAATGTTGACAAAATGAATAATTAAGATAAAATATAAAAATATTCAAAGGAGAATCTGTGTTGCATTTGAAATTTTTTTGACATAAAATTTATTCAACACATTGACTGCCAAACATGTGATAACTCATATTTGGCAGTTTTTATTATGACATCGACAAGTTATCTCATTCATGGCATTTTCTGATACATTTTCATTTGGAGGTGCCAACAGGAAGTTTATTTGCAGTGATACTTTTAGTGTCAAGACTTGAATCTATAAATCAATTCATAATTTTTTTTATTTCCCAAGTTGGCATTTGAAGTTAGATTTTGTTATTGACCTCTGGCAGTCAACATATTAAATAATTTGATGTTCTACAAGGGTCACACTGAAAGTAATGCCTTCTGTTTAATTAAATTGGCTCATAATATCAGAGACAGATGTTGAACATACTCACTATTAGTTTCTCATTGTTTTTTCTTTGGCTTGTTACAGATAGCTGAGAGAGCAGTCTGGCAAAATGACATCTGACATAAGTGTGAGGTATATCATTGAATTTCTTCATGTGGAAAAAATTGCATCTGTTCATATTCATTGATACTTGCTGAACATTCAGAGAGACCAATATTAAAACTTTTGTGTGAAAAAGTGGGTCACATCTGTTGGTATAGATTTTTGAGTGCAACCTGCAGGTTCTTGTTCATCACTGTCAAAACTCTATAGTCAGTGATGGAAAACTATATGAAAAACTAGTTTTTTTTTTTTTTTATAGCTGAAAACTTGATCCAACCGTGTTGTACTCCTTCTATTTGTTGTAGTTTCTATGAAAATAAATAGGTGGCATTACTTTTGGATCATTTTTCATATTACATGGTTTTTAAAAAAAATGTGCACTTAAATAGGCTTAGGTTTTTGATTGATTTTGTTTAATGGCTTATCAGCCATTTAATGAACCAGGACAGTACTACCTCCTCAAGGCACTTGATGTAGACCTCTGTGTGGGAAGATGGAGGCATAACGTCGCCATCACTTGTGATCACTCCGAACAACATGTCGACTGGATATTTGGTTTTCATCACTCTCTGTACATCTTTGGGAGACACAGCAAGCCAACATTTGTTCTGTGTTCACCTTATCTTGGCAGAAATTTTTCTCATCTGAGAAAACCCAAAGCATGTTCATTGGATGGGATGGTCGAGTTTTTTCAAAAGCTTTGTAGTGTGGCCTTTTCTCTTGTCCTTTCATGGCTTGAGATAAAAATTGGCTCTTTCTCATCTTGTATGATAAATACCAAATATCTTCATGCCCTACCTGCTTGATAAAAAGCTCTGAAACTTCTATGTCACTGGCTACAGACCTTATTGATTTGGAGGGAACGTTGTCAATCATGGCCTGAATCTCACCAACAAATTCAGGAGTTCTTTTATCAGAACTATCAGGGTGAGTTTTCTGAACTACTGTACCTTTTGTAATCACCATTAGACTATTTCAATTCTTTCTGAATCCTCTGCACTGTCCTCAGATTGACACCCAAACACTCTGAAATGTTCATATTGGAGCTTGCAGTACAGCATGCCGTTTCCAAATTTCTGGTGGAGTGAATTGTGCCATAGTGCTCTTTTTATCACGGTGCTCAACTGACTCTACTATACTGTGCAGTCGACAATAAAAAAACAATGCACAAAATTAAAAATGTAAAGTGGTGAAAATTTACCCATCGCACATTGTATGAATTAATGTCATGAAAGTTCTTTCATGTTGGTTGCTTGGTTGATTTTCAACTACAGAAGATGTTATTGTTGGTAATTCTACAATGGATATTGTTGGTAATTTTTTTATATATAAAAGGTATTATACTTTCATAGTATTTTCTTTTTGTTTGGGGATTTACTATTTACCCATAGCTGGGACCCTAACAGGTACTACCACTTTGGTGTAAGGTGGACCTCGGAACAGCAGCAATTAAGAGGTGGTTCCACACTCCTCAAAACCCCCAATCACCTAATCAGAGGACTTGTTGCTGGATGCAGTTTGTCATCATACTCTTAAGTGTCTAAAACAAGGGTGAGGAGGTCTTTAATATTTTAGGAGTGTTGGAAAATCATTTAACGGGTCAAAAAGTGTGAAATTAATAAACGGGATGGTTTTCATAATCTCTGAGAGGGGATTGGAATATGTCTTCCAAAAAATAAATATCCTCTGCCTTCTATCAGGCACTTAATAGTAACTTAATATTTTTTTCTTAATGTTATTTTTTAATTTAATCCAATTTGAAATATAATTTTTTTAAATTTGTTCTACTGTAAATATTTGTTGTTGCAGAGGATTCAATATGGCATAAATGGCACCAGCTTCAAATCTTAAGGGCCGGAAATATTCTTATAGCATATTTGCTGGCAGATTGATATGTAAAGTAGTAATGGCATTTACTGCTACTTGTTTATGTTCCTAAGATTGTATTTTGAAATTTTACACAAAGCATTTTCACTATTTTATTACTAGCTTTAATCCATTTTGTTGCTTTGTATCACAATGCTTTATTATTAGAATGCAAAAGTTCAAGTTTTGTCAGAAGATACTACTGTATTGCTTTCAAGTTGGTTGCTGTAACAGTTAAAATATGAGTGTTGCAAAAAGTCGTAGTAAGAATAGAAGCAGTTTTATGTATTGAAAAATTACATCTTAAAATCAAAAGGCAAAATTGGTTTGGAACTTTCATTATATGCAAGTTAAATATTTTGACAACTTTTTATAAGGGACACATATACAGTAGTCTGTTCAAAACAATTAAGTTGTGTGCATTACCAATTTTACTTGAAAGATTTTTCTTCATGTCAGCTCTAAACTTGGCATATTTTATGCCCACCTTAACTGATAAATATATTTATTCAGTTTCTAAAACTGCATGAGACTGATGACAATGTGTTGTAAAACCAATAAACTTGTCATACATTTTTCTACTCACACGAGACAGTAAAATAGGAATCGCATTTTACAGGAAATGTTGAACTCTTTATTTATAGAAATGGGTGGGTCACATATATGAATAAATACAGCAATTTATTATGAGATAAATCTTATCTTTTAAATCAGCTACAAAAAATTTTTTATACAGACTTCTTGTGGAATTTTATTAGAAATTGATATTTTCCCTCCCTAGATATCTTAATCATTACTTTCATTAAAATTCTTTTTGTTTACTTTTTATTATTAAATCTTGAATTTTTGTTGAATTACATTAATTAAAATCTAGGCAAATATGCATTTGTTCTACATTTTTCTCTTTGATTACTGTGCAATAACAATTTACTTGTCTGTAATCTGAAACTAATTCTTTTAAACTTAGATTCAGCTTCTCTTTGGTTTTTCATTTTAATCAAAATGTTTTTATGCCTTGATCATTAGATATTTATGGCACTACAAAATATATATTGTGGACAAAGATTTTTGTATAAAGTGAATGTTGCTTATGACTTGCCTTTATAATTTATTTCCTTGCAATTTTATCAAAAATTCTGTAAAATCTTATTAATATAAATATTTTCTCCATCTTTTGTGATTTTGGTTCAATTCAGTCATATTTCCTGAAATCCATATTTCTTGTCAGTTTCTCTTCAATGTATCAGATTTAATTTCTCTTACTTGGATTCTTTCTATTTAGAACACTGTTTTCCTCCATCTTGATTACATGCTACTGGAGCGTTTAAGAGAGACAAGTAACAATTAAGTAAACTGAATATTTTATTTGAACAGTTTAAATATATAGTGCAACAAAAGTTGCATGTATGTACATATATATTGAGACAGAAGCATTATTCTTTTAATGAGGGTAAAAAAAACAAATGTTATACTTACAGGAGGTACCAGCTTTTGCATTGCAACTTTGTTCATTATGCTGAGCCCACATTTAGAAGGAAGAGAAAACCAATTTCTTTTCTCAGCACAAACTTGTCATATCTTTTTAATGTTTAACTCTGTTCATCTCTACATGGGTTTCTTCATCAGACTGTTTATTTTACTTCCCTTGTTGCCATATGAAACTCTTCACATCATTGTTTATTCGACTTGAGTCTTTCGGGTTTTCTAAGCCTAACCCTTTTCTCTCAAAGGTTTTTAGTGCTTAAATCTATTACTTATGGATTTAAAAAGCAGTCTGCCTTTTCCAGCATTCCTTATTCCTAACTTCAGATTAAACTACTCACTGTTGCAGTCTTCTAACAAACCCATTCATTAGGGGTTTTTGTTCTTCATACCCCAATATAACTGAGCTTCATTGTACCCTGATGTACCCCCCCCCCCGGTATACAAGTTATACCCAAGTTCTCTTTAACACACAACTTCCAAATCTCAACTTTCTTCTACTCTTCCATCCTAGCTCAACTGTCTGTCCAATCAATTGTAACTTTCTCCCTAACTTCCATAATTTTTTTTATCATGTGTAATTTAAGTAATTTAACTGGCACAATTTTTTACATATGTACTGGATTTTAACTTCTTGCATTCTGAAACACCTCCAGCCAAGTGTCATAGTAGCCCCCCTCTTTGTAAGTGTAGTGCATATCCATATCCATAGTATGTTATGGCTTTGTTGCAAACTCTATTTTAGTATAACTAGCAAAAATTTGGATTGTTTACATCAGAAAAGTATATTAAAGAGAACAAAGACCAAGCAGTGACTATGACAGAAGATCAACAAAGCCTGGTGATATTGTAAGCTATTGCAGTGTTATTTGCAATGTTTTTTTTCTTCATGCTGGGTTATTTGATTAAATTCAGTGTTTTTTGCAGCAGTACCTGTGTATATTTGGAATTTGGGTATAATGATAAACTATATCTGGCAGCAAGTCTTCTGATCAGAAGATGGGAGGATTTGAGGAACATGGAACCACCTTTTAATTGCTTTTGTTCCCAGGTCTGCCCTGACCTGGGGTGGTAGCACCTGTTAGGGTCCCAGCTATGAGCAAATAGTGCCTACCAGGGCTGACCAGGCTCTTTAGTGTTATAGAATGCGACTGGTCTAGGAGATGGAAAACTCTTACACGAAAAGCCTGAGATCTATTGTCCGCTTCATCTGTGGCATTTATTTGCACTGACTGAGTGTAGCAATAGTTCCAAAAAGTGTTGGATGGTTCTGCACAAGCCCTCACCACTTTAATCAAATCACTTGTGTGGGTTATCTGGTGGTTTACCCTGATTCATTTGTTCTTATCCACACAGTTCATTTGCGAGGTCTGCTGGTGAGAGAGTGAAGGCAACGGGGTCAGGTAAAGAATATTACTGGAAGGCCCTAGCTGGAGCTCTATACAGTGGCAGACTGATGGGTGATTGCTGTTCTTTCACAAACCCATGAGCAATTGTGATGTCTGTGTCCCCCATCAGTGACAAAAAGCCCTATTTGGGATTTGCACTGCTTTACCTATTGTGGGGAGGGTGCGATAAAAGAAGCTTTAAACATTGCTTGCTCACACAGAGACTTGTCAGCCTGCTGCAGCTGTCTGGTTATCCAATAACACAGTCAAAACAGCAAGAAAGATCAAAAGAAATATAAGAAGAATGTTTGCACTCTCCAGGACAATGATTCTGCACCAGAGTGTAAAACAGCTCTTGAGTTGAAGAAGTATAACCTCAACATAACAGCCATTAGTGAAACATGTCTGGCTGGCAATTCTCAACTCGAGGTGGGGGGGAAGGTTGATACATGTTTTAATGGGCTGGCAAGACTGAAAAAGAGCCACACCAATCTGGTGTTGGCTTCACCATCAAGTCAGACCTTGCTAGCTCACTGCCTTCCTTACCTAAAGGCATTATCGTATAATGACACTAACCCTCAAACCATGTGATGCTAGTTAGCTGCTACACCCCAACTTTAGGTAGTTCAGAGCAAGAAAAAGATTATTTTTACAATCTCCTTCAAGATGTCATCTCCAAAGTCCAACATAAGGATAAATTAATCCTTATAGGTGACTTCAATGCTTGTGTTGGCAATGATTATCATTCTTGGAAGGACATTTTAGGTTGCCATGGTATTGTGTGTGTGAATTTGAATGGATTACACTTTCTCACTATCTGTAAGGATTTGAACTTAGTATTGCTAATACTTTCTACCTGCAACCTAGCTGTCGTAAGACCATGTCGATGCACCCATGGTCGAAAGACTGACATCTGATCAACTATGTCATCACCAAAAGAAGGGACATAAAAGATTTTAAGATCATGCGTTCATTCCACACAACTTGCTGTTTGACAGATAACGCTCTACTTCGGAGTAAGTCTACACTACATCTGCAAAAGTGAAGGATTATAAATTCTACAGTACTCAAGCACATTAACAGACTGCCTCTTAATTCGACAGAAAGGAAAATTGAGCTCTCTGACAAACTTGATGCTGCACTTGATTCTGTAACCATTACCAATGATATCGAATCAACAAAGGTATTAGGAGTGTCTGTGACAAAAATTGGGGGATATCACTCCTTTCAATTTCAGGCAAAATCCTAACTAGACTGATTTTAAACAGAATCATTATACACCTTGTTGATGACATCTGTCCTGAATCCCAGTGTGGTTTTTGGTCAGGTCATGGCACCATTGACATGATATTTTCTCTTTGTCAAGTTGCAGAGAAGGTTCATAAGAAAAACCAGGAGTTGTACATGGTGTTTGTGGACTTGACGAAGGCCTTTGACACTGAATCAAGAGGCTCTTTGGCAAGTCTTGTGGAAACTCGGCATCCCAGAAAACATGCTAATGGTGATCATCTCCTTTCATGAAGCTAATATGTTGTCTGATGGTATGATATCAGAATCCTTTGATGCCACAAATGGCACCAAGCAAGGGTGTGTCATGGCCCCTGTCCTTTTTGCACTTTTCTTGATGTTGAAATATGCATTTGCAGACACAGAGAGCAGTGTCATGTTTCAGTTTTGAACAACCGGTGGACTCTTCAATCATCAGACCCACCTCCGTACGCAAATTATCTGTGATTTGTTGTTTGCTGTTGTACTTGTTGCAACATCCTTTGAGGAGGCCCAACATCTACTAAATCATTTCTCTGCTGCATGTAAATCCTTTGGTCTTAGTATAAACAAAACTGAAGTAGTGCACCAACTTTGTCCTACTCTGAAGCAATTCTATGGTGTGAAACAAAAAGCACCAGTCTACAAATTTCCAGAGGGACCATTGAAAGTAGAAGACAAATCCCAGAACTATGTAAAATCTTTCAACTGTCTTGGTAGCAAAGTCAACTACAGTGGATCTTTAGATGATGAAATCATGCATTGGATTGCTAAGGCCACCAGTGCTTTCGGCAAACATCGCTAGCATTTGTGGGATGAGTGGGTTATCTGACTGGATACAAAAATTCGGTTTTACAGAGCTGTTGTCCTTGCCATATGTTTCAGAGTTGCAAAAACATACAGGTACCATATACTCCAGCTGGATGTTTTCCATAAGAGCTGTTTGCATGCCATCTGTGGAGTTAGCCTTCAAGACAGTCATCCAATGTAGACCTGTTTAACAGGTGTAATATTGGAGGAATCGAGACTTTCCTCATACAGTCTCAGTTGCAGTGGACTAGTTATGTCTTGATGACAAGATACCCAAGATCCTAATATACTGCCAGTTAGATCAGGAATGTAGGACACCCATGGCTTAGATACAAAGACAAACTGGAGAGCAACTTGTCCGCTGTCAGTATACCTCATAACACTCTCGAGTGCTTAGCCTTGGAGCAGGTAGAGTCGAGATCAACATGTTTTAGTGGACTCTGCATTTTTCAAACTGCTAGTCTGAATCATCCTCAAGAATCAAGAACAAGATCTAAAAGGTCAGCCAATCTAACAATGACCTCATCCCATAATTCTCACTCTTGCTTCATATGCAGCCTCCTTTGCAAATCACTTGTGGGTCATAAGTGCCACTTAAGATTATCGCACAAAACTCATGACTGAATCAATTGGTTAAGTTGTCAGATCCTCATACATTGAAACCAACAGGAGAGTCCATTTATTTATATATATATAATATATATATATATATATATATATATATATATATATATATGATTAGATCTGCCAATCATGCTACCTTGGTTTCAAACTTTCGGTATCTTCAGGCAACCCGGGCTAAATAATTTCCTAATGCTTTATTATTTAAAATAAACGCACAACACAAAGTGTAATGGAAGAGGAGAAGAAAAGCAAGAGTATTGAAATTTGTCATTATTTCTGATCTCTCATTCAGATGGTTTTTCTGGTATGGAAATGTTGTTATTGTTAACTTTTCTTCCTGGCAAAGATTGCAGATATCACTATAATTGTTGTAAGGTTTGGCTTAATAAGTTAAACATTTTTTTCAGTATTTCCTGGCTTATTTTACCCAATTCAGTTTTGGTTGAGTTTATTAGTCGAAATAAAGGATTATTTGGGAATTGATTTTTATGGTCCTTTATAGTTAGAAATACTTGCTTGCTGCATACTATATGGACCCTATCACTTATTTAATACTTACTTTTTTTTAATACTACTGTGTCCTGGTCTAATTCAGCTCTGACCAATAACTTTTTTCATTATATATATATATATATATATATATATATATATATAAGCATGTGTTTTTAATATATAAACTTGTTTATTGTTTAGAACCAAAGATGAAAAATTTTAAACTTAAAATCTATTATTTCTGCTATTACACCAGGCACAAATGGTGCTGTCACAGAATAAATAAAAGAAATTAGTGTTGTTGCAAGACTTATGTGGTGAAAACATCAGAATAGTAATATCTGACAATTTAGAAACAGCAGTAAATCTAACCAAACTGAGCATGAATTTGTGTGAAATTTCAACAAGTGATAAAAATTTGTTTTAAAAAGCTTAAAAGTTGAGAAGAAACTTCAGTTTTATTTCTTTCTGCTATAATCCTATTTTGACACTTAATAGATATATGAAATAGCTTTTTATTTTTTTCTTGAAATAAGCAATTTTTTTAATGTATTCATATTTAAAATCATGTTTGCTATAACACTATAAGAAGTAGTTTCTGTTGTTGGTTAATATTCTGTAATTATGTAAATACATTATTTAAAAATCAGGGTTTTAAAATCATTGGTATTATCTATTTTGTAGTCAAACTTCTGATTTTGAAATTGGCGCTATTAGAATACTGATGAGTTTTTTGTTTTTAATTTATCTTGGCAATGTTATATTACACTGATTTATAAAAAAAGGTAAGCATATGAATAGTTTTTTTTTTTTTTTTTTTTTTTTACTATAATGCACATATTCATAATATAATATTTCTTTCATACAATATTAAAAAAGGTATATTATAGAAAAACATAGCTTAGAGAGAGAGATCACTGACAGAACTAAATACTATTATTATTTGAATAATACAATACATATGCATTATAGTACAGCAGTAAAAAGTGAGTTTGTTTTTTGGGTAGGAGGGCAGTTTTTGTACATTTTACCGACGGGGTGTTGTGCAGGAGCATCCAGCAGAAGTGCCCATCATGCTGGGGTTCCACTGGCCTTGATAGCTGTTCTCCATCTTCATAATATCATGGTATAACCTTTCTCTATGCTGATCACTCACTGCTCTGCAGGTTTGAAAGGAAGAAATTAAGTTGGGAGTGGAAAAAGTGAATTTTGAGTGACATATGTGCTGAATCACCTCATAAGCCTGTAACAATTTCTCAACACACTCTTGGTAATCTAGTACTTGTATGTTAGCAAGGAAACCATTGCAGACTGAGTTAAATGCCTCTCATGTTCTCAGTTCTCTCTTTGAGCTTAGCAGAACTGAGAGCTGGGAACAGAGGGCACAGTTTTTGAAAGCCTGCACCATTCTTATTCACAGCTTTCACAAAATACTTCATTAGACAAAGCTAAATATGAAGAGGTGTGGGAAATACATTGTTCATGTCCACCAGAGGATTTTCTTTGATACTGTGTTTCACAGGTACAAAAGTTCTAGACTCCTGCCTCCAGTCCTTCTAATTGTAGTGCTTGGACACATCCCAATTGTCTCAGACAAAGAAGGCAAGAGTACTTTGTGAAGCCTGTCTGCAAACTCATATGCAGCTCAATCAACTTGAGGTCCCCCCACAGACACTCCACTGGTGCTGCTTGTACTTGGCAGCTTCCAAAAGAAGCTCTATATTGTCATACAACACCTTGAGATGAACTGACTGGGCAAGTAGAATGCTGGGGTATTTATTCCTATTGTGCAGCAGCACAGCCTTCAGATTTTGCTTGGAAAAGTCTTGTGCAGAAAGAATCCACTTATCTTCAAAAAGGTTGAGGGCTTCACCTGCCAATAACATTGCCACATTTTTTTTTTTATATCATGAAGCCAATCTCATTCTGTCATTTATAACAGAAATTGGTTGATTGAATAATCTGGATGTGCTGCCTACAGATTAGTGTACTGACATTCAAATGCCTATAAAGTCTTGCAGGAAGAGTGGACTTGCAACTATTTGGATGTGCAGCTCTGTCTATATGTGACAGTTTGCTTTATTTTTCACAAGTTATTTCAACATCAAACTCATCCCAGAATTCAGCAGTTCAGTGACAGGAATGTCAGTAGTCAAATGGATTGGGAAAGTTGAGCTGATGTCATCTCTGAGGTAAAATTGGTGAATGCAGTCTTTCTGTTACGACTAACTGGCAGTGCATTTGCAGTATACCAATAGCGAAGTGTAAACTGATGTAAAACAGATGATGTGTGTCCTCCTCGAAGGGTTTGCCACTGACTCTTTTATGGCCTATGAATAGTTTAATGTGTGACTTGTATCCCTAAGCACTTCACACCCAGTGAAGCAGGCAGACTGTGATGGGATAACACCTTATTGGCTGGGGGCTGCTCAGCTTGAGGCAAGCAGTAGCTGTCCAATTAGGCATGATGACTTCTTTGTTGAAAGCAACACCTCGCATCTTGCTTCACACCAATCAAGCATTGTCTTATAACCAGTAGACTGTTGCTTCCCGTGTTTTGTCATTAACGTGCTGGAGTATCCTCTCCAGGTCACAGGCCTGGGCAGGGTTTTATGAGAGTTTGGCAGTTGCCCATGCAGCACATCTCTCTTCTCCATACCACCAATATTGTTCAAGAGAAAGGTAGAGGCCAATACATCCTGGCACCAGTGTCATAACAGAAGTTGCCAGAACAAAGTTGAACATAACATCAGACTTAGGGACTCCAGCTCCAGATTTGTCCTCAGTGTTTACTCTGAAGCCTTTCCCATGACTGGGTATAGCTGCAAGGCAGCATAGGTTTAAAATCAGCGTTTTCCTTTTCTTAGATGGTCTACCTTCCCGGGCTAACAAGTTCTGTCTACCCAATGTGTGTGTGTGTGTGTGTATATATATATATATATATATATATATATATATATATATATATATATATATATATATATATAATATATATATATATATATATATATATATATATATATATATATATAATATATATATATACACACACTCTAGATGTCAGAATAAGCAGTTCATCAAATGTAACACTTTAAGAATTATAGCATTACTAGCAGTATGACCTGTGTTCGACCAGATATTTCATTACTCCAAATTTTTGACATTCAGTTGGAGCAGTTTAAGTTTAAAGTCGGTATTATCAATATTAGTAACAACAGTTGGGTGCAACTGAGACATATACCCAAATGGGGAGGGGGGTAACAATTTGAGGGGGTTGGGGCTGAAAAAGGCCGTTTTTGCATTCTCAAAAGGAACCTGTTCTATGGATCATCATAATAATAATATATGATAATTTTTATTTATAATATAATTTTTTTATAATTATAATCTTTTGCATTAGATTTCAACTCTGTACAGACATTAAATTTTGCCTTTGATTTTTGTGCAAAGTGTAAAAAGTTAGATTTTTGTTTTGTTTTTTTACCTTCAAGATTGTAATTTTTTCCAGCCAATTTCGACTCAAACTGGCACTGAAGAATATCTATCGAACAAAAAAAAATTCATCAAAATCAGATGAAATCTAGAAACTCATAAACATCCAATCACACACACAAATGTGCACATACTGTTTTGAGAATTATAGATATACATTATATATTTTTTAAATGGTAATAATAAATAAGAAAAACATTAAAAGTATAAAATCATCAAATATGAGAACATTTTTTTTATTTTTGCTGTTAAAAGACAGAGTAAAAAAATTGACCCAATAGTTTTTAAAAAATCTATCATAGCTGCAATAATGTTGCAAGATGAGACCATGAACAGAGCAACATCTACATATATAGACAACCTTTATATTAATGAAGATATACCAGCAGCAGCACCTGTGAAGGAGTATTTTGCAAGGTTTGACCTAACATGCAAGTATCCAGAGCCATCATTAGAAAATGATGTGCAGGTGTTGAGTCTGCAAGTCTGGGGGGAGCACAGTAAGCCCCAATGGAAGTGCCATTCCAGAGATTCCCAATTCCATCACATGATGGAATGGCTTGTGCGCAGAAAGCTCTTGGAGTATTTTCCTGTGTGCAGATGTCTCCACATGATCACAGCATTCGTTAAACATAGAGTGAATATGATGGTTTACGGATGGGGTGATGTAACAGATGATCCCATGTGAAGGCCATGTTGGAAGATGAGGATACGCAAAAGCAAGCCAGTGCAAGGTGCATGAGTTCCTATGAGATTGATGTCTGGATTGATGTGAATTTCTTAGGGTCTCATTGGAGGTCAACAGATCTGTTATTAAGGATGCATGCTGTTTGCAGCCACCAAATGATGCCCAGCACATCAAACTAGCTGAATTGGATACAGTAACTGTAGTGACTAATTTTGCATGTGTACATCAACAGTTTTCTGATATTCTGACTGGGAAGGCCACACCACACATTAAAGCTATGAGTGAGATGCTCATACAGCAATGGCCTACCACATCTGCAAAGCTCGTTAAGGAGTACAGACTGTCTGTAAGTGTCCAATTGCTTAAGTGCAATGACAATTGAGTAGACACGCTGACTAGAACCACAGTGTTGACTTCACGCCATCAAAAAGCAAGGCAAGCCTTTCAAGCATTTGTGTGCTGCCTCTATAAAAGTGTTAACTATGTTACCCATAATAGGGGGCAAACATTTCTTCATTCTTATTGAATGTCACCCAACTTGATTTGCAGTCAGGCAACCACTGCTTCAAAAAAAAAAAAAAAAACTCCTCAAACATCATTCACCAGATGAACGCAATATTTTTCAGTGTGGTCTACTAGAGATTTTTACAGACGATGATACCACTTTTGTAGTAGGCATATAGGAATAAAGTGTCACTGTCGACATTTGGGTTTGAACACAGATCGTCAGAGAGCAAGCACAGTTGACCACATTTTGAAATAATTAGATCACGTGATGGGTAAAGGGAAAATATATATATATGGGAATTAGCAGTGTCTGACTGAGTATTGTTCGAAGGTATTACTATTATTGTATCTGTGATTTACAAAGTCTCTCCTACACACAGGCATTACAAAAGTGGCAACAAGTATTCCTTGAACTTACACGAGGAAAAAACAAAATATACTTATCCTGCATTTCGTAATAGGATATTTAGTAATATTTACCACTTCGTCAAAGAGATGTCATATTTGCAGGACTACAGAAAATACCAGATGAGGTTATTCCAAAATTAATCTACAAAATATTCAGAGGAGTACAGCAAAATGGAAGAACTAAAAGCCATCATGATTCAAATATTGGCGCTACAAAAGCAACATGAACAGTAATTACAACACCAACAGAAGTTTTTTGAATTATTTACTAAAACTATAGAAGGAAAGACTTTGGATTCATTCAATCCAGATGCTGTTGCTAATTAGATCAGTGAATTTGTATACATTCCAGATTAAGGGATAACTTTTCCAGCTTATTATAGTTGATATGAAGTGATCTTCAAAAGGGATTGTTTGCATTGCAATGATGAAAAGAAAGTTTGTTTATTATTAAGGAAATTGTCCCCTACTGAACATGAAAAATATGTGAATTATATTTAGCCAAAAAAACAGGTGAGATAAATTTTGATAAAACTGTTGTAATACTATCAAAAGTTTTGGTGATAGGAGCTCATTATTTAATATATGATGGCAATGAATTAGCTTAATAAAGTGCAGCAATGAAGATTTAGTCACTTATGCAGGAGTCGTGAATCGAAATTGAGAAGTTCAAGTTAAATGAATTAACTCAGGATTTATTTAAATGCCTAATATTCATACAAGGTTTAACTTCTAATAAGGATGTGAAAATAAGATCCAGGATACTTGCTAAATTAGAAATGGATCCTAAATTAACTCTCCAGAAAATAGCAGAAGAGTATCAACATATTTTCACAAGTATATAGTGTCCGACTATCTAAAAGAAAAGACTGTAGACATTTTTCAACTCCTGACAGAATTGTAGAAAAAAGACAATAAACCCCTCTATATACTTCATACTTGCCACAGTTGTGGAGGTAAGCATTTCGAAAGTAATTGTTTTTTCAAGAACAAAAATGGGAGGGCAGGACACATAAGTAATTGTTGCAGATACAAAAAACGGAGAAAAAATAAAACTTGTGAACATAAATACATGGAGTAAAGATAAGCATAAAAGGAAAATTAACAAGGCTTCAAAAGTTTCTTTAACTGTGTTAGAAACATCTCAAAAGAGGAAATTTGTTTTTGTGGAAATTAATGTAAAAATAAAATTACAACTGGAAACAGGATCTGATATAACTATCATAAATGAACAGACATGGAGAAAAATGGGTAAAACCAGTTTATTGACTTCTAATAAAGTTGTGTATGGAGTTTCAGGAAAGAGATTGGATTTTTTGGGTGAATTCACCTGTAACATTTCTTTTGGAAAAATCAAGAAAGCAGTGGTGTTTGTATTAAAGAATACTGCTAATTTATTTGGAACAGACTGGATTGCATTATTTGATCTTTGGGACCTTCCAGTTAAATAAATATTGTTACTTCTGGTACTAATACAACAACTGAAAAATTAAGGAATGAATTGAAAGTTTTCCAGGAGTTTTCTCGGGTCTAGGGACATGCACAAAAACTAAAGCTAAATTTGAATTAAAAGAAAATGTAACACTGATATTTAAGCTAAAAAGGAGTGAACCTTTTGCAGCTTTACAACCAATTAATAAGGAATGAGACAGACTATAAAAATTAGGTGTAATATCAAAAATAGACTATTCCGAATGTGTATCACCAACAGTTTACATTAAAAAAGAAATAATAAAATCCGCGCCTGTGCTGATTTTTCAACAGGGTTAAATGAAAGTTTAAAACAATATAACACCTGTTACCATTACCAAGTCCAGAGGAAATTTTTGCCAAATAAAATGATGCTAAATTTTTTTTCTAAATTGGACCTGTCAGATGCTTACCTACAAGTACTAGTAGACAAAGAATTCTCAAAACTATTAACATAGAGGATTATACAAATTTGTCCAACTTCCTTTCAGTATAAAGGTAGCACCAAGCATATTCTAACAGATTATGGATATTATGCTTGCCAGTTTGGATTGTGCACAAGCATATTTAAATGGTGTACTTAGTAAGACCCGAAAGCAACATCACAGGTGTTTGAGGTTTCCTATAGCCCCACTAAACTTAAATAAAGTCAATTCAAGTTTGCTATGGTAAAAATTTTCTATCCCAAGTAAAAATCATCACAAAAATGGCAAGTCATTTTGTCACAGCTTAATTTTTTCTGAAAAAATTAATTTTCATACTTTTATAGGGGTAAAATATTGAAAAATGACTTTTATCATCATCTAAACAAATATCAAGGAAACTTTTGATCTGAACACCATGAAACTAGGTACTTTCTGAAAGCAAAGGATATATTCTTTCATTTAAAAGTAAAATTGGCTGGTGTAAATGACTCAAAATGTTTTTTCAAGGGGTAAAATGTAAAAAATAGTGAAAATTTTGCATTATTTCTAGTTCTAAACAATAATTTCCTCCATTAATGGGAAATTAACAATCATAATCAAACTTTCAGATATAAAATTGAGTTTTGAAGGAAATCAACATTCCTAGGGGGTCAAAATGCGACAAAGTTCATTGGTAATTTTCAATTATAGGGGTTTAAAAAAAAATTGACACCCAGCCATGGAAATCTGTAGTAAAAGGCGAAAGATTTATCTGCAATTCCTGACCACCAGAAACCAAAAGTTTTTGGCTATTTAAAAAAAAAAAAAAAAAAAAAAAAATAGCAGCAATAAGGAAAATTAAGCCACATTGACTTTGACATGTCTGGGTCAGCCAGCAATAAACATTGTTGTCAGCTTGTAATAAAACCCACCACTCCCAGAGAGTGAAAAAAAAAAAGGGGTCAACATTGGTAGGGTTTGATATAAGGTTTGTTTTGGTTTTTGTTTTTTTTTTTCAAACTTATGTTGGAACAATGGCTTGATGTATTTTGTTTTGTTTTTAACACCCCGTGACTCGGGTGATGACAACAACACTTAACAGATGACATTGTTTTTTTTTTTTCACACCATGTCTTTCATATTTCCCATCGCTGGGCCATTTAGCCGTTCCTTTTATTCAATGATGTTCACACCAAATTAAGGAGAAAGGGACGAAGTTTGAATGATATTATTTTGAAGTGAAAATAAATATTTTTTCATAAAAAAGGTGATTTTTCTCATAAAATTGGGCATAATTTCTTAATACTACCTGCCGAGTGACATTTTCCGCGAAGATTGATTACCAGTGAATAATTCCATGTGCAAACAATAGCCGTCTGAATCCTATAATGTCGCCCGAAAAGGTCCAGAAGTTTACTGATTGATCAAAACATTGTTGTGCATAATTGTGTTTTTCACGGTCAGTTTCCATTATTTCATCTTGATGTTGTCATTTTTGGACAGCCAAGTCATCAAGGATTCAGGAAAACAGTTTGGCACAGGTTTGCTTTAAGAACTTTACATTCTATGAGGTGTTTAAAATGTTACTGACAAATGGGATTTTTCGCCGAATATTTCGTTTACGCGCCATGTTGGATTTTCCTATATGACAAGTACAAGGGTTTTAAACAGCTGTGATACGGAAGATGTAAAAAAAGTATTTGAGAGAATTAAAGAATATGGTTTTAAGATCAGTGAAGGAAAATGTGAATTGTTCATGTCCAGTTTTAAATATCTAGGACAAATTATTGAAATCGTAGATGACTGGATCTTCCAAGAGTGAGCAAAATAAAAGACATGCTTGCTCCAACAAATGTAGCAAAGTTACAAGCATTATTAGGGTTTGCTAATTACTATCATATATATATATATATATATATATATATATATATATATATATACCAAACATACATGAATTAAGAGCACCCTTGAATAACTTGCTAAAGAAAGATGTGAACTGGAATTGGTCAGATAAATGTCAAAGTGCTTTCAAAAATATCAAGAAAGTCTTAACGTTAGATTTGTCACTAGTTTATTTTGACCCTAAATTAAAGATTGTGTGGTTGCATCAGATTCAAGTGATTCGGGTATTGGAGTGGCGGTACTACACAAATATAAGGATGGAAAAACTAAACCATGCTTCAAGATCATTGATTGCAGCTAATAAAAGCTACAGCCAGACAGAAAAGGAAGCATTGGCCATCATATTTGCTATGAAAAAGTTTCATAAATTCCTACATGGTAGAGAATTCATACTACAGCCAGACCACCATTCCTATATGGATCAAAAAGGGGTGTTACCATATATACAGCAAATAGACTGCAGTGATGGGGAACTATCTTATTGAACTATATTTATAAAATTTCTACCATCCAAAAAATTAAGTCATGCAGATGACTAGACTAATACCAAAAGTCTGTGAACCACTTGAGGACACTAATTGCGATGATAAAGGCCAAAAATGAAATTAATACAATACTGTAAGAGAACTGCCCATAACATTGGAGGAAACAAGAATTAAGTTGGAAAAAGATGGCTTTATAATGAAAATGAAGAAGCAATTAAATTACTGGAAATGATGCATTTTCATTATGTACTATTGTGATACCAGTATAGTTGTGAAAACATATGCTAAAAGAATTTCACATAGGGCATCCAGGAATTCCTAAAATTAAATCCTTAATGAGGTGTTATACTTATTGGCCAAAAATGGACAAGGATATTAAAAATTTAGTGAAATCATGCAGAGGTTGTGGTCTGGCATCGAAGTCATCGCCTATCAAAATTCAACCTCGGCCAAAAACCAATATGCCATGGTCCAGAATATATATAGACTTCGCAGGACTGTTAAATGGAACATAGTATCTAGTGGTAGTCGATAGTTATACTAAATGACCAGAAATATTAAAATGTGGAAGACCGACTACCACAATAATGATAAATTTCCTACATGAGACTTTTGCGATGTTTGGTATTCCTGACTCTATTGTTTCAGAAAACGGGACACAATTCACATCTAGTGAATTTAAGGTTTTTGTAAACCATTAGCAATAGAACATATTACAATTCCTTATCATCCAAGATCAAACAGACAATCGGAATGGTTTGTCGATACGTTTAAAAGGGCCTTAAAATAGTCGGAGGGAGAGGAGTCAGATGAAGTAATGCTACAGCAATTTCGGAGTGTTTTCAGAATAACACCAAACCTGAACACCGTGTCTGGAATTTCACCTGCAGAGGTGATGTTCGCCAGGAAGATCAAGTCTTTTTTTAATAAATTATTACCAGAACCTAAGGCAAGAGCATCAAGAAATAACAATATAAGCAAATACTTCAAACCTGGAGACAAGGTATTTTTTAAAATATATCAGTGTGGAAAAGAATTCTAGGAAGATAGCTTTATGAAAAAACAAATTGGCAAAATGACATACATGGTACAGGGACAAAGGTGGGAACAAGTGACGTAATCAGTTAAAACACAGATTCACTGATTTAAAAAATCCCTGAAAGAGCTACCTATGGAAATTTTGTATGACACATTTGAAACCCATCCATCAGAATTTGTTGAACCAAGGTTTTATGGTAGGAGCAAAAGAATAGCAACAGAATTTTAAAATATTGATCCAAAGCTGAAGAAATGTAGACTCCAGAGGAAGTCATCTCAAAGGGGAGGTGTCATGTAGGAATAAAGTGTTGCTGCCGACATTTGCGCTTGAACATGGATCACCAGAGAGCAAGCACAGTCGACTGCATCTTGAAATAATTAGATCACATGACAGGTAAAGTAATGGATAGTGGCTCAGATTGAGGAATTTGAGAGCTAGATTCAAATTCCAGTTGAATCTATTACATTCACTTACATGCTAATACCCTTGGGAAAGGTATGAATCCTCTTCTCCCCCCAAGCTATGGGTAAATAGCAGGACAGACCAGGTTCTATAGCCTTGGATGGCAACTGGTCTACCGTAGAAAGAAATGGCAACTTACTGTGGGGTGGTGGGGATCTGCCTCGTCAGTCATGTATCAAAAGATATGTGATTGCCTAAACGTGTATCACGCATGGCACATGACTGACGGGTAAAGGGAAATATATTATATATATATATATATATATATATATATATATCACAGCAATAAACGTATGAAGCTTGATATTACTAGACATATTAAAAACGGGCGAAGCAACTGGTTTCGCTCCCGCTCATCAGGCTTTCAACGGGAGATTTAATTTAAATTAAAAACACAGAAAATGTACAATAAAAGAAAATGTGGAGAAGGAAGGGAAAAAAAAATATATATATATCGAACCCCAACAAGTTTTCTTACTTCTATTTACAGGAAACCAACTTTCGCGGGATTGTATACGCGTTAGGACTCCTTTTGCCCCAAAAAATGTAAGATAAACTATCAGAACCCTCCTTCATAGGGCACTAAAAATCTGTTCAGAGTCCTTCTTGGACGATGAAATCAATTTTGTCAAGGATACCCTATGTGGTAGCACTGTTCATTCGGTCGTCCATGACAAAATTGAGGAGTTCAGAAGTGTCAAACTCTGTGTTGTTAAAAAGTGCCCAGTTTATCTAAGATTGCCCTGGATTGGAACCAAATGTGAAAGTATGGTTACACAAATTTCATCAAGGGTCTGTTGCTGTTTTTTCTCTGCTGAAGTCCGGATAGTTTTTCAAACCCAGCCCATGGTTCGTCCAGTGTGTAAAGACGTCCTTCCTCCTCATCAAATTAATTCTATAATTTATAAATATGGTTGTAGTTGCGGGGCTAACTACATAGGAAGGATGACACAACGCTTGGACATGAGAATTAAACGGCACGTTCCTACCAAAATCAGGAACCACACTTTGCCGTTGAATGGACTCGTCCCAAACACCTACGGGTCCGCCATATGTGAGCACTTAATTTTAGTGTTGACCGGTTCACCGTGTTGTCCCGGTCACACTCATTTTTCACCTTAAGGTGCTGGAGGCACTTTACATCGGGTCCCACAAGCCTTCCTTGTGTAAACAATGTGAGTGTTTGTTGGGGCTCGCTGTCATTTGCCTCTAGCTCCTTTTGCTCATTTTTTTTTTCCCTCCTCCTCCACATTTTCTTTTATTGTACATTTTCTGTGTTTTTAATTTAAATAAAATCTCCCGTTGAAAGCCTGATGAGCAGTAGCGAAACTGGTTGCTTCGCCCGTTTTTAATATGTCTAGTAATATCAAGCTTCATACGTTTATTGCTGTGAAACAAAACAGACTCCCTATGACAGAACAGGGTAAAAATGTCCATCCCCCAGCTGCCATCTTTATGGTCATTAGATTGGGTGAGTGTGTAGAAGAAATCCGCTTACATTCAAAAAAGCTGAGGGCATGTGCCTGCTGATGCTATTAACTCTATGATGCAAAGAAAAACTGGGGCAGACTCATTCCATTGTATATAACAGAAAACGTTTCATGGAATAACCTGGATGTGCCACTTTGGATTAGTATACCTGTCTTCAAACACACATAAAGTCAGTGGCAGTGAAGAAAGGGCCAATAAAAAAGAATATATTTGCAACTATTTGGACATGCAGTTAATTTGTGATGGTTTGCTTTATTTTTTGCTACAGTCTATGAAAAGTTGTGTAGGAAAACTAAATGTGAACAAATCAGGGGCATTTTTTTCAGTAGCACAACTTGTTTTCCATGTTGAAGAATGGGGCAGAACATTGTTCTGTCTCCTGAAACTACTGATCCTTATGTCTACCTTGACCAGGTTCCACTGCTTTAGTTGGGATTCCAGGATCTCTGATTGTTGCTTAGATAGGTATGAATCACAAACAAGGTCATTCACTACCACTTGTTCCTGAATAGATCAACTTAGCAGGATCCTCCTCAGGGCATTTCCTCATCAGATGAAGGGCGGTGATCTTTATTTGCTGGAGGACTAGAGACAAGGAAACTATCTGAGTAGCTGAGAGAAGGTTGGGAGATTTGATTTTTTTTTTTTCTGAAACATTGTAATCAATTATATTTGTTAAACAAAAATAACAAGCATCTGCATGGTTTTGTGGTTATCTCCAAATCATTGGGACAGCAAAGTTGAAGGTTGCTTTGTTGCCATTAAACTATGCAGTTAGTACATTGTAACAGAGTTTGCAACATCAGTGTTGGGCCCAGGGTTTGTTCTAATAACCAATTTTACAGTCAAAATAGTAAGCTGTTCTCAGGAGTGAAGTAATTGTTATCATGAAATCTCCACATATATCACAGAATGAATTAATCTTGTTGAGACATCTTTAGTGTACTGAAGCGCCTGACACCATTATAGAGATATATAACTGCTGACAAAAATCTTAAAAATAAAATAAACATTGATCATCATTTATTCAGTTATCACATTTTGTGCCACTGTAGTCACCCCCTCCCTGTTGTAATTGTGATTCATGGTGACATTCAAGACAAAATAGTGCAATGGCATGATAATTCCTTTTGCACTGGGAATGTTGGGGTTACTCCATCCCTCCTCTCGGAAGTACCTCTGCCCACTGTTAAAGCTGTTGATCTCTGAGGCACAGCTCTTATGGCCAGGCTAGCAAGTGGCCAATGGCCACTTGGCACAGGTGGGTTAAGGAGAGGCATTCACCTTCATCAGGCGGGCTGGGAAACCCATTCCAACTACCCTCACACAGTGTAACTGACAGGTCAATGCCATTGACTGGAGTGTAGCCATTGCAGTGTTCATGCGACTTCTTAGAGCCATGTGTAAAAGTTGGATGTAGGCTGTTGACCAGTACAGTTCTGTATCCCAATTCACCTAGGCCACAAAAATCTCCTGAGCCGACCAGGCATAGATATGAATACAATATGGGAACCTGTAATAAGGAGTGCCAGAGAAAAGCGATAACAACAAAAGTTGCAATATGAGCTCTGGTAAAAATATGCTATGAGAACTGGTAAAAATGGTTGCTGAAGACATTAGGTTTATAATACCCAGAAATTCATTCACAGATGTCCTCAAGGATTATCAAAGGATAAAGGCATTGATTAGATCCAGTGACAGGACCCAAAGAGTGAGTTCAATAAGGCAGTGGAGAACTTTCAGAGGGAAATTAACAGGAGATAACTGACATCGATTAAAACATGGCACATGGAACTCGAAGAGTCTACCCCAGTGAGTGAAATAAAGGGTTCAGTTCGACATTTCAACCACCTGAAGAAGGCTGGAGCATACAATGGACGAAACGTAATAAATATGGTGACAAAGATGAGGACAATAGTCTGAATAATGTAAATAATGTACATAATACCTCATCTCAGAAGTATAGACAGAACATATAAAATGGTTGTATATAGATATAGCACATTATAAAACTGATAAAAATAAGACATTTTAATTTCTAAGAAAGGATATTTTGGTATATCATCAGCCTGTCAAAGCATTTAAATTCAGCATTGGTCTTAATTAAACACCTATTTATATAATTTATTATTGAAAAATTTTTATCTTTTGGATTTACCCCCATATGTATAAATGTACATACCTGTATATCTCTAAAGTTAGAGGTGATGAGTGAAAATGGATATCATATCTGAAATAGGTGCACCCAAAATTTAGGTTAGAAAATCTATTTTTGTTTGCCTAAATTATTTGGTAAATCAGTGTTATTAAATTTTGGTTCAAAACTTGTAAACATAAACATCTCTTGTTCTTGTACAACTTAAATGTTGACATTTTGACCTAATTATGAAGTAACAAGAACATAAAATAGGATGCAATGAAGAAATATTTTTAAGAAAAGTTTCGTTTTCTGCAAGTTACATTGCTGAGTCATTTCTTTTTAGATTTTTTTAAAATATATGCAAAAAGAAAGTACCCACTGTTGTCACCCTCCTGCATTCAGACTAGATATTGTAGTTCATATATATTCTGAGAAAAAGTCTATTTTTAAAGTTTTTCTTTAAATTGAAACATTTGTACATATTTGTTCATGGGAGAGCAAGGAGAGCATATGGTTTCATTCTGCTTTCACAACTGTCATTTTCTACTTAACTGTGCATAGGACACTAGCTGAAACATTGACTTTTCCTTGATGTTGATTCTTCACAATTTTTTTGTTTGTGGATATGATGGACACATTTGTGTATTTTGCTTGACTGTGATGGTTGAGATTCATGTATACTTTTGCTCTGCCTCCAAACATCTTAATTTTACTGCTGGTCAGCATAAACAAAAACTATTCTGTTTCATCCACACTCTGTTACCTTACTGGGAGAAAATAACGCATATATACTTTCTTTCATCTTTGACCAAAATGTTGGCTTCAACTTATCTGTTAGTAAGAACTAATCTTTTGCATCTGCTCCAGGCTGTTACTACTCCAAGAAAAAACCAAAAATGTAACCTCACTTGTAATTCATGACTTGTTTGCTGCTAGACATCTTGTCACTAATTGCTAAATCTCCTGCTGCTAATTGGTTCAACTCCCAATACAGACACACCCCTTGGCTCCTAATGAGGTTTTCTCTTCCAAGTCCTACTTTTTGTCCCCAGGAAGAGTGAGAGATCACTATCACTTCTCATGAAAGTGACAGTGGTCTACTTTAATATTCTTGCCTTAGATACAAAATATATAAACTGCTGAAACAGAAATTTTAGGGAATCTGTGAATCATTTAATTTTCTATTTTCTTAAAAAAAATTTTTCTTTATCATATTTTATATCATAAAAGGATAATCTAAACAAATTAGTTTCATTATAATCAGTCATTTTCACTTCCTCTTGATTCCTCAAATCAAATATATTTGCTGATGTTTGACTTAATGAATTAACAAAGCTTTGATAGTTGGTAGTTTCTCATCTACCAGAGCAACTTGGATTTTGTTTCATTGTCTATACCTATTAAACACGTGTCTGTACTTGACTTCCTAATTAGAATCCATATTAGTCGTATACATTGCTGTCCCTTTGATCTAATCCTGGATACTTGTCTTTTGATCAGTGAGCAGCTGATTACCATCAATTAAATTCAGCAATTCATTGTGCATTTTAAGATTCATCATAAAAAAAAAAGCTTTCATATATAATCCAGACAGGTTAACTTGCCTCTATATAAATAATGTCTAGCACTGTCAGACATGTTTTATCTTGAAATTATTAAATGCAAACATTATATCTGTTCACAAATGCAAAATTCCATCAAATATATGGTATGGAACTTTGGTAAAATTAAAATATTTTTATGTGTGAAGTTGTAAGGGATAAAACAAATAAATGTTATAAATTATTTCACTTATTTGTTTGAATGGATCTATTTAAAAATATTTTTCAATAGTTTTCCCCTTTTTAAGATTTGTCTACAATATCAAGTTGCAATTTTTATTTCTTCACTAAAGAAAATTGAAATTATGTTATCGGTTTTTCAATTTTTTCTCATAATTTAGCATTGATAACAAGTGAAACATTTGAATAATTTTGCAAACATTTACTAATTTTTTTTTTTTTTTTTTTTTTTTTTTACTTTATCACTTAAGCTTAAATTTATTTGCTATTTTTCTGTTTTAAATTTATTATAAAGAAAACTTTTATCTAAAATTAATTTTCTTCTCGTATATGAATTCGGACCCTAACTATTTAAAGCTTGGTAAACTGTAAAAAATCGATCTTACCCTAATTATTTAAAATTAATTTTAAAACAATAACTGATATATGAATAAAGATGTTTAAGTGTAATGTTTAGTGTTCTGCAAATTTTTTTGTTTTGTTTACTTGGGAATAAAGTAGACATTATTCTATTGGAATTGAATATTAAATAATATAAAGAATTACTCAATTTAGAGAAGAGAAATAGCTGCATGTTCATTTAATTCTGATCAACAATGGCAATTTCACTGAGCAAAAAACATTTTACTATTAAAATGTACTTCTTGCTTTTGCATCTCTCTGCCTCAATGAGTCAGTATTGTAAGTGATGAGCATATCAAGACCTTTTCAACTGAGACCTGATTACTGCTGGTTCCTACAATGGGAAATCTGTTCTTCATGAAAGAGCAAAAGTTTCAAACATTTCTGAAGATATCAGAAATCAGTATTTTATATTTATTGGATTATTTCTCACCATCATTTAAATTTTCCTTAAATATCTTATTTACTAATGTACTATTTGCCTTAAGCATTAGATATATTATATACTGTACTTACATGCTATTATATTTATCTTGAATATAAATGTTCTGTGCTTTCTCCATCATAGCGGCTGGCAGAGGATAGAAAAAAAAAATTTGTTTATAGTTACGTTGTCCTGAATTGTCATCATTGGCTGACTGAACTTGCTTTGTTTCAATTATTGTTCCCCTTAGATTGAACTTACCATTTCTTTTTATACTATAATGTATTTCAGTGTTATCCAATAAACATATGGATTAATCGAAAAAAAAAAAAAAATTTTACCCATTTAGGAATAAATTTTCTGTGTGTCTCTCAAAAACCTGACAGGAAGTCAATTCTGAGCATATATTCAGAATCAGCATCCTTAATTTAGCCTATTGCAACATAATTATCTGAGTTGCATGGTAGCAGACTTTTTTGATCAGTGTTGTTTCCTTTGTTGACTATTCTGAAAATTAAATGAGCCAGTCCCAAGTAGCACTGGAATTGGGGATTCCACTTTCCTGTTGATAATGCAAATGAAATAAAAACACTTTGTCTAGGTCAATTTGAATTAAACTCTCAGAAAGATGTCTTCATGCAGTGTGATAGGAGATGAATCCTATTGCAAAGTGGCAGATTTCTCAAAACCAATTTAAAAATACCAGTCTATATTTCTGAGATGAGGTATTATGATTATTTTGTTATTATTATTGCATTTTTACCAGAGCTTAGAAAAGCAATGGATAACAACAAAAATTGCAATATAAGCTCCAGTTAAAAATGCAATAATAACAGAAAAATTGCAATATGAGCACTGGTAAAAAAAAAAAAAACTTACTGAAAAGGTTATTAAGTTTATAAATCCCAAAAATTCATACACAGGGAAAAGATGTTGGTTAGATCCATTGACTAGACCCAGAGTTGTGAGTTCAATACCAGGCCACAGCAGTGAACCAAGCTTGGAGAGTTGAGTTAAAGGGAAATAACAGATGTTTGGAAGAGGCACGGCACATGGAACTAAAACAATCTACCCTGGTGGATGAAATGAAGGGTTTGGTTCGAAATTCCAATCACCTGAAGAAGGCCAGAGCGTACAACAATCAAAATGTTAAAAATACCCTTACAATATATTCATGTAGAATATATTTTCATATTACTATGCTATATAAAGTGAAACAAACTTGATAATGGGAGATCTAAGAAAAGCATTAAGTGATTCTCATGGCCAAGTTATCTTTTGACATAAATCCTATTGAACATGTCACTTTCATTTTGGATCATGAAATAAGGAAAATATCCAAGAATCTTTCTGCAAAACATAGGTTGCATATTTGAATGCACTTGGCTTCAATATCTCACAACAGAAGATAGTTGATTTGGTTACATAATTTAAACAAGTACTGGTTGCTTCTGTCAAATGTTATTTATAAATTTGATATATGCTGTCAGATTTTATAATGCAAGTTAATCTTTTTACTGGATTTCGCAATTTCGATTATTCCCAAATTCATTTCCAAGTTATAAAAATTATTGTACAAAAAAAAATCATAGTAATGAAAACTTGTGAATCCAAAATTTCAGGATTGTGTGTCCAGATCTGGCCTGCAATGTTTTTAATTTGCTCATGGAGTTAGCCAGATTCAAAAATGTTGGGCTACAGCCTCTATGAGTAAAGTTGAGAAAGTGTGACACAGTGACATTCGTGTTTATTATATAGATTTACAATACAATGGACACTGAAGTTACATCATAAAATCTCACATCAAATAAGTTATAAATATTTCAAATAAAGACATGAAATTTATATGGTATATTTATCATATATCCTGAAAATTATACCAACATTAGTTAATACCAATTTTATTGTGAAATAGTTGCACAATGAAATCTGATATAGTGTATCTTTATATTCTTTCTTCAAAGCCAATTTTATCTACTGTTCTATTTATGCCAAAGAAAAAAAAATGAAATACTGGCTAGGCTTCTCTAAATCCTTTGGGTAGAATCATTCTGGATCTATTAATAGCATTTCTGGTGCAAATATTTTCAGAAGTTTTTTTTATATGATAGACAAAAATTAAAGCCAGTCTCTTTATGGAACATGAAAAGCCACAGTCTCTTTATGAAACATGAAAACTATTAGTGCTAAGTCTTTAAAAGACTTTCACTAATAGTTTTCATGTTCCACAAAGAGACTGTGACCTTAATTTTTGTCAAAGAACAAAAATTAACATTACCCTTTCAGTTAAGATACAAGAAGCAGCTCCATATACCAAAACCAAAAAAAGGATTTATATTTCATTTATCTTTTTCTGGAAAATGTATTCTATTTCATTTAAACTTTGAACAATTGGAATATATTTTAAGCCCTGTTTGTAATGTTGCTTACAAGGAATTCTCTTATACAGTTGTTGAATTGAAAGAAAATATTCTTTATGATTAAGTTTTAAACAAAACTATACAGGGCTTTTTAATGATTCAGTCAAATGGCAGAATGAATAAGAAATAGCTTAAAGACAAGGTATGTGTAATGGGAATTGAAGGCCAGCAAGATTTACAGAAATAGATTTGTATGAAGTTTCTAAGTTTTCATGTTCCAAATATATAAATTCAGTAACCATTTTATCACCAATTGCAAATATCCAGATTTGCTGAGACAAATCTACTAGTTTGTTACCTATGAAAATCTCACAACTAATGAAACCTTAATTTTTTTGACATTCTCTGGAGCTAATGTACTGGCTAAAATATAATAGTAAACATGTTTTATAATTTTTTGCCTTCCACTAAACAAAACAGTTTGGAATTCCACCTTAAAGGACTATACCCTATATACTATTGGGAAATAAAATACACCTGTTAAGCTGTTAACATATAACTTTAACCAATTTCAATATCTTTAATAAAACATTTTGTAGACTAACTGCTAGCAGACGTTCTTCAAATAATGTAAATGTGTCTACTAACTTCCTAGTTGTTTGTTTTGGAATTCTTTCAACATGTAAATTGCTTTTTCAGAATTTTTTTTTATCATAGCCAAAAACGGCTATGATAAAAAATAATTCTGAAAAGGCAATTTACATGTTGGGAAATCTTTTCAAGTTTAATAATTTCTCTCTAAGTGTGTTCTCAGCTTGTTGAGAGTAAAATTGTTTTCACTTAGACTATGTGTGATATATATATATATATATATATATATATATATATATATATATATATATATATATATATATAATTGAAGATTGAATTTAAGCATGAACACTGTCACCACTGGGTGTTGACCTTGGTGTTCACTTTTATATTTATATAAACTCTATCCTTGATATTGAGCACTTTAACCCGTAAATATAGCATACCTTAAGACACACACACACATATATTATCGTTGTCTAACAATGATACCAACATTTTGTGACCCCAGTCACTTTTCTTTACTCTGAACTACAGTCATTTCCTTGAGATATTTGTACATATGGTCATAATTAAAGCTGTTCAATACATTTTGGTAGACATTTTTTGTACAAAATGCTATGTTGTAATTTATGATACTTAATTTTTTTTATGTTATAATTGCTTGCTTCCATTTAATTCCAAGCTAAAGTCTGAATGCTAAGCTTGTTTAGAATAGAAACTATCTTTAATTGAATAACTTGGCAATTACAAAAACCACCAATATAATCATTTATAAATGACAAGACCATAAATGAGTAACAAACCAGTTTGATTTTTAAAACTGAATATGCAAATTAGGTATCTCCATTAAGCAAGAACTGCTAATTTGTGCAATATATAAGATGCATGTTGGCAATTATACACAAGACATTTATTTGATATTAGTTTTAATTTTCAATGTTTTGAGTCAATACACTTTAAACTTCATATATTAGGTGTTAACTTAGAAAAGATTCATGCATTTTAATGTCATGTAAATGTTGTACATGTAACTGTTTATCACTGTATGGCTGTGACTTAACATTGAATTAAGATTTGATAATCTAGCAATATTTATAAATGTAGTGTTGGTAATTTTCAGGCAAAGTGAGACAGTTTGTACTTAATTCTACTTTGGGTTATATGGTCAACTCTAGATTAACAATCTCCAGGATTATGATTAGCTCTTAATATCACAACAATTTAAAATATACCATATTATATACTACTGATGCAGTTCTTATGGCAGCAAATATGGAAATATATTGGATTTTCTGTTATCAGTTTTTTGTTATATTACATCTAATATATCAAATTGTAATACTAAAAAATTGTGTATGTGGAATGGAATGTAAATGAAGTAATCTTTATTTTAATTAAAAGTAATTCATACTGGTTCATTTCTATATCAACCTAAAAATTAAAGATTGGGCTTTAAATTTTATTTAACAAAAAACTATTTGGTTGTTATTTCCTATTCTTTTTCTTCTTCCTTAAGAACCTTGGACAAAATCTTCTTGTATATGTTAATGGTTTCGAAATATGAGTTTAAACCAGTAATTTTTCTTGTGAATTAATATACAAGAGTGCTAAAAAATTCTCAGCCTGACCAAAAATGAAAATGACTTGGTATCATGAAGCATACATGCTCTTCAACATGTTCACTCTGCAGTTCAACACACATAGCACATCATTTTTCAGATTTCTTTAACCCTTCCAAAAGAAAATTCTGATATGTTTGCTCAATGTAATATTGCTCTGCTGCTGTAATCACCTCCAAATCATTTGAATGCTCAAAAAAATATCCACAAGTTTATTTGAATATTTCTTTCATTTCTAATTCCTTTTAATGTTTGGAAACAGAAAATAATCAGATAGAGAAAGATCTGGTGAGTAGGGTGAATGATCCATCGCCTAAATTATTTCAAAACATTCTTTGTCTTGCTAGCTCTGAGCAGATGCACTGTCCTGCAAAAAGAAAACATTTCTACAGCTTTACTTGTTATTTTTATTTCAACATCTTTAATCAGCAGAGCAAGTTAGACTATAATTATGCATTAATTGTTTGACCTTTGTAAACATAGCTTTCATATCACAAAAAAAACTTTCCTGCTGATTTTTCATTCTTGAATTTCTTTGGCTGTGGAGAACCTGAGTGTCACTATAGCATGGATTGTTGTATGGTCTCCAAATCACAGTGGCATAAAATGTTTCATCAATAGTGATAAGTTGTTCCCAAAAGTTATCACTGAAAATGCCATAAAATTAACTTGGAGGTGTCCACTTGATCATTTCTGGTTAGCATTTAAACCTTTTGACACACACTTGGCTGACAGCTTCTGTATACTTAACTAAATCTATCATCTTACCTGGATACCTTTAACGTCAGAGTAATTCTTTCAGCCAAGGTTCATTAATTGGCTAAATTTAGATCTTGCTCATGATCAACAATTGACACAAGTGAATGCTGTTCAGACCATGCTGTATCTTTTGGTTTCAGAATTTCCAAAGTAGAAGTTGACATCATTTTTCCCCCATAGTTGAGCATAAAATACTTGTAATTCAATATTTATATCATACTCTTGTATTTTTTTGTAGTTTTTCATCTACACGATGGTCCGAAGTTCAATACTTCCCACTTTCCATTGACAGGGTTCAGTGTAAAGATCCTGCAAATTGGCACTTTATGCTATAAGAGAACACTGTTTTTGCCTACAATGACAAAATAATGCTCATTTTTTTGTTTGCTCAGATCTTGGAAGTGGGCCAAGTGGAGAACTTGCTGATTACAACTCCAGGAATGACTGCTAAAAATCCCCTCTCCCTAAATTCATAGAGAAATCCTACAAATTTCAAAATTGTCAGTAAATTTTACACACCTTACTTTTTTTAAAAATCATTTTAGTTTCTGGAATATATGCTAGATATGTGGGACTACCTAGTCTATGAAAATTGTGGCCTGGTTTACCACATGTGTAGCAAGTGAGGAAAATATTATTTAGTAACTTTGGTTTTAGCTTTTGCATCTTAAGTCATTATGGTATTTTCTGTTATTTTTTTTCACTCATTTTTTTCAAAGCTGCATAAAGCTACTTTAAATTCACTTTCTGAGTAATAAGTTGTGAAAATTTAGACAGGAGGCATTTTTGGATCATAACTATTAGTAAACTATCACTAATCACTTCTGATATATTTTTTTTTTTTTTTTTTTTTTTTTTTTTTTTAATGAAGTTTCAGCATTTTCATCCATGATAATATAATCAATAATACTTTCACCACTTGCTTTCCATAAGAAGTTTAATTCAGTATAGAGGGAAATTATTTTGGTTTTACTTTTTGATAAGTAGTCTTCTCTCAAAATTTGAAGTGCTTTTCTATCATTCTCAGGGGCTTCTTTCATAGTAAGAGACAGACTTTGGTCATCAAGAAATTGAATTAACGCTGCAAACATCTTTATATTCTTTTCATGGTAATCTTTGTCATTGAGATGATCATGTGGTGCCAAAATAATTTAATGTAATTTTTGGATTCTCATAATCGTCCCAATGATGAAGGTAATTTAGGGAAGAGGAAGCATAACCACTTGACTCTCTCTTTTACATGTAAACACTTTCTATTTTGTGAACTTTTTACTTTGTTACAGTCTTATAGTTGCTTTGCTTTACATTGTCTTGTGTTGTATTATTTTGTCCTGCTATTATTATTGTTAAGAATTTTGCCAATTCCACTTAATCATGCCTGCTTATTCATCAAAACTTTTCAGCACTCACTCATACATGGATCATAGGTGAGCTTTTCTAAAAAGATAATTATATCATGTTTAACAATTATCTTGCCATTATTAAAATATATTAATATCGCTTGCTTACTTTCCTAGCAACTCTCACAAATGAATACGAAAACAGTTTTAGTGAATGAAAACTAGCACAATAATCTATACAAAGGTATTGTACAATAATGATGTTTTCTAGTGTTTTTATAAATATCTTTCAGATATGCATATAATATTGCATGAGGCAAGTATTTGGTAACATTCTATACAATGTGAAGATCTTGACATCATTAGAGTGAGAATTATCCTTATTTAAAATTCTAATTTTCTGAAAATTAGATTACCAAATACAATATTTATTAAAATGAGGGTGTCAAAAATTCACAAAACTCTGACATTGCTATATTAGTAACATGATTTGCATGATATGCATACCATCACAAAAATGGCTGGCACCCTATGAATACATTGATAGTGGTGACATTCAGCTCCAATGGATTATTCTGAGAATAGTTAGTTTATCACAAGTTAACTTTTTTAAAAGTGCCTTTTGATTTTGGATTGGACCAAAAATATTTGAAAAGTTATATTTTAAAGCAAGTTCTATCCTGAACTTCTTACTCTTGATAGCACCAGTATTGTGAGATCAGTATGACATTGAAAAATCAAGATCATTTAATGTAAATATAAAATTTCCAGTGTTTTTTTTTTTATTTTGTTTTCTTTAAGTTTTTCTGTAATTTTTATTATTTATGTGAAAACATTGAAAGAAAAAAAAATAATTCAAGTAGTAAAATTTATAATGAAAAGTGAATAAAATAAGCCTAGCTATTTTTTCTTTTATTCACTGTTTCACATTCACTTTATTAACTTTCAGGTGTACAAGTTGTCATTTTAGTCCAGAACAGTATTTTTTGTTTTTTTAACAAAATAATTGAGAAAAAATTACATTTTTATGGTTTCTATACAATATGATCTTTATTTATTTATAAAACAATATACTCCAAAATTAAACATGGAGTAGGGAAGTGGTTGATCTCTGTAGGAGTTAACTAACACCTACACTGTTGATATAGTCAGTCATAGATATAATTAAAAATATTATGAACTTGTTTACAAAAATAAAATTATCTTTGAATTATATTGGACACTACAGTATTTCATAGCAATATGCTATATATACCATTAAAATAAGTATGAGTAGAGGCTATTGTCACTAAATTAAAACAGTTATTGCAAGATAATTCTATGATTTGTGGATTATTATAGTAATTCATTAAAATAAATAGTACTGCAGAATATTTTCACAATTCTGTATTTCAAAATATTGAACAAGTATATTAAATTTTTTTTATCAATCTTGAATATTGATAATATACATTGTGTAGTAATATTGATTATGCAGGGTTTGTTTTAGAAAAAGGTCATTAGAAATTATTGTTGGTTGTTCAAAAATAAACAAAATAGCTTATAGGAGAATAGCAGTTGTAGTAAGTGAAGATAGTAATGCTAAGGGCAATATGAGGGCAACACCTTATAGATCCCAACTATAAATGTTGAGTTGGCAGACTAGTTAAGTAAACATAAGTGTTAACAAAATATCAGCTGTGTTGTTTCATCCTTTAATTGATGCAAACCTAGTTTGCTTGTATTTCTAGAAATGGTAATTGTAGCTAAGGTAACCAAAAGATTATGAAGTGCTTGACTTAGCAGCATGATTCATTCATATACATTTCTCAAATTATTTACTGCACAAGGTAGTTCCATGAGACACCTAACAAAAATATTAATTCTTTCATTAGATTAATCAAATGTTTTAATGAATGTTTAAGATCTTTTCCTGTAAAACATACTTTTAAAATCAAACTTTGATTTTTATTTTTAAGGAATATTTTAAAAAGTTGGATTATATAAAGTTTATTTTGATTCTTTTGGATTTCTTTAAATTTTTATGAAACTCACTGCATTAAAAAAAAAAAACAAACTTGTATACATGCAAAAATTTTTCATAATTTATTTCAAATCTAGTTAATATATTTTTCTAACAGTAATCTAGTTTTTAATTTAAGAAATTATAGCAACACTTGTCTTCAATAAAATATAACTGAAATCAGCCTACATGTTGTTTAAAATAAAACATTGACTTACACAAATGCATTATTATACAGATAATTATTATCATCCTAAGTGTATAGCTAATCAAAATTTTCTATTTCCAAAAACAATATTTGCAACAGATACATTATTGCTTTTATCAAGTTTTAACTTAATTTCCCTTTTTGTCTAAGCTCACTTACATGCTTATAGGAATATAATAGACAAAGAGGAAGCTCTGTATGTCCAAAATGATTCTTTTACTATAGAAAATTTTTTTTCTGTTTGCTTAATAAAAAATGAATGAAAAACCCATCTCCATTTTAAATTTTAACCTACCAACTTACATTCTCAAATGTTTAGCATTAAATTCCATTCCTCTTTGGGAATTATGATGCAGAAATATAGATACTATTTTTTATATAGCATATATTTCTCCTTATTCTAAAATACTATTTCAAGCTTAACATCTACTTGCTTAGATTCCAGGATCTTGTTGGTATTTTAAGAAACTGCTTTTGCAAGTCCCTGCCAGCTGTGATTCTCACTAATCAATGATATTTATGTAGGCCTTTGTACAACACAAAATTATCAGCAGTCCCTATTTATAACAACCTTTAATGTTAGATATTTTTATCTGTTGAGTAATCTCCAGTTATTAGAAATTGTAGTTATAATGAACAGAAATTCTTCTTTATTTTTGCAAATAAGGCAAAATATTGATGCAATTTCTTAAGATGAAATAGTCTCTTTTATAAATATTTTTCAGCTTTTGTTTCTAAGTTTAAAAGAAAGTAAAATATTTGAGTATAATACTTTAAAGCTAAATATTATTCATGAATTAATCTCTGATTTCATTATTACATTTTTAAATTAACTGGTGACTTACAACTGAGATATTTCTATATTTTTTCTTTTAAACTTTTAAATTTCTAAATTCAGTAGAAACAGTAAAATGATTCTCTTGAAGATTATCACTTCAATTACATTCAATATATTTTACAAAATACTTATCTTTTACATATTTTGAGTTAGAGGAATGTCTAAAAAATATTGTATAAATTTTCATCGAAAATTTAAACCTCAATTTAAACTATTCGAAAAAACAAATTAGAGTTTAATATTTTGGTAATGTTTTATATAATATTTTTTTTTTGCCCTGAGTTTTTAAATCCAGAAAATCTTCAATCCCAGTGACAATAGTAAGCAAACATTTTTTATAGTTTGAATTTATTCAGGGAAGTAGAAATTTAATTTCATTACAGTATATTGATAAAAATAATGCTTTTTCCAACTATATATATCACTTACCTTCATCATACATATTGCTCATTGATGGCTGAGCTGTTATGTTAATTCAACACTGTACTTTCAGTTTGCATCAACTATAACTGTATGTTGACCCACATAACCATAAATAGATGTAAGGATATTGGAAATTTGACTAATGTTGGTTAACATGGTTAGTCATTTACTAGCCTTAGCTGTGGACTTGAAACCAGAAAATGGTCTAAATGTAAAATTTCAAAAACCCTTTTTATTCTGGAAAGTGGAAGTTATGCATAATATTTTTATGTAACATTTATATGTAACACTTTTTCTCTATGAATTATTCAGATCTACCCTACTAGCATGTTATTTTAATCATTTTTAAACTAGTCAAATTTCTGAACATTCAAGTGTCTGCTGCATTTGTTAATCAAGAGTCTATTTTACTGAAAATTTTTACTTATTTTCACTACTCCAATGAAGATAATGCCAGGAGTAATGTTCCTTACTAGGGAGCCAGAGTCGGCAATGTAAAACTTCTTGAAGGGCCAATGTTTGTATTTTATAAAAGTCTTTCATTCTAAATGTTACAGTAAATGCACTTTCAATTTGAGGTGATTGGCCAAATCCAACATCTGATGTTGAAAATATTTTGAATAACTTTACATTGCATACAATTACCTTAACAATTTTCAAAATGCAGCGAGTTAAAAGTTATGCAACAGTGAAACTTATTAACTCACCCACAACTTATACACACACACATTATTTCCAACCATGAGGCCCAGGTTCATGGTTGACTTGTCAGGAAGGTGACTTCTTGGTGTTATTGGCCTCTAGAGGTGATCACAGTGTGCAGCACCTTTTAGAAAATGTCTGAGAACCATACCACAAGTTGACCCAAGCCTTGTGAGTGAAATTGGGTAGACAGAACTATTTGGGAACTGTTGGTGGTTGAGCTAATATGAATTCGTAAGTCATTGTGACCAAGTTTTTGTGTGTACTGACTTTGCTTAGACTGTTGATCCTGCTAGATAATGTGCTTTCTCCCAGTAACTGTAACAAAGGTCTGCTCAGTATAGTTGCTGTTGAACAAACACAAATGTGCCTGAGCAGGTGTCTGCAATAGGGATTGGCTAGCCACCCTAGCAGACAGATATACAAGCAGCCAGTTATTCTGCGTGCATGCGCAAGGCACAACATTCCTGGCTCTATTATTATAAAAAGTGTAATATTAAAAAATGTTGACTGATGTAACAGTTTTTTTCTTTGTAAATATTAATATACAGTAAATGATTTTCTCATCCTTTAGTTATGGAATATCGTATGTAGTACTTGGGTAGATTTGATGAAAATCCCTTAAAATACAAGACAAACAAGATATCAATATTTTGTCTTTTTTTTTTTTTTCTTTTCTTTTTGTTGATTATTTCACTCCAGGCAAGGCAATAGATCCACGAACATGCAGGGAGTTACTGAGTGTGAAAGAAAAAGAAAAACATTATTGAGGAGTGAGAACAATGAAAAGCAGAATTTAAGAGTACAGAAGATTAATATTGCATTTAAATATTTGAAGATTAAACTTGACTGGAAAGCAAAAAGCTAGAAGAGAGTTCCACAAGTGAGAAAAGAAACTATTAGTATAGAACTTAATATGGTTACATCTATCCATTTTAACTAAAAATGATGAGACCATGCTGCCAGTCTAGTACTGAACTTAAATTCATAAAGTCTAGGTATATGAAAGTATTTATAGAAAAGGCACAAGGAATCTACATTACTGCAGTGGGAAAGTGACTGAAGCTGAGATGCCACGTCGGGACCAATAACATTGCAGATTCTTCTTTGGATTTTATCAAGGATCTCTAAATATATAGCAGGAGCATCAGACCATATATGGCAGCAATATTCTAAGCATGAATGAATGGTAGACTTCTAAATAGGTTAGTATCAGTAGAAAACATTAGCCCAAGAAGGTGCAACAAGCCACTCTCGAAGTCAGCCATGCTGATGGAAGGCAGAAAGGGTTCTTTCTGATGATTAATAGAGAGTAGTTTTGTTTTGAAATCATTAAAATTAACAAGCCATTCCTTGCCCCAGTTAACAGAATGTAGGTCATTTTTAGATCAGCTGGCAATTTGACTTTAGCGAAACAATTGGACTTACTATTAAGACAGGAATAAATAGTTTTTATCAGCATAGATACCAATAACTGATGCCATCAGGAAGGTCATTGCTGAAAATTGGGAACAATGTAGGTCCAAGGATAAAGCCATGGGGGATGCCTGCATTAATCTAGAAAGATCTAGAAGTTCAAGACCACTTTCATTTTGCGATTCAATAAGAAAGACTGATCAGTCCAAAAATTCATCCAGAAATACCATAACCTTTCAATTCCTGAAGATCAGTATGCCAAACCCTGCCAAATGTCTGAGATATCCAAAGCAACAACCCAAGCTTCACCATTCTTATCTAAAGCTTGATAGACTCTTTCAACAATAACTGTTGATACATCAGCAATTGATTTAGAGAAGTGAAAGCCATATTGCTTATCTGAAAGAAGACCTTGTGAGGTGAGATGTTTAACCAATTCAGAGTTGATATCTGTATATTTACTTACATTTTAGTAAAATGTTACTTGAACATTTGAATTGTTGCTATCAAATTAAGAGCAATAATTATTTAGTAATTATTTTTGATTACTAACAATTATTTACAGATATGATGTTATTTTTGTATCCTGAATAAAATTTATGTGAGTTGACTGAAAGAAAATTTAAAGAGCAGGTTTGTAAGCTTTTGTTAAAATAATAAACAAAATCATTTAAATCTGTGATAAGTTTCTTGTTTTAAGTATTAAAAAATACTAACAAGGATTTATTTTATTTTGTAGTAATATAGATTACTAATAGTGTTAATATTTCAGTATAAAATATTGTTTGCATGTCCTGTTAAAATTATAACCAATGAAAAGTTTCTATAAATGTGTTTATTACTAACTGAAAAAAATACTTTATATTCTTAGGTACCTTCTCTAGTTTCAGAATTCTATTGAATCTCACATTTATCTCTCTCAAACACTTAATTGCTGTAAATTGCTTTCAGATAGTTTTAAATCACTTGGAACTTGTTATTTAAACCACTTGATATCGTTTTACCATTTTTGTATAATTTCCTTCATTTGACCTCTTTCTATATCCTGCCAATTCAGACAATTTTTTCATGGTGCACACATACACATTGTCGTCCTATACTGTTTTTTCTCTAGAGATTAAATTTTATGCTTATATATGAATAAATCTATATTTGTTAGTGATGGCGTAAAAATTTTTTCTTCCCAATATGTACACATTTTGATCAATTTCTTTCTATTTAGCTTTTTCTGTTTCCAAAGAAGTATAAATAAATTTTAAATAAATCATTAGAGATTTCTTTTTGTAAATGATGTGACTTAGCTTTTGTCTTTATGCTTAAATCTTAATACTTGTTATGACTAAGTACTGTTTCTCTTCTGTAATTCCTTATTCAAAAGCTTTGGATAAAGCATAGCTTTTGTGCATGTGTTTCGAGAACCATTCAGGAGTCTCAAGATCATTTTCACAAGCATGTACATATGTGAGTGAAAAAATTCACTAACTTTTTCCTTGTAAATACACCAATAAAATTAAATATGACTTTGTATAAATGCATATCATGAAATTGTTTTCATGTATATCATTTACTGAATGCTGTGTATATTTTGGGACTAATTTAATTTATAACTTCCATTTTAGTGAATTAATGTTTTTTGTTTTTTCTTAGTATATTAGTATTTCTAGAGTTTAAATATTTTTCTACAAAACTCGCATATATTCATTTTCCCAATGTCGTCAACTTTATTCACTTTCCATTTGTATTTTTAATAAGATATAATCTACTTAATGTAGATCCTTGAAAGCAAACTATTTATGAAGCCAACTTGTGCTCCAGAATTAGATGAATGATCATCACAGGCTTTGAGTACAATACTAACACCAGTGTTGTACTCAATCAGTGATCTGAAAGAAAGCTACTGCTTTAGATATGACCATTTGTTAAAATTGGCTTTAAATTGGACTATAGATCTTATTATACTCAATAATGAATTATAGATTCTCAGAGAACTAGATTCTAGGAGAATGGTTTGTTTATATTTAAAGTATTAATAGAACTTGGAACCTCATGATTTGACTTTTTTATTGTTTTAACCTATATCCTCTGAGGAATAAAGTATGGACTGTGGGGATCATATTCTTTAACAATAATTTTCTAGTTGATAGTTACATTGATAGCAAACCATTCTGATTGTTTTATATATATATATATATATATATATATATATATATATAATTTTCACTTCTATGTTCACTTTTATATTTACACATGCTCTATCTCTGATATTGAGCACTTTATCCCATAAATATAGCACACTTTAAGACTATATTTCTTTATTTATATATATATATATATATATATATATATATAATAGAGAGAGAGAGAGAGACCTACTTAATCACAAACAAAATAATTACATGTTTATATTTAAATTCTCTAATTGCATTGCATGAAAGAAGAAAATATTTAAGTTTTAAAGAAAGGTTTAAATAGATTCTACCTTTTTGATATAATAAAAGAAAAATGTATGAAAGTTAATTTTGGAGAATGTTCTGAAAGAGAAAAAATAAGTATTTTGGAACAAATGATATTCAATTTGAGGAAATTTTCTAAAATGGAGACAATGATGCATTAAAATTTTAAAGCAGATGAAAGATTGTAAAGGAACACACTTGGTAGACAATTTCTTTCAAAAACAGAAGTGATGGTAGGGAATAAAAATAACTTTTTCTCCTTACTCATCTGAAATGGAAAGCAAAACTAGGTGTCTTTGCCTTTGAGATGTAGTTTTTGCTAATGTTCATTTCTCCACATTTCAGTCAGTTTGTCATTTCTTGGGTGGATTATTTATTTATTTTTACAGCCTAACTTTTGCGAATTAACTGCATAGTATTATTTCTGAAAACTGTTCTATTACAGCTCTTTTTTTTTTTTTTTTTCTGTTATCTACAGAATACCAGAAGTGTAGCAGAAAAAAATATTTTTTACTTTTCTTTTCATTGTTCAGATCTAAAAGCACATACCAGTATTGTAGAATGAGTTATTATTTATGAAAATAGCATCTTTAAGGGGACATATCACACTTGTCTAAGCTACTACATATAAGCTACATTTAATATTGTAAAAATTGGGTAATCTTTCCCATGATCTTTAAATAAGAATTTAAATATTATTCAATGAACTTGTATTCATAATGTTTAGATACGTTCCGAAGCGTTGTAGTTAACAAAGATACCACAAAATAAGATACAGCAGACTACATGCCAAAAAAAGGTACTGATCCCTCTTGAATAAAGTTACAATGTTTGTCAAAGAATGATCAAAATATAAGGAAACGTTTTATTATTATTATTATAAAAAAACATTCTGTTTTTATGCCAAGTGTGGAAAATGATGCCATTGGAGCCAATAATAAACACATAGCAAGGGGCCATAATCCAGAAAGAAAACCGTTTACTATATCATGTAATGTAGCATTAACTAAAATGCCAACAAGAGGTACCATTTGAAAAAAGTTTCCAATGAAAGAAAGTTGAACAAAAATGAGGTCTAGTCCAATTTATTGAATAGACAGCTATATATATAGATATCTTAGATAAATCAAACAAAATAGGAAACAGTTTTCCATTTAGTCTGATTTTCAAAGATTTTGTTTGGATTCTATATCCTACTTATACACATAGATATCTTCATATTGAAGTTGTTGCTCAAATTAAAGATTATTTAAATAGTTGATATTTGATTCCAGTTTGAGTCTCTGAGCAAGCATTCAGTTATGGAACAAATGTTTTAAATTTCTTGTTTAGCCAATATTAATGTACTTTTAAAATTTGCTCTGCCAAAGTACTAGTCTGCAGTAAATGTGATACAAACATTTTACTTTGTAGATGTTACATAATATAGCTTTAATATGTCTAATTTTTGAGATACCTACAATTGTCCTTCAACAAAATGAAACTTGTGACAGTTTTGCTGGGACATTTGGTTGGTTAGATATTAGGAAAAAAACTTGGGTAAATTTTTTAATTTCATGATATGGGCTAATAAATACATCACTGTTGATGTGCTTGCTTTTCTCTAGTCAAATACATTGGTGTTCAAGCTCACTCATTGATGTAAAACCTCCAATGATCTTGGTTGATTCTATTATAAAACTAACAAGATGTTGGGAATAAAGATTGGGAGTGTTGTTAGAAAGGATAGTCAATAAATTATATTGAGAATCCTTTTGTAATGCAATCTCAAGTCTGCTCACACTGATCAGATAAGTAATTCAATGATAGTCTGCTGCTGCAGCTGATGTGGGGTATCAGGATTGTTGGTGTTCAAAGTGGGTGAGTTTGTGAGTAGGGTGGTTAATATATTGATTGCAACTGCAACTTTATAATGCACATATGCTACTACTTCTATCAGCACCATAACCTATACACTTGTTCAATAATCAAAACTCAAAACTTCTCATTTGACTGTTTGCTGCTGCTGCTGTTACTTTGTCTTCATCTTTCTTTTTCACTTTTCATCTTTGTGCTTCTTTTATTTCTTTTGTTTCTCTCAGTCATGTTCAGCTATTTTCTGCACCTTTGCTGAAAGGGTGGGGAGAAGACCAAATTCTAAAATGTTCTAAAATTGTTTTCTCCTGTTTTTCATAACATCAAATTGTAAATTGTTCTTTTGAAAAATAAACATTTCTAATCTTTTTCTTTTATAAAAATCTCATCAAACTTTTTCAATTACTTTACTGATTTTCTAAAAAAATTGTTTTCTAAATAAAATGTAAAGCAAAGTTTATTTCTTTAAAATTTATTTTATCCTAGAAAACTAATATAAAAATTATTATGGTGAAATAAACAATAGCAGTTTGGTTAAAAAATTTGGATAATAGTAATATAGTCCCTCCTTGCTCGGACACATGACCCCCAGATTAAAGTTTAAAAACACACAAAAAAAATCCTAATTTGTTGGCTGATAAATTTTGGCAGATATAATTTGTTTTAACTTTATTCTTATTCTGTTGGATCAATATTAAAACTATTTTTTATTAAAAAAAAATATTGCAATAACTCAAATTGTTCAAAACAGTAAAGAAAAAAAATTTGGGGTGCTGCTGATTACTTTTTCTCCTTTTTTAATATTACAAAATTCAGTTTTTTCTTTCAATGGTTATAATTACTAGCATTTCTTGAAGTGTCTATTTTATAAATTTTGGTTTAGTTATTAATCTAAAATCTCAAACAACTTTTTTTATCATTGCCATTATTTTATTGCTGCTTTATTTTTCTTTTTTTATCATCACAACTCACTAGATTGTTACTAATTGACTGTTAGTGAAAACAGCATGAAATCAAAGTTTCTAACTGGTCTCTTTGGGAGCTTATATGGATATTATTAGAGCCACTTCAACCACAGAAGATGAGCTAATTAAACAAGGCACAATTTGTAGTCATTCTGACACCCTCCTCTTTCTAAGTTTCTGCACAATATCTGTTTTACAATCTTGGAATATTATTTTTTTTCTTTTTAAGACGCATTTTCACAACCATTTTATTTATTATCTTACTGTTGTTGGGTCAGTATCTTTTTAGCACAAAAACAGCACAGCAATAAAATAACAATAGTGTACATACTTTAATTAAAGACTCAAAAAACAAACTCACAGTAGTCAAAGAAAGATTGTGTAGTACATTGGAGAGGAAGGAGTGGCAAAATAATTTCAGATTTTGTTGTTTTCTTAGTATTCATGATTTTGACTGAAAAGGCTTAAAACAACATTCATGAAAGATGGGCTCAAGAGGTGAAGGTTGTAAGTTCAGTTCTTACTGAAAGCTGCTACTTTACTTCTGATTTTGCACTGTTTATGTTAGTGGTCAAACTCAGTATTGACCTAATATTTTATCATATTAGATCAATGGCGTAATAGAAAAAATATAATAGTAATAAATCAATAGTAGCAAAAAAATTATATAAATTTTAACTCCCTCAGGATATTTGCCTCAATGACATGTAGTAAACAGGTGAATTCCCGTGCACAATTTTGGAAGGCTTGGTTTCTGAAATACATGCTTAACAGGAGGTGAAGGCTGTGAGGAGGAATATTAAACTGCTCCAGAGAACTGCGGATCTAAATAAGGTTCTGATCAGCTTAGTATGTTAGGGACTCTGTAATTTGACTTGTATAGTTGAACATCCCCTGGAAACAGCTTTTACAGCTTTCAGTTTTTCTTTGATTGCATGTGTTTTTAGAGCAAGAATGTCTTGCACACAGTCATTGGTTGTTTTTGCAATCATTTTTGGATTTAAAACAGCTGAAAAATATCAAGTTTAATCCTGGTGATTTCAGAATTTGAGGTTAAAAACTTTTCAGTGTTGCACAATATTTTACAAGCAAAACAGAAAAATTGATTTTCACTTACGTTTTTTCTGAAGAAAGCTATTTTAATCCAAAGTTGATCTCTTGTGATCTCATATAGGTCAGCACCATCTACTGCACAAGTTACCCTAACATAGCTGCTTACCCCTAAGAATTTTTTTATTGATTTGTTTTACTGCTTATCAACCTTTTTGTAGTTAAACCCAGGAAATATTTTAAGAGTGTAAGAATTTTTGGGAAATAATGATTTACCGATTAATCCATAGCTGGGGGAACAGATGAATTCATACCTTTCCCAATGGCATTTGCATAGAAATGAATATAAAGAACCTGACTAGAATTGGAACTTAGCTCTCTGATTTCCAATTCTGAGCCGTTATCCATTACACCCTGTGCACCTCTAATTTTACAGTACCTGGTATTCCCAAGCAGTCACCTATATAGGTACTGACCGAGCTTGATGTTGCTTCAGTGATCTTGCAAGAATCAGTGTTTCAATGTGATATGGCTGTAATTGATATGATAATTGATATAATTGATATGTAATTGCTTGGCTACAATACTGATCATAAAAGCCACAAACTAATTCTTACCTCCAAGAGTTTAGAGGTTGAATTGTAGCTTATTCACCCAACCATTTGTAAAGTCAAAAACATTGTATACTCAATATATCTCATTTCAAATGCTCTTTGATGACCTCTGGTGACTTCTGAGGTCAACATCACATAGCATATTGTTACTTAAAGTTTTGAGGTCCATGCAAAAATCTGGATTCCACACATACACAAAACCTATTAATATACATTCACATACTTTTCAACCTGATCCACCTTTCAAAATCTGAGCAAACATTAGAATTTTTTTTTTTTTTTTTTTTTACTTTTTTCACTTTCCTTGTCCACTTGTATATAGTTTGTATTTACAATTATTTCAATGAATTTGTCTATTAGGAAACTAATTCTAAAAGGATGCATTTTTATCAGGTGTTTTATTTTACCACTGAATTTTTTTATTTATTTATTTTTTCATTTTTGGGCTTGCCTTAGCAATAAGAATTCTTAATACAATTGGGATATTTTTCCGCAAAATACAAACTAATTAAAATGTAAAAATTTATTTTGATTTGCATATTTTGTTCTCTTGGATTAAATAAAACCTAAAATAAGACTTAAAAGAAAAATATGCTGATGGAAAATAAATTAGAATATACTTCATGCAATAATTTTAAGGTTACACATTACATTTGTACTTTTAGATATGGATAAAACTTGAATACTTAGTTAACTCTGCAAATATGAACACATTTCTCTCTCTGTTTTAAATTCAAATAAGGTCTCTGTTTAATTTTTTTTTGTTGCATTTCTCCAATTTTGGAATTAATTGCATATCTAAATCAAAATTCTGAATGAACTGTCTAAAATTCATGTTTTTGTTAGTGTATTCCTTATCTCAATCATCAAGCACTAAATGTCAGTATGGTAGACAAGATTTTGTTGGCTACATTGTCTTTTAATGTTATATTTCAAATTCAAATGTGTGTGCATTGTATAAATTATATCGTACGTCAAACTGTTTCACAGAACTTAACAACACTGGAAAATGAATGTCTCAAATATTTTATATGTTATTGAATGCACAAATATTTTATGCATGCTTTAAAATGCCATCTCCCATGGTAAAAAAATATTTAATGCAGGTTGTTTTTGTAGAATAATAGTTTTGGGTTTTTGAGACTTTCCTTGTAAGGTGTGCTACATAGTATTTTTTAATTTAATCTAATATATCTTATGTTAAGTTGTATTTTGGTTGTTTATGTGCACAAATTACACTAAATTTTACTAAGTGACAAGTTAACCAACAAGATATTATGGTGCTTGTGTGACCAATATAAGAATGTAATGCTACATTTTGATATTGGAGATGCAATCTCCCAAAGTATATGAAAATTCATAAACTTTTTTGTATATACATAGGGGCATTTTTAGGGCTTGAATTATTGGTAATAATTAAGTTAGAGGTTTTAAACTTTTTTTTATGATAAATCTACATTATTTATTGGAATCATTAAATGGTATGTACTGTCAAATTATATTTTTAAGTGACATCTCGTCTTGTTTATAGTTAGGGTGCTTCAGGTTATGATAGAATAAGTTAATGATGTTTTCATTTTTGTTAATATTAGAATGGTTTGTGTTATTTTTTTTAAAGAAAATTCATTAAAGTTAATTTTGTTTTCTCATCTACAACATGGTTGGGGAAATCATTGTTGATAAAGTTTAGTTTTATCTTGCTCAATTCTTTATAAAAATAATGTCAGAAGAATTTGTTTTATCTTGGTTAATTATGCTTTCTTTTTTTTTTCTTTTTTTATAATTGGTGTTTTATATCTGTGATAATATTCACTTTTGTAATTAAGAAAACAGAATTTTTGCTTATGGGTTTTTTATATAGTGACAAAGTAAGAATATGACAGTGTTGACCAAACCATCACAGAATGGGATTCTATTAAATTCATAAGAGTTGGTATCCCAAACTGTCAAAATCGTAAAATTTCCTTCCATTTCAACTGCTGATGTTTTGTTTATTTTCTAAAAATACAATTCTTTCTCATGTGTGATGATTAGTCTTTATTCCGTGTCTCTTTATCTCTTTAAATTACATCACTATTTGAATGATGATTAGTGCTTTTTTTGCATTTTTTGAAGTTGGCAATTTCAGAGTTGTTTTGAAAACTTGTTGCACTCTGAGTTGTCTCACCACACATATCAAAATAGTCCTATCTTAAAGATAAAAGGATACTTGTCAATTTTGTGACTGGCAATATTTTCTCTAATTTTCAGGATTTGGGGATTAAATTCAAAATTTATTTACATTTACTTAGCAAAAATGAAACTGGATACATTTATAAAAATGAATAGATAAGCTTAACTTGGACACATGGGTCCATAAAAAATTGAAATGTAATTAGGTAATTTTCAACATGTAATCAGTTTCCTTTTTCTTTCTTTCTATTGGTTTACTAATTTTAGGGATCAGGTCCTTTTTCACAGGTTAAAATGAAATTTTTTACATTTTCTTAAATGGATGTTTTATAGTTAAACTTTTGCAGACATTTTTCATAATTTTTTTTTCCCTTAAGCCGTTATCATAACACCATTATGGAAGATAATAAGCATAACATCTTTTTTTTTATCAGATATGTTTTTTTTTTCCTTCTTTTTATGTATCGGTGCTTTCCACACCAGAGAACCCTGCCCAGGTGATTAATAACATTTACATATAATCTCCTGTTCAGTGGATGATGAACTCAATGCCTTGAAAAGTAGTTTTATTCTAAGTGGGAGAAGCAGACCGAAGGAGACCCCAAATTCCTTGCAATGTATAAAAAGATTACTGATAAAGTTAAAAACTGTGTGATGAAGAGAATAAACATTTCACTGATATAAATTTTAAATGAAACTTCATTTTCACCTCCTAAAAGAATAAAGGAAGGAAAAAAAGGCACTTGATGAATCTAAGTATTCAAACAATTATAGCATTTGTGATAAAGAACCACTTCAAATGACCTTCAGTTACAAGTGCCAAGGCCAATGAGTTGCAGTATAATGTAACTTTTACATTGAGCAAGTCTTTGATGTTACATCTCTGTTCAATGCTATAATCAAAATTTTAGTTCCAGCCGAAGGTAGAAGTGATTATTTTTTATTGTTTTTGTTAGATGATATTGCATAAGTGTTGTCAACATTTTGTCTTTAGAATAGACTTTAATATAATACAACTTCCAAGAGATAATAGGATATAGTGTTCCAGGAATATTGGTTATAGAAGAGTCTTATAAATAAATTCAGACTGCAAATCACCATTAAAAGAGGAGATGCCGGATGACCATTCCACCTATCTAAAAAGTCTTTTTCGTCAGTTCCAATAAATGTATTCATTTCATTTTTTTAATTTGAAGATAAATGAGTTTAAATCTTTATAATCAACATTTGTTTAAAGGATTCTAAGTTTTATAGTCATTACATTTCTTTTTTTACAAATTAAAAATTACATCATTTTTATGACAAAAGATTTCATATTACAGGAAATTCTTGTTTTATTGAATCCCTCATCCCAAAATGAGTAAAGTTTCAAAGTTTCAGGCATGTACCTTCAATGGATATATTTTATGTCAAATTCAGGATGGTATATTCTTTACCTGTTTTTGCTCTGCTGTTAAATTGCACTTCTGACTTTTTACATGGTGTAAATATGATTTCTTTTATTGATGTACTTCTGAAAAAACAATTTAGCTTCATCTCTGTTGTGCTCTAAATCATAGCAAAATGTTGCAAGGCATTAACTGTTGAAATGAAACTTATAAGAACAGTCAGAATTGCCTGTCTGTGTCATATCTTAATTATTTCATTTTTGAGAACACAATTATTCCCAATGTTTAGGCTGGTCTAATGTAATGATTTCATTAGGATTATATTTCTTTTACTTTAAGACTACATATATGACTTTACATTTATAAGGATTTTAACTCGTCTGAAGCTGGCATCTTCAGTTATACACTGTTAAAATTGGCTTTTATTTTTCATTTTTTCACACACACACACACACATATATATATATAACTTTTTCAACTTTGTCATACAACTTCCTCAATACTGTTCATATATATATATATATATATATATATATATATATGAACAGTATTTAGGAAGTTGTATGACAAAGTTGAAAAAGTTTACTTTTGACACATTTTGCCCTTCAGGACTTCACCAGATTAAATTTATGTTGGTAGGACAGCACATGCACATGACAGAGGGGTGCTTGGAATTTTAATTTTTTTTTTTTTTTTTTATCTAGCCAAATTCATTTTTTTAATATTAGAAGAGCTGCCAAGAATAGTGAAATGTTGTAAGAGCTAGGGTGCAAATTTACTGTAGATGACCTTGTGATTAAGACACTCAACATTTATATCATAGTAAATTTTCTCCTTTGATGACAGTAGCATTTTTTATGTTGAAGTTGTGGTCAGTCTCATTACAGTGGGCAACCAATGCATTTGCTGTATTATTTCATAAAATGTCTCTTTTGGGTTCATACAATCTTTTATTTAGATTCCTTGAGGTTTCTCCTATGTATTTTTGTGACCATTATTACAGACAATGGAGTAAACTCCTCCTTCAGATTTTAGATTATTGTTTTGTTTAGTATTGACTAAGTCTTTTATTGTTTTGGATATAGTAGTAATAACTTTTATGTTGAGTTTAGATAGATTCTTTTTGACTGCAGATGTGATAGAATTAGTAGGCAGGGTATTTCTTTGATTTATTGGGTTTCTCAAGTAGGGATAATTTTTTTTATATTTTATTTTTTTTTTAATAATGTTTTGATATATTTTATGAGCCTTTTATTTAGCATTGAATATAAAATAATTAGGGTAGTGGAGGAGTTTGAAAGTGTTTTCAATGTATTTCTCCTCTTCGTTTAAATAATCCAAGATGCATATTATTAGTGCTCTTAGGTAGAATCTGATGATTATGCCAGATTTTATTTTGCTGGGAATAGAAATTTATTAGGTTATTTTTGTTGGTTGATTTCCAGTGGACACAGTTTTAAATTATTAACACAGTGTAACTTGATATCTAGGAAGGCTAAGGAATTGTGTTCTTCCATTTCGTATGTAAATTCCATTGTTTGTTCAACTTTGTTTAGTTGATCTAGTAGAGCAGGTAAATCAGTATCACGAGGATATATGAATAGAGCATCATCAATATAATGGAAGTATGTTGATTGGCTAAAATATTTTGGAAAGGACTGGATTTGATAAATTCTAAGAAGATACGTGCCATCACTCCACTTAGAGGCAATCCCATTGCCATGTGCATGCGTAGTCCTACCAATATAACAAATTTAGTCTGAAGTCCTGAAGGACAAAACCTGTCAAGTAAACTTAACTTTTTCCACTTTATTATATATATATATTCTGTGTATTTAGGCAGCAAATATTTTTAAAAACGGACATTTTGTACTGATTAATTCTAATGATTGCCTTTTCCAAATTATGAATAATCCTTCTCAGGAAATTCCCTCAGAAATTGTCCAAAGTTCATTTTGGAAGAAAAGGCAATAAGAAATATGGTCCAAGCTTTTTACTTCAGTCATGATCAGGATAGGTAGAGACAATTGGTGAATTTTGTAGAACTAGTGAGTGTTGTAAGGTGTTACATGTATTTTTTTTTTTGTTGTTTTATATGCATGCAAGTATATAGGCTGTTAAGTTATGATTGATTTTATTTATTGGTGGTCAAAAATTAATTACAACTAATTAAAAGCGTGCATCCTCATATATATATATATATATATATATATATATATATATATATATAAACATGCAACATATCTTACATCACAACATTTTTAAATTATAGTAATCATTTAAACACTTGATATTTGCAAAAATAAAATATAATCAAAAGGTAAAGAATCCAATTGTTCTAGGACAATCTTTCCAAAATATTTTTTAGGAAACTTCTTAACTGTAAATTTTGATTGAGAATTTGTGGTTTTATTTAATACAATCAAAAGATTAAACAAGCCAGAACATTTCAAAGCTGTTTTCTATCAACCAGGTTTTAATGAACTAGCAAAATGACAATGAGTACCTTCTTGCAATCTTTAGGCAATGGGAAGCAATCTGCAAAACAAAAGATCTTAGTGCTTTGTAACATTTAAAGAAATGTTCACACCTAATTAGTTATGAAATACCTTTGGTTGAGAAATTGACCTATACCAAAATAACTCTACTATATTTGACAGGACAGACTCTAAAGTTGATATTTTTCATTGAATCGTCTAATGTAACCTTCAGGAGCATTGCTGACCAAATCAAAATTGTTTTTTATGATAAGATTGCTTGAGAAAGTATTTTGTTTTCTTTTTCATGTAACACTGGACAAAATGATACTGGTTCTTAACATTTTTGGGGATTAGAGAGATTTCTTCATTGAAAGCTTTGTTCAATTATCTGGTTAAAGTTTTAAATTAAGAATTTGTTTCCTGCTCATTGGAAAGGGATTTTCAAAACCATTTCATTTTTATTGCTCTTGGACAACCATCATTGTAAGAACATTGAACCAAAAAGAATATCTGAATCCACAATGGAATATATTTACTTTTTTGAATGCTCAAATTTTTCAAAAATATTTTTAATAACTTTTTTCTTTTTTCCAGGTATGTCCCCAAAACGTTAATATCTGGGATTATTTTATCTATGATTATATTCTTATTCCAACTCAATTCTGTAAGTATAAGTCTTTTTATTTATATATATATATATATATATATACTTGGTTCTTGACTTACTGAACTCAATTTCCACTGTATTTTATCTCGCAGGCTTTTACAGCTGAAGTTTATAAACTCAATATTCTTGCTAATAGTGTAAACCTGCTGAGTACGTAAATAGGCTGTGAATGCTCATTAATTTTGCCACTTTCTTGGGAAATATGCATCAGTTTTTTGTAACCTAACCCAACCCACTTATAAATGATGAGTTGTTTTTGATTAACAAATTTATTTAATATTTATTATTTATTTTATACATTCTTTATTTGGCATGATATTTAAAAAAAGAAAAAAGTTTTTGTAAAGCATGTTGTCCATAATGGCATCAGGTTTTAAATTGATTTTATTACTTATTTTATGGTAAATGTCACATTTGTTTACAGAAATAAAACACAGGAAAAAGTACAGAAAGTTAGTACTCTTAAATTGATAGCTGATAGACATGTTTCAACAACTCGGGCCTTATTTTGTATTGACATTAATTCTAAGTACCTGCTAAAACAATGTTATTTTTTTCATTCTTTCAACATATTTTTCATTTATTAACACTTCTAACCTATCTATTCGAATTTGTTAGTCTCCCCCCCCCCAACAACAACTAACACCATATCAAAATAAAGGGAATCTCTTGCTACTGTAGCAGTTTGTTGATTATTGATGAAACTACATTGTATTAGGTCTTTATTGGATCAGTGAATGAAATATAATTTAATGATTTAATCTCATAAATTTACTCGATATAATGATTCTAAATTTAAAAAATATTGATTTTTCTCTCTCTCTCTGTGTTTTTTTTTTTTTTTTTTTTTAGGATATCTGTAATTTTCTTATTGTCCAAGAGGATGCTAAACAGTTCTCAGTTTGACCCATTTCCCAGAATCTAAACAAACATCAGATTTTTTTTCTTTTCTACCCTCATGTTGGTCAGGCCAAGAACTTTTCAGCACTCATTTTTTTTTTTTTCACTTTAAAATTTAATACCAAAAATCCTTTTTCTCTCTCCCTTTATTAACTACCAAGTTAATTCTTTGCACTTTCCTAGATTACCTATAACAAAATTGTGTTATAGTTAAAAAAAAAAAAACAACTTTCAAATAAGCAATGTTATGTTGTTTATGTATTAACAACTATTGCTGAAAGAGTCTTTCAAGCTTTAGATAAGAATGATGCCAAGCATCATCATTCTTATCTGTTGCTTTAGATACCTCCAAAGGCATTTGACAGGGTTTGGCATAATGTTGTTCTTCACAAATTGAAAGTTTATTATATTTCTGGAATAATTTTTAACAAAGTCGGTTCACCGTCGTGCTGGACAATTTTTCTTGCCTGAATATATCTTACATATTTATTATAAGTCTAGCATTCATACATGTTTTGAATATTGTTGGCACATGTGGTCTGGTCTTGCTATATATTTAGAGATCCTTGATAAAATCCAAAGAATCTACAATGTCATTGGCCCTGACATAGTAATGTCGCTTCAGTCACTTTCCCACTACTGTAATGTAAGATTTTCTATAAATACTTTCATGATAATTGTTCTGATAAACTCTCATCTATGGTACCTAGATTTTATGAATTCAAGGGCAATGCTAGATTGGCAGCAAGATCTCACTATTTTACAGTCAAAATTGTTTAATTTAACCATAAGTTCTATGCTAACAGTTTCTTTTTTCACACTTCTCACTTGTGGAATTCTCTTCCAGCTTCTTGCTTTCTAGTCAAGTTTAATCTTCAAAAATTTAAATACCATGTCAATTGTTATCTTCTGTCTTAATTCCTGTTCTTTTATCATTCTTGCTTTTTAATCTTTTTCTTTTATATTCTTTCACACTCGGTAACCCCATATGTCTTAGTGGCTTTATTGCCTTACTTGCGGGTGAAATGATTAAAAACAACAAAACCTCATTTTGGAGACATTTGATGTTTTGTATATTCTCAAATGAACATGTGTCAGTATAAATATGTGATGGAGAAAAATAACATTCTTTTAAAAAAAATTTTGATGTATTATTTTTGCATGTTTATCTGTAACATTGCTAATGGAACAGTAAAATCCCTGTCAAACTGTATTGTGTGTAAGAGAAAAAATTATGTGTATAAAAAGATCTAGAATTTTTTATTCATAGTAGCAGTGTTTATTTACCTTTGCTTCTATAGTGTTATTGTTTTTTTGTTTTAAGTTGTTTTGTATAAAACTTTACTTACAGTCCTAAGTTTTCAGCACCATGAGAAATTTAATATACAGGGCGCGATGGGTAAAATGTTGACATTTTATATTTTTAATTTTGTGTCTGTGCATTGCTGGTTTTTGATTTTGTTTAGTGCACACTATAGTAGGTCAGTTGGGCACTGTCTATGAGAAAAAGCACATCATGACACAATTTACTCCACCAGAAATTTCAACACTACATGCTGTATTGCTTGGCATTTGTGCTGGAAGTTCCAAAACAATTCAGAATGTTTGGGTGTCAATCTGAGGACTGTGCAGAGGATTCAGAAAGAGTTGGATGAGTCTAATGGTGATTACAAAGATATGGCAAAGAACTGCCAAATTTGTTGGTGAGGGCATCAGTCACAACACTAAGGCCTACATCAAGTGTCTTGAGGAAGTAGTGCTGCCATGGATCAAGAGGGTGACTGCTGGAAGACACTGTCTGGCAGCAGAACTCTGCACCATGCCACACAAGCAGTAGAACCCAGTCATGGCTGTCAGACAATGTGATCACATTACCCCTTACTAACTCCTAACTTCCCAAACTGCAACCCCCTTGATTATTATGTGCGGGGTGCAGTTGAGCAATAGACCAACAAAACTCCTTGAAAGATGAACCGAAGGCAAGGATTATACAGCATCCACCAACTTAAACAAGGAAACCATCCAGAAGATTTACAGGAGATTCTGACATCATCTGGATGCCATAGTTAAAGCAAACGGCCATTTTATTGAATAAATTTAATCTTTAGTATTTCAAGATATTTTTGTGTCATTTTCGTAAATATACCAGTTAAAATGAAATGCTAGTGTTATTTTCATTTTTGCATAATTTAGATGACAATTTATCCATCACCCCTGTACATGTATAAGTTATTTCTTATAAATATCAAATTTTTCTTTTATGAATCACTAAACTATGAAAAATATTGAGAAACTGCTGTAAGTTTCACTATAAATTCATAAAAACAAAAATCATGCCTCCCCCATCCCTCTGCCAGTTTAACATATTTTTTTTAAACAGTTTTGAACTTTGATATATTTGCTAATTTGGATTGAATAATTATTAGTATTTCTATCACAAAATTTATCTATCTATCTATCTATCTATCTATCTATCTATCTATCTATCTATCTACTCTACAGCTAACCATTAAAAATTAAATTAACATTGCAAGTAATTTTAACCAAACACGCATTTTAGTGGGAACATTAAGTATTTGCTAATGTAAATATTAACTAATATTTAATTTAACTATTAAAAAATACTTGAAATTTATTTATCCCTTTTAGATATTTGTTGTTCTCAGCCTGGTTGTTTCAATTAACAACTTGTAAAATTCTCTAAGAATTGTATAATTTACACCAAAATGTTCTTTTGCAATTTATACAGTGCTCAAAAGAATTTTGCTGTTATTTTCAAAGGAAAATTTGTTCATTCTCTTACTTCAAAATTATTATTAATGATTCACAAATTTTACTTGTATAGTTAAAATCTTTCTGTGGTGGTTTTTGTTTTTCCTGTAAAGTTTCAATATGCTAGTGAAAAATGAATATATGTAAACATTTATAACTTGATTTTGTCTGATGCTGGAATTATGTATTCATAAAGTTTCTAACAAATTTCTCAAGGAAAAATGTTTATGAATAATAGTGTAAAAATATTGTATTTATAATAGAGTAAAAAAAAAAAAAATCTTCTGTTGGTTTCAACACTCTTAGATGCTAAGAATATATCAAATGATTTGGATCCTTTTTCCCAGTGTGTATAGCAAGTAGCAATATTTGCCTAAAAATAGGTTTGATCAGATTGGCTCATCTTGACTTTTGCTCCATAATTACTGAACTTCTATTATTTGCTTGTGCAATTGTATTCCAACTAAAACAAATATAGTATTTAATTTTTCCCTTACAAAATGTCAGAGCTGAAATAAATGAGCATCTTTTTCAATCAGGCTGCTTGTTCATATTTACATCAAATGTAGTAAAACAATTTTTATTCTATTCCTTTCAAAAAGCATTTAAAATTACTAACTTTTAAATAAAATACAGTTTTAATCTTGTTGTGGCAATGAAGTCAAAGAATGCACACAGAACTACATCTGTCATTAGTTCTGTTTCTAATAACTTTTCTAATTAATGTTTTATACAAAACAAGCTATCATGTAAAATGAATGAAATGATATATAATACAGAGGACTTATTTGCCATGAAATAATTAAATATAGTTACTAAAGCTTTTATTAATGAACAAGATTTGTGGAATAAGATTATGATGTCTTTAGCATTTTGATGTTTTTAATCTTTAGTAAGATTATTTGATGGTATTTTTAAAACTTCCAAATTTCCAAATTATTTTAGATTAAGATTTAAGCAGCCAGAAGTTCATAGTTTCTAATATTTTTTCCATGTATCATATTAAGCATATTCCTAATTTAGAACTTTTGATAGTATAAACCTATTTATTTTGTTAAAAAAAAGGTTACTGATTTTATTGTTTAAGAATGAAAAAATACAAAATCACCTGGTCATAGTCCTATACATGTATGGTAACATTAATTCTCTTATCCTTTCTGAGTTAGGTTTTTATTGATCACTTTTATGAAATGAATTTACAAACTTAATTTTGGGGAGAAAAACGTGATGATACAGCAGAAACCACTTTTCATGTGACTTTCTTTAAAAGATATTTCTGATGTATGAAAGCAATTGTATTTTTTTTCTCTAAGTAATTTTAATATCTGAGTCTTTTTTTCAATTCACGTTTTCTTTACACGAAATTAGTTATAATCAATATTTATTTAAAAGAAACTGAATAGATAATTATAAATAAACAAATTGCCAATTGTAAAATGTCTACTTTATTTACAATAAGGATTTTGCAAGTGTTGCTCTGTAATAAAGCAAAGAACCAACAGAAAATTGTGCAGACGATATCCACTTACCTTAAAAAAGGCCGAGGGCGTGTGTCTGCCGACGTCATTGGCTCCATGTTATAAAAAAACAGGGCAGACTCATTCTATTGTTTATAACAGAGAATGTCTGATGGAATAATCTGGATGTGTTACTGTATGGGGTTGATGGAATAACCTGGACATACTGGCTACAGATTAGTGTACCTATCGTCAAACGCATATAAAGTCAGTGGCAGTGAACCAAAAAAAAGGAAGCCAACAAAGTAAAAGTGGATTTGCAGCTATTTGAACTTACAGCTCTGAATTTATGACAGTTTGTTATAGAAGTCTTAACATTCTATCTTGTGTGTCAAATCAATTGGAATTTATTATTGTATACTATTATAAAAGAAGTCTGATATCAAAGAATATTTTTCTGTAATAAAACAACTTTTCACCCTTTTAAATTAATTCCTAATAAAAAAAAAGATACTTTATTATGCAAGATATCTTTCAACTTAGACAGCATCTACTGGGGAAAAATGTTTGTTTAGTGGGCGTCAGAATGAAGTCTTTATTACAAATACATGGAATCGGAACAAAATATTACTGTGCAACCGCATACTAAGTAATTGGCTCATTTGAATGACACATTTAGAGCATGACAATGCCCTTCCTCTTGTAACAAAAATGGAGACTAAGAAAGGGAGTCATATTCTCAAGATATGTCAGAGATTAACTACATAAATCAACTGAAAGGTAACATATGGTCATAGGAAGCAAGGAAAAATACTTTGCTAGCTGAATAATGATGCTTTGAACTTCACATTTTACATTTCAGATCATTATAAATAGTTGTACTTGTCATATTTATCTTGGATTGATATAAATTTGGATTGTACAGATTTGATTTTATTGTAGCATGTGAGAATTGTTCACTATTTGAATAGGGAAAAAGAAAAGGTAAATATTTTTAAAGTGATGATAATGTTGCTTAATGCACACAAATTTCTTAGTTTTCCTTCTGATAATTTTCTTTAATGTCCAGCAGAATAATTTTTTGGGGGGGGTTAGGTTAAAACATGGTATTATTAAAAAATGTGAATATGCTTGTTTAATAATTTTGAATACCATATTGCATCAAAATACAAGAAGGCAACATTTAGACTATAAGTTTATCTTGTTAGTTCATTAAAAAAAACTCTGAAGAAAGGAATGCTTAAATTTACATAACCTATATAAGTACTGAAATACCAGAAAATCTGTGATATTATTTTGTGTTAACAATTATTACTGCAAAATCTGATTTTAATTCATGGAATTTAATTGATGATTATTTGGCACTAATGCAAGTGCTAATTTGTGTTTATCATGCAAAACTTGAAATGACCCAAAACACCTTCATAGAGATTCTCTCAAGCAAATGCATCATTAATTCAACTGGAGTGGGGGAGGTACCTAATCTGATCTGATCTTGTTGTTTGCAGGTGAAAAGTTGTGATGGGCCAAATGAGATTAACAACTATTACAGTATGCATAAAATGGTGAACACTAAAAAGTATAACACTTTTTCTTTTTTTTTTCAAACATCTCAGCCTTTTGAGCTCTAGAAACATTACTAAGTACACCATGCATGTAAAAGAATACTGGATATTGTGAAACCATATTAAGTTGATGCAAAAGGTTCCAACATTAATCTTTAATATGCAATGTTAGGGAAATCTTAGTGTATTTGAAGTTTACTCGGCTCTTTAATGTTTGTACATGCAAATCTTTAAAGATTGTTTTCAGAAAAGTAATAACTTTTTGTTATATCATGGTCAAATATGAAAAGCAGATTCAATAATCCTGATGCAATATATGATGTCAGAATGGCTTTTTTGAAGTTTACAGATTTTGAGCTTAACAAACACATGAATTTGCAGAAGAATTAATGCAAAATCACCTATAGAAAATGGTTTCCACAAAAACTTTTCTCTTTTTGCTCGACGATGAGGCAAGATGGTCACTGGTAATGAAATTTGAATTTATGATAATTCAAATTATGACTAGATTGAGGACAACCATCAACATCTCAGTTATATGGAATCTACTGGAGGAAAGTTATGTTTAGCTAGATTTAAAGAGGATTCTTTGACAGATTATTGGAACCAGGACAAACTGTTACAGATAGCAATTTACTGATTTGATCAGAAAAGAGCTTTTTTTAGACAAGCAAGTCAGTCTTTTGATGTATAACAGCACCTGTCCACCTTTTGCAAATGTGATACAGCAAATAATCACAGTGTTTGGATGGAAAATTTTACCACATGCAGCATATAAGTTCAAGGTATCCAGAAATTCCTTAAAGAATTCAGTAAATCAAAACATGTTTACCTAAGAGATAGTATAAACCCGGGTAAATACTTTCATTACTGAATAATGATACTAAGAATTTATGACAAAAATACTTATCAAGTAAATTTTGATGCTAATAATTTAACTTAGATATGAAACAAAAGATCTTGTATGATTTGGTATTCATTTTAATCATAATTATGAGGAGTTGCTAAAAAGTTCTCGGTCTAATGCAAAATAGGTATGCAATGTTTGATTTGGAGAAGTTTGTGGGCCAAGAACTTTTCAGAACTACTGTTTTTGATTTTGAAGTGTTTTTCTCTATTTCGATAAAATATTAGGTTGATATTTTTAGCTAGACAAAATTCCTTCAGACATCCTGAAAATGCAGTTATTTTTTTCTTCAGGTTTAGTGGAAAATACAAATCTCTAATCTGAAGTTTTATATAAGGTGACAAATTTAATTTTCAATAAAAACATTGCTTTAATATTTCTATTATCCCTGTAACAGCATGAAAAGAATATTTGATTAAGCTAAAAGAAATGATGCTGTCTATGTATAACCAATATGGTTTTAAACTGTTCATGATGGGTAAATGGATGCTTTGGATATTTTACACATGATTACCTCCCCTTCTGCTTATAATAGGTTATTTTTCACATGCAATAAATGAAAATTCCCAAAGCTACTCAAAAATTAGCATATGTGCTTATACTATTTTTAGTATAAAATAGGTTTTCAATCTAACTGACAAATTTGTAGTGCAGTGCAACATGGCGTTATCAATCTATGAACCATCATAATTGGATTGTCAGTGGGCTGCAATTTTTCAGTCTTGTTTTGTACTTTTTTTCTGATAGTTGTCTCTTTCATACTGTTAAAGTCAATGCACAATGGCATTGTTTTGTTATCAAATACTGAATGTAAATGTAATTATGACAGTTTCAATCTAACAAGTGATTCAAATATTCAGCATTTTTTGCAAATTTAATGCAACCGTGAACATACACTTAGACAGTTTTATGCCTTCATATAATATTTGAACAGACTACAGAGTTAATTCTTGAACATTTCATGTTGCTTCTTGTTAGACTAAAGCAAGAAATCCACTAATGTTTATTCTTAAGTGATTTTGGTATATTTACATGTTCTTAAATTAACATCAAATAAGCATGTCATATATATATATATATATATATATATATATATATATATATATATATATAAAGTAAACTTTTCATTTATTTGAAAGTTATCAATTATCAGGTCAAAAAATTAAATTATCGAATGAGTATTTTTATAAAATTCTAAAGAATTAAAAACAATTCAAAATATTGAAATTAATATACAGGAGAAATTTTTATTTCAGTAAATAAAAATAATGCTTTTGCTTTGTATTAATATAGACTTCTTTCTCCTGGCAATCTCGGACCTTTTATGCCTGCAAAAAAATGGAGTATCAAAAGAATATTTTTCCCTTAACACCACTATTATTTTAACTACCATCACTCCTCTGCAGTGTTTGTTTTAAAAAGGAATGATCAGAGTTGTAATAAAACCTCTAATCATATAATGAAAATGAATTTTGTATTTAGGTTAATAATAATCATACCACTTATTGGTTTTACTTGTTCAAAATAATAAGTTTTTGTTCACTACTGCAATAGCCAGGTATTGAACAAAAACTTAGAAAGTTGAGTTTAAGGGAAATAACTGAGACATCAGGAAGAGACATGGCACATGGAACTAGACCAATCTACACCTGTGGATGAAATAAAGGGTTCAGTTTGAAATTCCCTTATCACCTGAAGAAGGCTGGAGTGTACAAAGGTATGAAATGCAAGTTTTTGTCATAAAAATAGCATATCATGTTTACCATTCCATTTAGGTTATACCTCTTAGAAATAGTATACATTAAATATGCAAAAAAAGCATTAAATATTTTAGTCAACAGTATGATAAAAAATAATATCACAACATAATTACATTTACTTTCAATATTCAAGTAAAATAAGCAAAAATATTGAAACCTGTTTTGAATAATTTCTTTTCTATATTGAGATACTCGCTTATAGGTTGATTCCTGCTGTATAAATCAGGATATATGTATGAAAAAATGTTTATAAAATGTCTCTTGTTTTCTACTATTTATTCATAGCATATTTCTTTTTTCCTTTATCATCACAACTATTGGATATGTTACAAGAAAACAAGTTTGCTCATGAGCTAAAGTTACAGCAAATTTATTTTCTAATTACAGAGGCTTTACCCATATATGTATTTTGGATGAAAATAATTCATGTTAAAGACATAAAGAAAATACATTTTAAAAACTATTTAAACATACATACAACCAACTCTCTTGACCAACTGGATTAAGTTGACATTAATGAACAGCAAAAGATTTTTGATTAAAGCAGTGGTTGATAAGCCTGGGATTCTATTATAAAAGGCTTAATTGGAACTTAATGGGAGCTATTCTAAATTACTGCCAAAATTTTCACAAGTCTCAACAGAGATTTTGGCCCACTATTCCCTTGTTAGCATCCCCTGGTACTTAAGGCTGGAAGCCTTCCTTGCCATTGTCTTCAGCTCTCTTTATAAATTTTCATGTGGTTTAGCCATTAGCCACTCTAAAACATTGTCATTATTGTCCATGTATCATTTCTTGGCCAACTTTGACATGTTTGGATCATTGTCTTGTTGGAAGATCCACTGATGTTCCAGTTTTTTTTTTGGTAGACTGATGTTTTGGTTCAAAATCTGAATATTCTGTTATATCATCAGCTAGGCTATCATTAGCTGAAAAATCATTCCCTTAGCAAAATACAAAAGCAACAATCTTGTGCTAAAGCAGGTCAATTTTTCTTTCATCTGGTTAAAAAAGTGAAAACCAAAAGTTTTGAATCCTTGTCAAAATGATCTTTAACAAAAGCCAGATTAGCTTTCACTTTATTTACAGTGGAATGGGAACAACCTCTAACTATATTGGATGAAAATAGTTTTCTGTACTGCTATTTAAGATTGGTGTTTTGTTTATTCCACTGTCAAGTCCAAGAAAATGTTTCAAATTCTAGTAAAGTCATATGGAACTCATTTTCCTAGCTTTTTAATATTTCTATCAGCAAAAATGTAATACAGTTGAATGAGTGAACAAGCAATAAACAATTGAGTAAATTTCCAAAACATTTCTAAGATTTTCCCAACATTGTGCAATATAGCATTTGCAACTTTTGTTGTATATTAACTCAGTGGTTAATGTAGTAGACTGGTTGGTTCCATCATTTATGATTCTATCATAAATTCACATAGGAACATATGAAGAGCTTTTCTCTGCATGTAATAACATTGTAACATTAAATCAGTGGTATATAAATAGAATTATTTTGATTTCATGCATTACTAATTTCTTCTATTTCTATTTGAAGAGCACTCAAACTTATTCATTTTTATACCAGGATTTAATTAAAACTTAAAGTAATGGTAGCTGATATTTTAATTGCAGAATTTCTGTGCTACTTAACTGATCTACATGTGACACAGTTTCACTACACAACTATTAATTTTTTTTGCTCTTTTATATTTTTATGGTAAGATTGAATTACTCAGTTTTTTAAATCTCTTTTTTATTACTAAAAATGTTTCCTTATAAAAGGTTTTAAAATTTGATTCTATCTATTCTGATTGTTCAGATAATTATAGATTTAACTCACAGCTATTTCACTTGTACAGGTTTTCAGTAATTGGTTTTAAGTTGCTATGTCTGGATAAGTCATTGCAATTCAATCATTTGAGATTAATGTACTTGGTTTTCTCAAACTACTAGTAAAATATTCATAAAATAGGTACTTGCTCTTTTTTTTGTATTATACTTTAATTTCTGAAATATTTCCATTGAAGGAAGTTGGAAAGCCAATTATCACTACCTTTTAAAATGTCTTCATATAAAATTTGGGGACATTTTTTTTTTATTACCAGTATATTATAGTATAAATTTTTCCATGAATAAAGGAATTAGATAAGTTGCATAAATATACTTTAAGCACACATGCTTATTCATCAGAAAATTATCTTTCAGTATATTTATATATCTATTCTAAAATTGAAGTTCTTATTTTTTTTTCTGTAAAAATCCATTCTTAGGGAATTTTATCTGGAAGATTTTTAATTCAGTGAGATATAAAATTTAATATATTACAAAATTTTTATTTAACCAGAAAGTTAAATCTTTTACATATTCTCATAATGGTAGAATTAAATGACTTCTTTTTTTTTGTTTTAATTTTATAAAACCAAACACAATAGATGAATATTGCATTATGCCAGTTCTTCCAAGTATAAAAAGCCTTGTCTATAAAATCAGTATTTGAAATGCTGCTACTTGTGGGAAATATGTAATTATTTTTTTTACACAGTTTATTTATATCAGAAAGCAATCTTGATAAGTTATCCAGCAAAAATTAATGCTAACATCAAAGACAATTTTAACACCTAAATAATATATTGATGTTGGTTTGAATGCATTTTTTCATGTTACTTTTAACTTATATATATTTTCACATTTGTTCTGTTCCTTTTGCTATGTATTTAAAGATTCTTGATTAAATCCAAAGAATCTGCAATGTTCTCAGTCCTGACCTAGCATCTTGGCTTCAGTCACTTTCCCACTGTCATAGCTTCCCTGTGTTTTCTATAAATATTTTCATGGCAATTGCTCTGATGAATTTTCCTCTATAGTACCTAGACTTTATGAATTTAAGCACAGTACTAGATTGTCAGCAAGATCTCATCATTTTACAATTGAAATGGCTAGATGTAACTGTAAGTTCTATGCTAGCAGTTTCTTCTCTTGCATTTCTCACTTGTAGAACTGTTCCAGCTTATTATTTTCCAGTCAGCTTTGTTCTTCAAAGATTTAAATGCAATGTCTTAAATTCCTCCTCCTTTTATTTTTCTCTCTCCTTAAAGTTTCTTTTGTCTCATATTTGTTCACTCTCAGTAACCCCTTGTGCCCTAGTGACTTTTTTCTTGCTTGTGGTGAAATTATTAAAATATAATGGACACTTGTATTTGAAAGAGATGACCAGTTTTTATTTTAAACTGTGTATTATGTCTATCAACATGTGCATTTGATAAATCTTAAAGAAAATGTGATCTCAAGCATCTCCTTTTGTAGGAGAAACCACCATTTGTTCTAGCATGCTTTACCACTTGGATACAAAGAGATAGGCTCTATTTTTCTCTTTTTAAGGAAAAGCACACTTGCTTTGTTTATGTCTTGGATACAAAACTGAGCAGATACAGGCTTGTTGAGAAAAATATTTTAATGAAGAAGAGTGCTTTTCTTAAATGGGGAAAGTAGAGCCTTGCTTAACTGTCATATTCTCTTGTAGCTGAGTAGTAATGCATGGTGGTTTCTCTTACAAACTGATATGCATGTTTGATCCCTGCTGAAGAATATATTTTAAGATTTCTCAAATGCACAAACCAATACATGTAATACATGCTGTTTAAAATAAAAATGGGGCATCTTTTACAAATACATATATCTACTATAATAACATCTGAATAAAAAAAAAAATCTATTAATTCTTTAGAAATATATTGCACATATAGTGCTGATGTTAATAAAACAGAGCTATTAAGTATATATTAATAAATATTATCTTTCACCATTGTGGGATAATATGTATATTTATTTTATATATATATATATATATATATATATATATATATATACACACACACACTTTATTATAGGATATTACATTAGAACGTGTAAAACTGCTACATCAATGTACTCATGTTTTGATACATATCATCGCATCTCATCTACATGTTCTAGCTATTTTTTAAATTTTTTATTTAACTTTAGTGGTTTTATTTTCTTCTTTCAACTTCCAAAAATATTTTGAAAGTGAAGTACTATTTCTATAAGTAGTATTTAGTAAAAGAAGATAGGTGCTTATACTAATGATCTTTGAAAGTATTCTTGGTACTGCTAATATAAAACTTTTCAACTCTCATATTTTCTATTGATGTGATAGAACACAGATGCACAAGGGATTCAGATAAGCATTTGTTAGACAATAGGCATTGGTTTGTATTCCTACAATTACATTAGTTGCTGTCCTTAACAATATTTGCATTATTACTTGCATTATGGTTAAAACTTGTTTTCAATTAAAGCAATAAATTAAAATTCTTGTGTTTTTTCTTGGAAAGTACACCTATTAAGTTATATCTATAGAACTTTGACATTGGAAGAAATTATTTAGATTATTTTTTGCAAGAAAACTATGTAGGGAAACAGTCAAATAAATTCAAATTTAAAAACAAATAAGAATTTGCTTTGGAATATTTGGAGTCTAAAATGTTCAGTTTCTTTTGATATTCTTATAAATACAGATTTGTTATAAGTCTTTGAAGTATCTTGTAGAAATAAGTGTGCTTTGGAAATAATTAATTTTGCACGAATCCTATTGGAATATATAACAGGTAAACTTGATATTTTGACTATAAAAACTGCAAAGTGATATTTACTGATAAAATATCTAGGGTTGGACAAAGTCAAATGTGCTGTTTAAATAAAATAATATATTCAAATAGCTGTTTATTTTTATATGAATATTTATTCATTCTGAAATCTTAATAGCAAAGAACTAAATGCCTTTTGCAATTGTAAAAGGCATTTAGTTCTTTGCTAAGAAAAATGATGGACTTATAAAGTTACTTGAAAAATGACAGAAGATAGTGAAACAAAATGTGATTTCCAGTAAAGTTAATTTTTAAAATATTTTTTACTTAAGAATTTTTTTTTCCAGATACTAATTGTGTTCACAATTGCACATATCAGGTCAAAAACCAAGTTTTAGGTGTTTAGGTTTTGCATAGATTTATATGCACATACATTCCCAGTGTTTAAAGAATTGTAATTTTTATTCCTTCAGAAATTGAAAACAATTTTTTTAATTTACTCTGTTGGGATCATTTTGGAAGGAATGTGTTTCCCTTTGGGTTTAAATGAAATAAACTTCAGTAAAAATTATGAACTTAGGTGGTAGTTGTGTTATATATATATATATATATATATATATATAATATATATATAATATTAATTATTATCTACTGTAATGTTTTGTTTATTTTAATAATCAATACTAATGAATTTTTATTTCTTCATTTTTAAAATTTCAATTAAATGAAAAGCCTTGTAAAAATGTATCATATTTTTCTTTATGCATACTACTTTTCTTCATATTTTATATTATGAATGTACAAATAAAAGCAAGCAGTTCAAAACAATATCTTAATTTTGAAGTTATGCATTTTCTAATTTTAGGCATAATTTAAATGTTTTTAAAGAAACCGTGTTAATAAATATATTAAGAATGCAAAAAAGTTTTATTAAACTTCAATAATTAGCCAAATTTTCAATACATTAGGTATTCACATTCTTTTGATTTTTCAGTGGAATACTTTAACTGAAAAAAAAGTGAAATTCAAACATACATTGAACAAAAATAATTTTTATCTCAGTTCTTAAATTTTTTTCTAATAGTCTACTAAATTTTTATATGCCATTTAAATAGATTTTAGGTCATGGTTTCATGAATACGTTAAAAAAATTTGGGGCATATATAATCTTATACTGATAAATCCAATATTGTTAGTTCTGAATTGGTTTAACTGTATCTATAATGAATTGGTACAGCCATATATGCTGACATGCCAAAAGTCATAGGATAGCTGCTTCATATAGGGTCCCTTCTAACTCAGCAAATTGCAGCGGCATTGATATGGCATTGATTCCACAAGTGGTCATAAGATCTCTGGAGAAATGTTAATGCTGTCTTGATTGCTGTTAACTATTCCCTGAGACATGTAGGTGCAGGATCTTGCATGTTAATAAACCCCTCTGCCATGTCCCATAAATGCCCAACTGTGCTTATAAGGAGCAAATATAGATATTCATTGGAAATTTCCAGAATGCTCCTCTGGGCAACTTTAGCTCAATGACAAAGTGCATTATCATGCTGAAATAACCTATCCTGATTGGGTGCAAATGTTCACAAAGCTGTGTAACATAATGATCACCAATTAACATGTTTAGGTGAACCCAGCCTATGTTACATGAACACCCCACTCACTATTTTAGAATCACCACTACATTTTTATGGTACTTTGTTGACAACTGGGTACCATCAGCTTGAAACAATTGGCCCATACTACATATTGCTTATCCTCCAGAGTCCAGCTAGCAATGTCATTAGCCTAGATAAGATACTGTGTCTGGTGATATTAATAGGGTCACCCTGGTAGCTTTTCTGCTCTTTTTTTTCAATAGAAGCTGAAGAATGTTGAACTGACTTGCTGGATATATGTCTGGTATCTCTTTTATTAGATGCAATGTCATTTAACTGTGACTGCAGACAATTCTATCCAGGCTCCTCTAGTCACGGTCATTAAAGGATAGTGATCAGACACTGTCCTGTCAAGAGTGTGCAGTAATGCAGTGTAGTTATTTCCAGTTCACACTTGACACCAGGGATTGAGGGATGTCAAATATCCCCACAATCTCAGAAATGGAATGTTCCATTCAACTGCCCAGCACTATTATGATCCATTCAAACTCTGATAATTTACATTGCCTTGCCATGGGCAACCTTGCCAGTGTTCATACTGACTCACCAGATATTATAACACAACTGATTTAAGTCAGTCGTTCTAGTTATAGTGATGTTATCTATCATTATATACTTCTGTCCCATTACTTTTGGTGTGTTAGTGTATATGTGGACATGTACTTGCCTTCTGAAAAAACTTTTTTATTGAAAGACATTTTTTTATCTTTTGCCAAGGTGAAGTTATCATGGAAGTTATCTTGGCAACACTGATATCTCAAATCTAAGTAGCATTCTCTGTACATTATTACATTGAAACAATTTGGTTTAATTTGGTTAACTTCTATGTACTACAGGTCAAGTTGACCAACTATTATTCTAACCTGGACTAGTAGCATTCAAACAGATGTTATCCTTTACCATCCCAAGGTGACCTTAAAATGTATAGGTGTACAGATTTTGAATGTATTTTACATGCTTAATTTATTTAATGCATAATCAGTGTGTTTATATGTTTAAAAATTACCAAATGTTAAAAATTATATTGAAGTAATGGGAAGAATGAAATTAAACTATGAAATTCTTTGTTAGACTTATCAAACATTAGATAAATGTTGATAATTTTCTTAATATAATATCTGATTTTATAATTTTTAAAATAAGTTGCTTCTGGATATTCAGTTGTACTATCCTGCCTTTTCCTTTTGAGTAATTTATGAATTATAGTACTGTGGAAAAATTTTCAGCAACTTAAAATAATCATATTAATCTGAAGACTGTCAACTTAAAAAAGATAAAAGTGAATTGAATTGCTTCCATACTTATCATATGCAGCAAACTTTCTCAATAAGATAACCCTGAAAAAAATTGTTATGCAAAAGCTTTTGATTAAAAAAAAAAACAAATGATGAATTTGACGTTCTGAAAACATGACACCAAAATAGTAAATAGGTCAAAGAAGGGCAATTTCCATAGCTTGCAGTCACTGGTAATGGATGTGATATGTATGATAGAAAACATGTCCTCTCTGTGTAAGAGTTAAACATGTTGAAACATACCTGAAAAAAATCTAGAAGATATAGCAACCAAACCACACATGTGCTCACGCACACACACTATGAGTAAATTAATTCAAATGAAATAAATACAATATTGTTGACTATTTTCTTATTCAATGGTAATTAACGATAAAAAATATTAAGGATAAAAAATATTTTCTTTTATTTCATTACTCAAAATATTAGATAGTCACTCAAGGTATCTAATTTTATTAATGATCATAGTCATATATTAATGTCTCTTGCAATTGCTTTCTCTCTACTAAAAGCTATTAAAACTGTATTACTCACACATTCTTAAATTTTAATGATGAAAATATTTATCAGATGTAAATAAGAATAGGCTTCTTGTGGGTAACAATATCTAAGTGGATTGCACCAGAACTATTTTAAAGTTGTAATCATCTCATTTTAAAGGTTTTATTTAATTGCTCTATTTGTGTTCATATCTTTTGCAGATTGACTTTGTGTGTGTGTTTTTTTAATCTGCTTTGAGTACATTGTATAGGTGAAGATATGCTGTAATTTATTTCCCAAAACAGCTGTTTGATTGGTATAGGTTTTCAATTTCTTTTTTTATATATTATCAAATTTATTCAGTAGATGACACTTTGACTCAAAGTTGATATTTTTCTTCATTAGAAAGTTCAAGTTGACAAATTTGTCATGAAATTTGAGACATTTTTTCTATGTAACTGGTTATGAATTTTTTCTAAGTTCTTTGTTTAATGACTTAGTTGTGCTGGATTCAGTTGAATGTTAAATTTCAGTGTTAATATTTTGTGATTTGATGACATCAGTGTACATTTTCTGAACCGAGTGTCTTATACTCAAAATACTGACTTTTGTTGAAGAAGCATCTGTTCAGCCAAATGTTTGGTTATTAATTTTATTATAAGGGCTCCTAAGATTTGGAGTCTTTTGTTACAAGCATCATGAAATAAAATATAGGCATTAACAAGTATCTATCAAATAGATCTGTCAGGAAAACCTGTACCATGAAGTTTATAAACCATCTAGTTAATCAATTATCATATATGATAGATTCTCTGGCTCGTGGAAGACTTTAATTTAATTGGTTGATTACGAGAGTGGTTGGTATGTCTCATGGTATGTCATTCTGATTGTGTGGTATAGTTGAACTTTTCAAGGAGCTGCTCTGTACTAACTGGAAACAATGTTGTTGAAAAATATTGAATATGCAGAGAAATAAAGTTTTGACAACTGTTAATATTATACACATTTTTTATTAAAAAAATACTTCAAAACAAAGTCTTCATTTAGCTGGAGGCGTGAGGCAGTCATATAACAATGCAATACTCTATTGTGGAGCAAGTCTGTGTTCATTCATTCATAAATTCTACTCGGGATGCATTGGCAGCAGCTTGGAATGGAGTCTTTCAATGGGAAAACAGGAATTAACTTCTGGAACTAAACTACTGACTTAATTAAAGTATCCACTGGGTTAAAGATATTGATGAACCTCCCAAGTTAGGTAATTTAGATTTCTCCACAGCACTTTCTTTGTCCAAAACTATATGGTTGTTGTCTGACAAGTAGGTCAAAAACTACATCACTGTAACTTAACATTATAAAGTAAATTAGCAGTTAAATAAACATAAAATTTAATCTGATCTCAACTTTGAACCATATCAAAAACCATTACTCATATCATCTCCAGACCAATGGTGTCAAAAGGGAATTAAATGAAATTCACTTGTACTGGATAATATTCAATGTTACACGTTTATCCAGTGTTTGATCCTTACTGGCAATGTTTCTAAATATCTTTTATGGGTTCTATTCATCACTTCAAGTTGTCGGTTCTTTTATTAATGCCTCATAAATCTAACCTTTTTCTATCAGTAAGCTAAGTTATTAACTACCTGAAACTTTCTAAGGGGTGGTGGTGTCCATGCACTAACAGGTGTGTTGTTCTGTTTTAAATCTGTGTGAATTTTAGAGATTATACTTTGACAAGATAAGTGACACGTTAGCTGTTTCTTTAAGTAACTCTTACTATACATCTGTTCTACCATCTGTTCATTAAATTTATCAAGTAGTTTATTCATTGTTTGCCCACCACTTCTCTTGCCTTCATTTTGAACTGTGAGTATTAAATTCTCCAAGCTTTCTTTTCTCATTAGATGCCCTAGAAATTTCAGCTGTATATTTCTGATTATTAGCAGTAGTTTCTTTGTTCCTATTCTCCTTATAACTTCTCCATTACTTGCATTCCATCTGTGATATTCTCAGCATTCATCTGTAGAACCACATTTCTCCCAATTCAAATCTCTTCTTCATTGTGAGATTATGATATTAGTTACCATTAAAACTTTTCTCAACCAAGGAGTTGAGTTGAGTGGGGTGGGAGGTGTTACTGTTAGTGTTAATTTATTCTAGAATAAAAAAATATGTTCAGGATCTATTTTATCAGGTTCTTGTAAGTACGGCCCATTGATAGAACAGAAATTTGAAAAACTATTTCAAATACCTGTTATATTTAATCAATAGTGGATGAGAATTTCTGGGGAGTTAATTTTAACGACCAATGTGATCTCTTTATCATCAGGTAACAGAATTCAAACTGTCATTGAATACCAATAGTGAAAATAAACTTCGTTGTTATTTTTGGCACTTAACTGGAATGTATAAAAAGATTTTTCTCAATGTGAAGAGGGGGAATCTTGTTTAAATTTCTTTTCACAAACCTTCTTTAAATTTTAAATTGTTATCATATCAGTACTCGGCAGATTTAAGATTAACAATTCAAATACAGCAGGAGAAAGAAGAAACTTCAAGTAAAGATTGTGCTGTCCTCTGTATTAGTTTTTTCAAATATGTTTTAATTTGTCAGCAGATATATATAAAATATACCACAGATTTTTGTCTTTTATTTAGTTAAATATTACCTTACTTTTAATTAAAATACCTAAAAGAATAATAATGAGTTATTAGCATCACTTAATTCTCATTGAAATCAATTGTCCTTTTCTACTTATTCTATTACTGAATTAGCCATATTTCAAATACAAATCTATTTTATATTCTAAAAACATTGAAAACTTTTATTTGAGCAAATTCTGTTACATTAAATTAAAAAAAACTCAATATATTTCATATGTACCATTGAGTCAAAAGTCAAAATCCATTTCGTATTTTTAAATTTACCATACAAAATGTAATTAAATTATCCATTATGTCATGAAGTGACTTGAGCAGTGCTTGAATAAAATCTAGATTTTAAAGTTGTTAATTTTTCACATAAATTCTTTAATATCAAATTTCTGGTATTCCTTGGTGAATTTCTCTTCCATACATTTTGAAAATATTGTTTATATCATATAGTTAATGAATATCAAATTGCTTGAAGCAGTTTAGCTAGAAATAAATTTTTCCTTTAAAAATCATAAGATTAGTAAAATAAAACCTCATTAGTCTGAAGGTTACTTAATTGTTCTCAATTATTCATTAGTTTTCATATTTTATTAGAAGAATTAGGGAAAATAATTATGCAAGTCAATATTGTTTTGATTTTTTTTTTTTAGGTTTCTGTTAAAAATATTACTGTGATTCAAAGATAGCAAATTCTTTTTATTTCCTGTGCAGTCTATTTCAGGATATGGTTGATCATACCTCTTCATAATGGCTTGTTTGTTATTGCTTTAAGTAACTCTTACTATACATCTTGTTTTTATTCTACCATCCATTTATTTATTTTTTATTTTTTTTCAAGTAGTTTATTCACTGTTTGCCTACCACTCCTCTTGCCTTCATTATGAACTGTATTAAATTCTCCAAGCTTTCTTTCCTCATTAGGTGCCCTAGACATTTCAGCTGTATATTTCTGATTATTAGCAGTAGTTTCTTTGTTCCTATTCTCCTTATAACTTCTCCATTACTTGCATTCCATCTGTGATATTCTCAGCATTCATCTGCAGAACCACATTTTTCCTGATTCAAGTTTCTTCTTTGTGAAATTATGGTTTTAGTTACCATTAAAACTTTTTCTAAAGGTCAACCAAGTTCTATATTTGCAAGGCTTCTTATTGCCTTGAATAAAAACTTGTTATAATCTGGGGTTTCTATTGTGTGGAGTTGGGGGGGGGGTACTGTTAATTTATTCTAGAATAAAAAAGTGTTCAAGATTTATTTTATAAGGTTCTTGTTTCCTTTCTTAGATTTTACATTGTGTATCATACATTTTGTTCATTACAGCATTGTAATTAGTTTCTAAGAATTCTTAGCATAGTCCATACTTAGTTTTTTAAATTTTTGTGGTTCAATTTTTCTTTAATAATTTAGCTCCAAGCAAGGCAATAAAGTCACTAAGATGCAAGAGGTTACTGAGTGAGAAAGAACAAGAAAAAAAAAACATTTTTATGGAGAGAGAACAATAAATGAACAGGAATTAAGTTAAAAGATAACTATTAACATTGATTTCAATATTTTGAAGGTAAAAGTTGGCTTGAAAGTAAGCATCTGGAAGATGGTTCCACATGCAAGAAATGTAAGAGAAGAAACTATTGACATAGAATTTGCAGTTATCTCTAGCCATTTCAACTGTAAAATTATGAGACTTGGCTGTTAATCTAGTACTGCACTTAAATTCATAATGTTGAGGAACCAAAGATGAACAGGGAAGCTAGTATTTATCAAAAATCTCAAAATACTTAGCAGAAGCACCAGACCAGATGTGGCAGTAATATTCAATAAAGGGATGAATGGTAGACTTATAAATATGTAAGATAGATACAGGTAAGAAAAATTGTCTAGCACAGCACAGTGAACCAACTTTTCAAGCAGCAGACTTAGCATTTGATTCAATATGATCTTTCCACTTCATGTCAACAGAAAACATTAGCCCAAGAAGGTGCAATGAGTCACTCACCTGGATGTTAGCATCAGCCATGCTAATGGAATGTAAAAATGGTTCTTTAAGATGATTGAAAGAGAGCAGTTTGATTTTGGAGGCAGTAAAATTAACAAATTTAACATTTCTTGATCCAGTTAACAGATTGTAGGTCATTTTTGAGGTCAGCTGCCAATTTGACCTTCTTGAACTGATCAGACTTACCATTAAGACAGAAGTAAATAGTTGTATCATCAGCACAGATACCGAGTTGAGAACTGATGGCATTGGGAAAGATGTTGATGAAAATTAGGAACAAGGATAGACATTAATGCAAAAAGATCTAGAAGATAACTTTCATTTTGCAATTTGATAAAGATTGAATCATATGAAAAGCTTGTCTAGAAATAACCTTTCAACTTGTGAAGAAGGCCAGCATGCCAAACTCTGTCAAACACATTCGAGATATCCATAGCAACAGCCTGAGCTTTACCATTTTTATCTAAAACTTGATAGACATTTTTAAGTTTAACACTTAACACATCAGCAGTTGACTTAGAGAAGTGAAAGCCATATTGCTCAAGTAAAAGACCCTGTGAGGTGCTTAACTAATTCAAAGTTGATTAGAGCTTTTAGTATTTTGCCAAAAAGAGGTAAAATGTTTATAGGCCAACAGAAGGATCAAACTGAGTTTTTAGACTGGAATTGCAGAAGTGGGATTCCAACAAGCAGGAAAGCAAGAAACAGCAAAACATTGATTGTAAAGTTTAGAGAGAACAGGAGCCAGTTCAAGAGTATATTTCTTAAGGACTTATTGCAAGGATACCATCAAGTCCACATGTATTGTGGGAATCTAGTTTAGAGATGATAGCAGAAAACATGAAGGAGTTATATTCATATCTCACAATAGAGACTCGATTCTAAGTGAAAAGTCACATACTCCAGATGAATCGAGTAGAACTGGAAGAGAAATCTTGTATTTTACAAGTTTCTATTATATGTTTTGAATGTTAAACAATATTACGAGCATGGTAGGTGTGATAAATTTCATTTCTGTCTAAGATAACTTTTGTAATGATTATATACATGTAGCCAAATTTAAAAATGAAAAAAATGGTTCTTGTAATATGCAAGATGGATGTGTGCTGTGGTATAATGGATAATGGCTGAGAATAAGAAATCAGAGAGCAAATTCCAGTCAGGTTCCTTACATTCACATACATATAAATACCCTTTGGGAAAGGTATGAATCTCTACTCAGCTATGAGTTGAATAGCAGGACAGACTGGGTTCTATAGCCTTGGTTGACAACCAGTCTACTGCAAAAAAAAAAAATGAACTACTGCAAGAAAATCTTCTGCCTAGTCAGTCATGAATTGAAAGAGACATGATTGTCCAAACGTGTATTGCGTATGTCCCAACTTGTCAATCAGAACTATCAGTTTCATGTTGCTAAAATAAATTTATTACTAGATACTGTTTCTGCTATAAACACATATGACTAAAATGCAAAATGAGAGGAGAACTATTTTATCTCCACATTACCTACATTCTACAATCAATTGTTCTTCTGTATTGATTGTATTAATTGGAATTCTGTGACTATACTTTGTTCAAGGACCACTTGGAATTGTGCAAGTTATAGAATTGCTGAGATATCTCAAATATTACATAATATAAATTTTGTCTCTACAAAATATAGTAGATTTCATTACTTTTCTCATTGACAAATTAAGGATTTTGCATGATATATTGGTTTCAATATTGAATGAAAACTTTGCTGTACTAGTGTCTAAGAGCTGTTTTTAAAATTTTAAAGGCTTTTTCATTTTAACACATAGGTTTACACCTTTTTTTCCACTCCATTTTATGTTTTCATGATAATAAATTTCCTTGAAGGTTCTTAAATTTTTAAGTTGTTAATTTTGAATTGAATCAATTTCTTGAATGAGGAGTTATTTACATGTGGATGGTTGTCCTCAAAGATGAGGACAATAGTCTGTATGTAAATAATCAAATTTATTTAAAAATTCTTCCTTATAACAATAATCAATAAATTTACTTAATTTCTGTTGTTATAAATACTATAGTTTCCTCATTATCCCTTCTACTGACATTGAACAATTTTCAGCTTTCTCTTTTGATTACAATTAGTAATTTTTTCAAATTGTAGAACCATGCAAGCTTTAGTTAACCTTTATCACTCTGTATATGACTTCATTTGTTGTACAAAGTTTACCTGCCACTCAGTGACTGATCCCTGAAGAATAGTGTGTTTGAATTTCATAGTTGTGTTGGCATATCCTGCTATGGCAGCAGAAAACAACTTTGAGTAAAATTAACAATAAGGATACTGCAATTGAGAGACCTTGAAAAAGAATGCAGTGGGAAGTAATATTAATAATGCAGATTGCTAACAACATGGTTGTATACGAACTATTGGTAATGCTCATATTGCTAGTGGATCTTAGCTTAGTTGGATGGTGAATAAAAATTTTGAATTTATCTAACCATGTTTTTTTTCATTTTCATTTTTTCATTTCATTTTTGAAAACAGTTTCTGTCTGGGGTACAAGTTTTCTTTTGAGAGATTACATTTAAGAAAAACTTGATTAAATACAAAGAGTTGCTATTATTTTTGAAGGACTTAATATTGCTAAAGATATAAAAATTCTTTATAAGCATATATAAGTATTTGTGTGTGTGTGTGTGTGTGTGTATATATATATATATATATATCCTGAAATGGTTTAAGTCTGACAATTATTTAATATATTTTCTGTTTATATGTTATTTTTATAAATACAATTAAATACAAGTAATGCTCTGTTTTTAATCAAACAGTATTAATTACATTTAGCAGCTTGAATGTTCAAGAAATTTCATAGAAAATATGCATTCTCCAACAGGAATCAAACCTGTATTTATATATGAAACTGTCATTTGTTCTGATGTGCTATACCATTTAGCTACAAAGAAGTGTCTGATTAGCAAAGTTCAAATTACTGTTTATAAACAGGCAATCTTCTAAAATCTTTCTCAATCGATCATATCTGCTCATGAAATGGATTAAACCCAACAATTTTTTAATATATTTTCTGTTTATATGTTATTTTTATAGATACAGTTTAGAGTAAATGCTCTGTTTTTAATTAAGCCGTATTAATGTAATTAATACTTATTTATTTTTATAGATACAATTTATTTACTTAAATAAATTGTATCTATAAAAGTAACGTATAAAGAGATAAAAAAAAAATTATATATATATATATATATAATGATTACCTATTTGGTTATTTTAGTATGTTTTCAACATTTGGCAGGTTGGGAAATTAATTCAGAAACAGCCTGTCATCACCCCCCACCACCAAAATGAAGGTGATTTCTGTGAGGACTGAATAGTTGAAAAGGTTTTGAGAAAAATATTTTATATCAAATTTTCCATTATTATTGGTTTATTCAAACGAGTGTCAACATTTTGGACATTGTACCTAACAGCTTTCTTCATTTGCCTATCATAAATGATAACCTTGAAGCAAGATTTTGTGTTCAAGACATGGGATGAGAATATTCTCATTCTGCATTTTATACTTGAGGATATTTTGTATTAGCTCATCATCCATGTGATACTATTTCTGTTCATTCCATTAAACCAGGTTATGATTTTCAGTGATTGATCAAAGGAGAAACAGTGGATTTTGGTGTCTTAAGCCTAATATCTATTCTTTCCTAATTAATTAATAAGAATAAATAAGATATACTCAAGTGCACACAACAGGATGAGAACAATCTACTGTAAAGTGAATAAAGGGTTTGATATAAAATTCTCAAAAATAAGACAGACACCTGCAGAAAGCCAGATGACAAAACAATTGAAATGTTGTAACTTTAATCTGTTTGTAAACTATACATGCAAAAACACACACACACCACTCTGAAAGTAATGCCTCCTATTTATTTCCATTGAAACTATAACAGATACAGGGAGATCTGTAACATTGTTGGATAGAGGAACTTTTCAACTATAAAACACTATATTTCTATATAGTCCCCCTTGTTGGTTATGCAAAGAATATTCTTTAAGTTGATATCTGTGTAGGGTCACTCAGAATATGGGTTGTCACACACATCACGTTTGTCATTTTTGAAATTCATTACCTACTGTCTAATTATACTTACATTCATTATTTTATTTCTGTGAACATACAGCAAATGACATTGGATGTCAATAGATACTTTTTTTCCATATACACAGCTGCTTTGCATGCACTTTCATCTTGCAAACCATTTTGCGTGACTGCTATCTGTAACAAAAAAAAAGCCAAGAGGCATTAGTTTGGCTCAGCATACACTATATAACTAGATAATTTTAGGCAATTGAATAACAAAGTGGGAAAAAATTGCTTTGTCATAGAATTCATCAAACTAAATTTATATATTATATTTTCCCATAGCTACACTGGTGTGCAAAACTCTGGGGCCATCTGGGAAATCTGCCATAACATAGCTTTCCTGCACCTTTTCTATAAATATTTTCATGGTGAATTTTCTGATGAATTTTCCTGTTGTACCTAAACTTTATAAATTTAAGCACAATACTAGACTGGCAACAAGATGTCATCATTTTACAGTTGAAATGGCTAGATGTAATTGTAAATTCTATGCTAACAGCTTCTCTTGCACTTCTCATTTGTGAAACTCTCTTCTGGCTTCTGGCTTTCCAATCAACTTTAATCTAGAAAAATTTAAATGCAATGTTATCTTCTGTTTTCTTAATTCCTGTTCTTTTATTTTCTCTCCCATTTTTCTCAAATTCTCTCACACTCAGTAACCCCTTGTGTCAGTGGCAATAAGCCTTGCTTGGAATGAAATGATTTTTAAAAAAATTAATTACTTTAAATTTTATCCCCAAATTAAGAATGATTTGCAGTATGATCATTGAGGGCCAGAAAACAACCGACTGCATTTTTGTTAATGCTGTGTGGTGGATAATAGAGCACCTTGTGTATAATAAAGCTGAAAACAGGCTCTGCATAAATTCTGGGCCACCAACAATATCACCTTTCAGCACATAAGTTAAAAAGAATTTTTTTTTTTAAAAGTAATCTTTATTATTACAGAAAGTACAAAACATCAAAGTATGCATTTAATAATTAATGTTGCTGCTTTTGGCTTGAATAATTGCCTCCATTTGATGTGCCATTGAATGGAACAAGGTTATAGATTTTCTCACTAGGAATTGTTTCCTATTCTTCTTAGCAGTAATCCCAAAGATCTTGGAAATTGCATGATTTTCATTGCAATACTTGTTTCTACAGTTCCAACCATAATGGTTCAATTATATTGCTTTGTGCTGGCCAGTTTTCCAAGAGTTGAATATCTTCATCTACAAGAAACCATTCTGTTGCATGTGATGTGTGGCAAGGAGCACTGTCATGCTGAAAAATTTCTCCGTCTTCAGAGTTTGGCAGAAGATTAGACTGTAGTAAACCAATATAATTTTCATTGTTTAGATTTCATTCAACTTTTACCAATTTTCTTCTTCTATAGCTCTTGATGCAACCCCATATCATTACATATCTACCACCAAATTTTACCATCTTTTTGGTGTATCTTGCGTTGTTTCTTTCTCTCTGTTCCTCTTAGATATTCTCTTGCATTAGAATGTAACTATTTTGCAATAATCACTAAAAAATTACTTTTTGTCACTTTCCAGCATAGCATGTTAGATGTTCTTTTGATCACTTCAATGCTTTTTTGGTTAATGTTTTTGTTTTTTCTGCTATATGCCTGTTCAAGTTGTTTTTTCATAATACATACATTATCAGCTGAAAACTCACTGTTAAGACTGCATTCACTGCTCACTTGTTTGGCAGTTAATTTTGGATTGTCTGCCGAGATCTTACAATTTTTCTTTTATCTCTTTTTGTCTAAGTTTTGTGGTCTTCTAATTTTCTTTGCACATAAAACATTTTCAGTAGTAACAAACATTGAGTGGTTTGAACACTGTTTCTGGAAATCCCCAGCCAATGGCTATCTCTTGTTGAATCATCTTCCCCTTCAAAGGTAAAGCCTTCATCTTTGTTTCAACATAAATTTTAGCCATGATTTTAGTGTAAAAGTAAATTAATGTTCAACAACAATGACTTGCCAAGGCAACTTACACACATCTTAATAAGATGGAACAGTTCTGACTTAAGAATTTGCATATTATCTTGACTTTATCATCTTAGATCTTTCATTGGCCAAATTGTTTTGCATGGCCTTTTTTCAGCTTCAAGCTGCTTAAAACAGTGTCTCCTCTTTTACACAGCAACTACAAAAGTAAAACAACTTATTTTCCAATCCTCAAGGTTCAAATACACTGCTGATAAAAGCTAAACAATCAATAGCTTAATAAAATAAGGCATATAATCATTTTATGTAGTTAGACAAAATTTTTGCACACCAGTGTAGATACATGATAGATTTGGAATAAATTGAAATTCTTCAAAATTGTATTCAAGTATTTTTATACATGCCCATATTTTTCTGAGCAAGTCATAAATGCTATGTGAGATATTATAAAAATATAAAATCTATTCACAGTAGGAACAAAAGTTGATTAATAGAAGGTCTTGCAGAACCTGAACTATATGACATTGCCTCTTAAATTGCATGGTATTACCTAGGTAGTTGATATCATGTAATTTTACCAAATCATTTACAAAAAAAAAAAAAAACACCACTTCACAAGAGGCAAATGTACTTATTGAATACCAATGCTTTAGCATGTATATTCATAGCCAAAAACTGCAAATGATGAATTCTCATGTGCATTCAAACAAATTCAATAATACTGATGACACAATTTCATGAAGAAAAGAAGTCAATTCATTTTAATATTACTGTAAAAAGTTTAACTTTTGACATTGTGCTAATCTAATATTGATAACTATAACCAGAAAGAATATTTGTCTGTTTTTAATTTATAAAATTAGAACTACATAATATACAGTAATAAAACATTTTTAACTGTCAAAGATAATCTTGTAGTAATATCTTTAAATATGTAATTAACATTTTCAATTGCATTAAAATGTTTATTGCAATCCTTTTTCGTCTATAAAAGATTATGCCTTTTATATTACTAGGTATTGAAAATAAGCATCAAGCAAGAAGTATGAAATTTCTATAATGAGAATATAAAATGTAATAGTTGATTGTGCATTTGTCATATTAGTAATTTAACTATTGTATTAACTGTATTTGTCCTATACAATTACTGAACTGTGGATAACGTCTAAAAATCCTTATAATGAAAAATTGCATATTTTGAAACTTGTCTGTTATACATGAAATTGCAAGTGTTAAAATTGTGTGGGGTACTGAAAAGCTTTTGATGAACCCACTTACCAAAATGTGACTAAATGGCCTAATATATATAGATTTTTTTTTTTTTTTTTTTTTTTTCAACAATTCTTTCTATAAGTTATCACTAATTTGTATCCCCTTTTTTCAAACTGCTGAAAACTGAAAGATATTAATTTGCCTAAACTATTGGGAAGATAATTAGTCATCTGTTATGCTTCAGAGATTTACATGAGAAAAGATTTCTCTCCATATAATGCCTTGTAGCAAGATTGAAGTAGTAACAACTTTACAATAGCAATAATTATCAATGTCTTTTTTAAGGAAATCAACGTCATTAACAAAAACCTTCAATTCAGTATATGAAGAGTAAACCAGTTAAACTGTACTACAATAATAGACAGTCAAAATAGATGATAATGGAAATCCAGAGAGTAGTGTGCTATGTTGTTCAATGTTCATTGATATTCATTCATTGGATCACAATGTTAAAAAAAGTTATTTTCACTATTTTCATCTGTTGTAAAAATTGTTACTAAAAGGAGCTTTAACTAAAAATCGGTTACATTGTCTTCTTTCTCTAGGCTATTTTCAAAAGTTGCTTTATCTATAGAGGGTGTCAAATTTAATTGTTGATGGTGAACTATCTTAACTGAGAGAGCAAAGGCAGAAAGTGGTAGCAATATTTATTTTGTATCATTTTTTATAACAGAATGTGGTACAGGATATGAGGCTGGTTTTACATTGACTATCCTACACTTAGTTTTTTGTATGACCCAGTTATACAGCATTATTTCTAGCACCTAGTATTCACCTGTTACTAACATTCTTAATCATCATCATACTGTATTTTTCTATAGAATCTATGAATCATTTTCCAATAACAAAATTATGAAAAATTCTTACAGATTAATCTAATATGGCCTGACTACAACTAGCAGCATCAGACACCATTCAAAATGTTAATAACATATCTTCCTTAGTCCATAAAGAAGATACTGTCAGAATGTCATCTATATCCAGGTCTTATACAAACTGCAAGTTCACCAGTGAATGACACTGGTGTGCTTCACTGTTTATTCATTCCCAAAAAACTTTTGCTACACTTTGATCCACATTGAGTAAAATTCTTCTGTCAATATATTCAGCCTCTCCTCAAGCAACCCTCTCCACCGTTTCCTGATATAATATTTTCATTGGTCACTGGACTGAAGAAGTTTGAATAGTCTGTCAACACTTGCAAAAAAAGTCTCTTCTAATTACTTACTTTCACTTGTGGGTCATAAGGAATATCACTTTTGCACACAACTCCCAAATAGAGTCACCAAATAGGAGAAAAGCAAGTTTCAAGGTTTTACCTGTCTTATGAAGTGAGGCATTTTCATACCTCGATTACTTAGTTGTTGGATGCAAGCAAACTCTCAGCAGAAACACAAAAATGGCATTTTATCCGAGACCTAACATTTACAGGCAAGAGAAGCACAGATAATTGATAAACAATCAAGGAGGAGATGTGTTAACTCATGGCATCTCCAACTTCATGATGCTGCACTTATGCTTCCATAACCTACTGCCCACTCTCCAAGTTTAACATACAGGATATATACATAATCTTGAACCAGGTATTTTAGATCTTTGTGTGCTCTTTAGCAAAGAAAATTGATTTATGAAGCAGTTCTCTCAATGCCTGCATCCATGAGACTTGTTTTTAAATTTTTACTTGCATTTGATTTGTTTTCTTTTTTATAGATATTTTTCAATCAAAATGTTACAACAAAAAAGAGGATTCCAGAGGCAAAAGTGATTCAGAATTTATCTAGTTTAAATAATGAAATTGGGGACAATACTTAATGTGACATTTCCATGACATCTGTTCACACCAGTGATCTCAGTAACTTCAATGATAAGGATGAGAGTAGTACAGTTTTTACCTGTATTTTTTTATCTTTATTCATTTTTCTGAATAGTAAAGCATTAGATTTTGAGAGATATATTAGTACTTCACATGTGTTTTCTCAAGTAAAAGTGCATGCAATACAAGTAATAATGGCATTAATGTTGGTTTATAGAACTTTATTTGCTGAAAGTTTCATAAAATTCTGTTGACAGATGTCGGTTATTTTTGCCGATATTTTTATTTTTTCAAACCCATCCCTATTGTGACACTGAGTCGTTGACTCATGGTCAACCCCAAGTCATGGCACGAAACTGTGATATTTCTCCTACCAGCATTTTGGGGTTGACTCTTAGTCACTGCCACTAACCTGGGTCCCGGTCAATCGGCAGTTGTCGCTGCCCAGCGGGATCCTTTGGTCAGGGTACCAAGTGGAATGGTCGGTCGATTTCAAATGGCTTCATACCGGATGCAACCAGTTCAACACCAGCTCCGTCGTTCTCAGCTCACTTCCAATATCTGGTTACTGAAGTAGCTACTTCAATCTCAAGTCTAACCTACCCACGTTGTGATTGTGATCTTAGGTAGACGAGATCAATCAGGCATTTGGCCGTAGTGTAAGATGAGTCGAAACTGGAGGTGATATCGTACAAGCGTAAAAAAAAAAAAGAAGCAAATAAAAACCAAAGAGGTTCAAGGATGTTGAAAGAAACAAATCAACTTTTATCCATCTGTTATATACAGGAGTGTGTTTTTCTTCCAACCTGTTTCTTAGAGAGTGACACTTTCATACTTCTTAGACAAGTTCTGGTCTTCTAAGTCAACTGGTTTAGTTTTTAAGTGCTGGCTTAGCTTCGTTCGTTAGTATAACTTGCTATTGGTAGGAAAGGCAAAGTTGGAGGTCGTGGAATCTCTCAGTCAGCTTCTGCAAGGCAACACTCTGGTTCCTACTACTCAAACTGCTGGACTGAAACTTCACAACAACTGGCGAACTGCCCGAGGGCACTCGCTTATATGGACACTTACCAAAAACCGGTGCAGGGTTAGACACAGCCTAGGGTTTTCGGTAAATCCTGATTTCTGACAAGGGACCTCTTTGTTATCTAGCTAGGAAAATTAATTGATTCCCATTTTGGGAAAATTAATTACTTTCCATTTTTTTTGTGGGGGGTCCCTTCAGTCATGAAGAGAGGTTGTAGGATAGCCATCCTCCCAAATTCCCTCCTTCTCACATTGGTACCTCATATCAATTCCTTCCATGGGTGTTAATAATTTCCCTGTCTTTCTCTTCAAATTAACCCGTGCTTTTACAAACAACATCATTCAATTGTCAAGGTCTACAGGAAGCCTTGGCTTCTCAGAAAAGAAAAATAAATCTCTTTATCTTCAAATTGGCAATTCTTTCGAGATATTTTCTCATGCCAAAATTCTATAATCAGCACATGGCCACATAAAACCATATCCTCAACGCTTGGTTATTCTGTGTTTTTCTCGACCAGTACTTTTGTCATCAATCAATTGTCAAAGCCCACCATTTTGTCCCCTTTGTGGAGTTTAGTGTCTATGCAAACTCTTGGCTTCTTTGAAAAAAATAAATAATGGTAATTCTCTCCACCCAGTATCGGCGAATATTTCGGAATATTTTCTCATGCCAAATTTTAAATAATCAACATATGGTCTCATCACCTGGTTGACTTCTAAAATCTTGTGATTTCGGATATCTTGTTCTCGGTTTTTCTTTAACCAGTACTTTTTAAAAACATCATTAATCAATTGTCAAAAGCTCACATATGGCCTTTTTGTGAGTCCACTGTTTACGCCAATTCTTGGGGTTTTGAGAAAAGTAACTTTTTTTTCTTTTTTTTTTTTTTAAGTAAAAAATAAAATCTCGGGGTTTCTTTTTTTCTGTTCTCAGTATTTTCTTGCTTAACTTTTATGGTTAATTAGTTAATCGATTACCATAGCTAAATAGTGTCACAATATGCATTATAAGAGAATTGCATTATGGGATACTACGAGTTAAGCATGCTCCAGCTCTGCCCTTTAAATACTTAGAAACTAAGATTAAACTTTTCTGTCAACAGAAGACAGCTGTGCTAAATTGACAAAATGGTCCAAGTGCTTTTTGCTCTCTTGTTCCACAGCACAAGATATCTAATAAAACTAATCCAGGTACAGAATTTTGATTGGAATCCAGCAGTCTTCAGAACATTTGTGAAAAAGTGATGGTCCATCTTATTCCAATATTTAATCCAAATTGATCAGCACTGCTTCTCTGTTGTTTTCTGTTCTTTCATATGCTGTGTACAAATTGTCCTGGATTGTTGTTCCCTCAAGTCTCGAGTTACTAATAACAATCTGAAACCAGTTTGTGAATATTTGGCCAAATTTTATAACTCTTTGCTGAAAAGAATTATAGGCCTGTAACTATCAAATGTCCCAGATTCTTCTGTCTCATGCCTCACTAGTGAAACTAGTTGTTGACCAGTTATTTGTAATGTAATGCCATATTCAAACTGTAGTAACTTGTCACTGGTGACCTGCTTCAGTACCTCCTGAACCTTATCTTCTTGGGCCTTCACAAGTAGCATCTTCATATGATTACAGTTGAAGGTTAGCCAAATAGCTATAAATGCTTCAGCAAAACTTACACAGATGCTATCGAAAGTCATCATAGATGCTCATTATCATCTGTAGGATATGTCCATTTAGCATGCTAACTTTTCAATTTTTTTCTTGTACTGTGAATCAGCTGTGTACCTGATACTGGCCATAATAGTTGTTATAATGGGGTTACAAACTGATTCTCTTCTAGTTGTGAACTGATCTTTTGTTCCTCTGAACAATCTGGCTAGTAAGAATAACATACATTGAATTTGTCCCTTTCATTCCATCTGTTTGATCCTCTTTTGGGATCAATGGTTAGTGAATGGGTATGAAAGAGAAACAGAAACAATATTGACTGGTGTTATGTAACATTAATTCTGGCCTATACAAAAGTGACTTGTTTTTCTTCTTCATGGTGGTCTACTTTGTCAAGATGGTGACAGGAGTGGATAAGGAAAGTGGCAAAGTTGTTCAGGTTGTCTTTACATTTTGATACTTAGAATGAAGTTGAAAAGGGGCAAAACCAAGCCATAAAAATTCCTCTGATATTGATTGAGACCCAAGCAATACTCATTATATTAAGTCTTTATTTGATCACCCTGAATCCCATCAGGTCTGACTCTGTTTTCAATCATATCACCTTATTTAAAATGGCTCAATCTCTCCTATTATATAATATCATCACTTTTATTGTGCCCCAAAATGATCCCCATTGGCTATCTATCCACTTGCATAATTAGTCAGTGGTTAGGTCATTAACAAACCCTATCATAAATTGCACTTATTTATCTGTTTATTTTACTATCAGAGTGAGCAATATAAATACAGAAAAAAGTTTACCTATATTTTATATACTATGCAAACATATATGATAAGGTATGGCACAAAATTCTATTTCAACTGCTAGGAGAACTTTATTTGGGAAAGATAATCCATTTACTGGGAACAGATTGCCTGCATATCAATATAAAATAAATTGAGCAAGTACACAAAAATAGAAAGGGGAATAAGACAAGAATACATCTCACTGAATTTATTAACCTATACAGCAAGGTAATCCTAAGATAACTAGAAGGTCTACCAGGATTTATTAATCATGGACATAAGCTTAACAACATAAGATACACAGATGGTACCATGTTGATGGCTGACACAAAAAAAACTGCAGAAATTTCTATACAAGGTAGTAAAGGAAAGCAAGAACTAGCCATCAATTGTAAAACAGAAGGTATTGTTGCTAGCAAGAGGAACAGCTGGAGATGTAAGTTACAAATTAGATATTTCAGAATCAAGCTGGTACAGAAATTAAACTTGGGAAGTTTTATAAGGGACAAAGGAAAATCTGGCAGAAATTTGAAAGTGTATTAGAATAGTAAAGGATGCTTTCCAAAAGTTGAACAAAGTATTAAGAAAAAAATTTTTGTTAGGAACAAAGAAAGTGCTGAAATACTATGTAATATCAATTGTCATATAAGACAATTGATATTACATAGCAGTTCAGCAGTGAATTCTGGACAATTTCCTTACAAAAGAAGATTTAAGTCAATAAATGTGGTTCTACAGAAGGATACAGAGAATACCATAGACGTTTTAAGGAAAATGCTGGCAAAAAAGACGCTTGTTCTTAGAATCAGAAAAAAAAAACAGTTGAAATTTCTGGGACGCATAATGAAGAAAGAAGACTCAGAGAATTTGACATTCACAGGCAATAGAGACAAGTTTGTATGAATGGATGCATAGCAGGGATTAGGAGTAATAGTAAGGGACACATATTGCTTAGAGCTACAAAGGACATGAAGGAACATGACACATAAAATATCTTACTAAATTACTTACTAAATTTCTGCCAGGAGAAGAAAAGAATTTTCACCTGCTAATTTTTTTCAACTTGTCCTAAAATACTACACAAATTACTACTTGCTTGTAAAATCCTACTATTGGGAAGTTTTCTTACTACAGCACAATTCTGCACATATGTTCACAACTTTAGAGGATATTCTTTTTAACTTTGTGCTTTTTGGTTGATTACTACACTGTCCTTGGGGAGTCTCTAGTATTGATTCTGCCTATGTTGTAGTTAAAACATGTCACTTGACATGATGGAAAAAAACCTAATCTTATCTTTAAGAGTACAACCCATTACATTTCTCATGGCCACCTACACTAAATCTTTCTGAGTGAGTTTAATCAAATTCTCCTGAAAATGAAGTTAGTAAAATTTGAAAATATAATGCAATTAATTTCTTTGGTTTTTAACAAATCCAGTAAGTATTCAATAGTATATTGAAACATAATGAAATGTTTTTAAAAATATTTGAATTTTAGATGAAATATTAATTTTTGACAGAAATTTCTTTCATCTTATTTCTCTTGCTAAAAATATCATAGTGTCATATAATTAAGCAGAATTTATCATAAATAAAGAATAAGTTTCTAGTGAGATTTTAAATTTACATCTCTTACTATTTGTGGACTCGTATTGTTTGGCTTTCATAGTCTAATTGATAAGGCTCCCAAAGTTCAAATTTCACTTATTTCTAATACATTATGCTGACTTCAGCATTATAGAATGCTGATCTGATGTTTGCAATAAAAAGTAACACAAAGAAATACTAGTCAAGATTAATTTTTTTAATAAAAATTAGAATATAACCCATATCTATTATATGCAAGATAATCATGTTTGTTTTTAATAATTTTCATATTTTTGCATGAAAGAAGTTAAATATAAATTTTCATAGTTTTGATTGGAATTTAAAACATTATATGGATGTAAACCTTGTACATTGATTTTACAAAGAGCAAATTTTCATATAAAGAAAATTTTTTTTCTGTGAGATTAAGAGATATAGTTAAGAATGTATTTAAAAAAAAATGTCAAATTGAACTCTAACACAGAAGGAAGTCAGAGTGAAAACTTGCATAAACAGTTGAGCAAATTAGATAACTCACATCTATCAATTGCTTATCACTAGCTTGGGAAATGAGGTTGGGTAAGGGTAGCAACTTTAGAAGGAATTTGTATTTATCTTGATCACTTTCATTTGATAACAATAAGGCTGAAATATTTTCAGAAAAATGACATTATTTTTAGTTGTTTTTATAAAATCTTTGTTTCAAAGAGAAAAAAAAAATTGTAATATTTTTATGGGCAATTTATATGTACATTGATTGCTTTCTTAAAATGGCCTATTGATTGTTTTTATTTGAGGAATGAATATTATTTTTCTGTTTTTACTGCTGCCAGCTAAGTATGTCTTTAAGATTTTCTGTTTTGCCTCCCACTTCTGACTCTCTTTTCGAAAACAATTCTCTGTCCAGCACTTCCTGGTGATACTATTTCTTACATATGGTAGCAGTAGCAGTTTCCATCCCTTCTCTATCTCTACACATAATCTTTCCATCACTAGACGAGACTATATCCAACATTGATTTTTCTTTTAGTGTGTGAAAAGAAACTGGCCTTGTTTGTATGTGTACCTGGACGTTTTGTTTCAGTACTATATTGTTTTTTCTTTCTTTCTTTCTTTCTTTTTTTTTTCTTTTTTTTTTAAGGAGGTCAATATTCTGCATTAAAGCTTTCTTTTAGTAGGACAGTTGTTTACTGTTTATATTTTAGTATTTCTCTTCACTTCCACTTCAATATATAATCTACAAAACAACATAATTTTTTTAATATCTGGATTCATAGTGGTCTATCAAAAGATTCCTTACATCTCCTATGGTAGTATTCTAGTATTGTGAACTTGCAGCAAGTAGTTACCTAACCTGCTTATTTACAAAAAATCCATAATGAAATAATGGTAAATTAAATTTGATTACATTTCACACTGGAACAGATTTTATATACATTTATAAATTTTCTCCAGATTCTTCTTTTTTTGTCTTATGTTATTGGTATTTTAGAAAATTACACACACTGTATTGAAAAATTGTCTTAATTGGTTTCCTCTTAGTTTATTGTGAATGTTAAGTAATTATTTTATCTGGTTAAAAGTTGCTTTTTTTGAAAACTAAAATTTTTTTTTTTTTTTTTTTTACTTGTAGAAAAAAAATACTTAAAAATTGACATCTGAAAAAATGAGTAATAATATTGAATCAATATATTCAGAAAAGAGAGGCAACACTTAAATTTTGAAAATATTATTAGTTATGAAAATAACTAATAATATTTAGTTATATAATAATTATAAATTTTTGGAAATGTCAGATACACTTCTAAAGATCCAGAATATAAATTCTGATGTGATGATAAAAAGTGATGATAAAAAAGAACAAAAATGAGCTGAAAGTAGGTATTCCAAACTGAAATTATATCTATATAAATAAATGCGTGTGTCACACTTTTTCAACTTTACTCCTAGAGGCCGTAGCCCAACATATCATACCATTTTGGAATCAGACTGCAAAATAGAAAATAATTTAGGCCATATCCGGACACACAATACTGAAATTTTGGCTTCCCAAATTTCATTACTGCTATTGTTTTGGTGATTTTTTTTTTTTTCTTCTCCTTTTTTGATTTTTTTTTTCATCTTTTTTAATTTTTTCTTCTTCTCCTTTTTTTAATTTTTTTTCTTCTCCTTTTTTTAATTTTTTTTTCTTCTCCTTTTTTTAATTTTTTTCTTCTCCTTTTTTTAATTTTTTTTTCTTCTCCTTTTTTTAATTTTTTTCTTCTCCTTTTTTTAATTTTTTTTCTTCTCCTTTTTTTAATTTTTTTCTTCTCCTTTTTTTAATTTTTTTTCTTCTCCTTTTTTTAATTTTTTTTCTTCTCCTTTTTTTAATTTTTTTCTTCTCCTTTTTTTAATTTTTTTTCTTCTTTTTTTTCTTTTTTTTCTTCTCCTTTTTTTTCTTTTTTTTCTTCTCCTTTTTTTTCTTTTTTTTCTTCTCCTTTTTTTTCTTTTTTTTCTTCTCCTTTTTTTTCTTTTTTTTCTTCTCCTTTTTTTCTTTTTTTTCTTCTTTTTTTTCTTTTTTTTCTTCTCCTTTTTTTTCTTTTTTTTCTTCTCCTTTTTTTTCTTTTTTTTCTTCTCCTTTTTTTTCTTTTTTTTCTTCTCCTTTTTTTTCTTTTTTTTCTTCTCCTTTTTTTTCTTTTTTTTCTTCTCCTTTTTTTTCTTTTTTTTCTTCTCCTTTTTTTTCTTTTTTTTCTTCTCCTTTTTTTTCTTTTTTTTCTTCTCCTTTTTTTTCTTTTTTTTCTTCTCCTTTTTTTTCTTTTTTTTCTTCTCCTTTTTTTTCTTTTTTTTCTTCTCCTTTTTTTTCTTTTTTTTCTTCTCCTTTTTTTTCTTTTTTTTCTTCTCCTTTTTTTTCTTTTTTTTCTTCTCCTTTTTTTTCTTCTCCTTTTTTTTCTTTTTTTCTTCTCCTTTTTTTTCTTTTTTTTCTTCTCCTTTTTTTTCTTTTTTTTCTTCTCCTTTTTTTCTCCTTTTTTTTCTTTTTTTTCTTTTTTCTTTTCTTTTTTCTTTTTTTTTCTTTTATTTTTTTTCTCTTTTTCTTTTATCTTTTTCTTTTATTTTTTTCTTTTATTTTTTTCTTTTATTTTTTTCTTTTATTTTTTTCTTTTATTTTTTTCTTTTATTTTTTTCTTTTATTTTTTTCTTTTATTTTTTTCTTATTTTTTTTCCTTTTTTTTAATTTTTTTTCCTTTTTTCCTTTTTTTTTATTTTTTCCTTTGTTTTTATTTTTTTTCCTTTGTTTTTATTTTTTTTTATTTTTTTTCCTTTGTTTTTATTTTTTTTTATTTTTTTTCCTTTGTTTTCCTTTTTTTTTATTTTTTTTCCTTTGTTTTCCTTTTTTTTTATTTTTTTTCCTTTGTTTTCCTTTTTTTTTATTTTTTTTCCTTTGTTTTCCTTTTTTTTTATTTTTTTTCCTTTTTTTTTGTTGTATCAATTTTTTTGGTACAATAACAATTTTTATAACTTACAAATAAATTTAGGAATAATTAAAATTAATTGCAAAATCCAGCAAAAGTCACTCGTGAAATAGCAATGTTTGTACAGAAAGTACATCAAATTCTTTAAATTAAGAATTTTCATTGAACTTTTAAAAGGTAAGCTTAAGTATTAATTCAATATTTAAAAGCAGTGATCAATTTTGAGTTCTTCTGTAGTTTATTGTTACCTATCACATACAGCAGCAGTGGACCAGATTGCAATCAAGAGCCAAGGCTGCAGCCAGGAAAAGAAAGTCCCATGCAAATGAAAACCCAGCTCAAATGACAGCCAGGAGAACTTCCTATGCTGAGAATATACAAAGACTTAGGGACTCTCAAATTTCGGAACAAGCTAAAGTCTCAATCAAGAGCTCTCCACAGGAGCTAGCTTAATTGCTGCCCAATAGAGCAGCTTTTAAGCTAGTTTTCAATATCTCAAAACCTTTTAAAACTTGACAAAACGTAAAAAAAAAAAGTACTAAATTTATCTAAGTGGCTCAATTAGCAATAAAGTTATGAGCATTCATTCAATTTTTGTCTGTTTTCTGTCTCATGTGGTATTGGGCCAAAAGCCAATTTCAACAGTATATAACTGAAGATGCAAGCTTCAGATTAGTTAAAAATCATTATAAATGTAATGTCATAGTTTTCAAATAAAATACTAATGGAAACAATACCTATTAGATCAAACAAGGAAACTGATTACATAGATTTTGAAAATTGTCTAATTACATTTCAATTTTTTTATGGACCCATGTGCAAAGTTTATATATATATAATCTGTTTTTTTTTGTTTTTTTTTTTTTGCGGTGTGGTTCATAAAATGTATTCAGTTTCATATTTTTAATTTTTTTTTTCCTATAGAAAATGTTCAATTTAATCCCCAAATCCCAAGAATTAAAGAAAATGTTGCCAGCCTTAAATGAATAACCATTTAAAGGAAAAACTTTTCAAATTTCTTTTGCATGATAAATGCAGATTTTGCATATATGCAGTATGCCCTCTCTTTGATTCATAGGCATAGAGATATAAAACTGATTATTAGAGATGAGACATTACTCTACAAAAAGGTATATTGTTCATATTTTAAGTGAATTTCTCTAGAATTTCGTCGACTAAAGTTTCCAACTTAGAAATTTTTTGTGATAGGCTGTCAAACCCTATCATAAGCCCACAAAATTAACAACCTCCTTCTTGTTAAGATGAAACTTTTGATATGCGTAAAGAGACAACTTGCAGCACAAGTTTTAAAAACACCACTATGAATTATTAAATGCAGCAAAAGGCATTGCCCATCATTGAAATAGTGACATAATTTAAAGAGATGTGGAATAAAAAGTAATCACCACACACAAAGATATTTATCTTTATAAAGAGAATTTTTTTTTTTTTTTTTTGCATACTAATTTTATCAGCAGTTGAAATTGAAATGTCACTATTTTGACACATTTTCTGTGTTAACTAAGGCAGTTTGGGATACCTACTGAAAGAAAAATTAATCAAAAATGAATAATTTTCATTTTTATATTAAATTTGTTAAACTTTCATTTCAAGGCATATTGATATAAAATTCCTTTAAATTTTTCAGTAAAATTTAAAAAGTACTATTTTTAGTATTATTCACACTGGAGTTCTTTCAGTCACTTTTCAGACTTGTAATTAAGAGCTAAATGACTTAGCCGTATACACATTTTATGAAGGTCATTTTTTTTTCTCTTTTTATCAAAAATGATCACCAAGCTGTCTCTACTTGCTTATAATTATTTACTGCTTGACTTAAACTACATGAAGCATGCATCACTACCTTGTCTAAGCTTTCTGAAAAAAATATATGAACAAAACTCTAAACTATATCCAATTTTGTAATTAGATGTATCTTCCAAAACTGATGTGTAAAAAGAAAAAAATTAAATCAGAATTTGTCATTGACTAGAATTTTGAATGTCATCTTAGAATTTGCTGACCATTTCTAGAAGTGGTCCATCCAAGAATAGACTAGATAAAAATGCTCTATAATGATTGTTCTGATATGTATTAAATATGAGCATCACTTTGGATTCAGGAACAACTTTAATTTCAATACAAGCTTCAGCTAAGTTGAATTTTTCAAAGTAATGGCTGCAATTGAGTCTTCTGCAGTTGGTTTCATGAATATAATTCAAATAGAGCTGGTATTTTTGTCTATAACAATTGGTGTTACTAGATAGGTGTGATGATGTCAGTATTTTTGTGCTTGTTTCAAATCTTCAGCTGTCATTAGATGTGCTGCATATGGAACTTTTCACTTGATGCTGAAAATGGATTAACTGTTTACTTTATAATTGAGTTTGGTTGGTGTCGTAATTTTATCTCATCCTTGTTGCCAAAATGTTGTAACCTAGGGAGGGTTACTGAATAGAATAATCAAACAAAGGTAATGAACAATAATACTTAGGACAAGAACAACATATATAAGATTTGCCAGCAGTTGGTAGAAGTAGTCCACTGCTAGAAGTGAGTCAAGTGAATCCCACAATGAATCTCCAACTGCAGACCAACATACAGTATTTACTACTGTATTTATGTGAATTGGAACATACCTATTATCGCCCATAGGTATGCTACAACAGTTGGTCACCTTGATGTGGTGTAAAGGCTAGCAAGCTTGTCTTGCTAGAACATTTACAACTGAGTAGTGAGTTTGATCCTTGCTGGGTGGCCTTGTACCACATCTAAGCTGTGCTTAGAAAAATCAATATAATTGAGCTTGGTTGGTTTTGTGAACAGTAACTTAGATCTTTTTGCCATTTAAGCCATTAAATTGAACAAGGTTACATAAATTTTCTCATTCCAGATTCTCAATTCAATCCAGGTACAGAAGATTCAAATTATATTTTGATAAGTAACAAGATCCATAATTTAATCAATTAAATTTTGCATAATAATAAAGTAAACCTTGTAATAAAGCTTCCTAAATGCTGGCACTTTAAAATTGGATAGTTTTACTAATCAATTCTGTCTTTACCAGTATGATGGTCATATCAGAACTTATATTCAGCTGCTCTGATACACACATATACTTTCTGTCGAAGTGTGTCCCAGTTAAAAAAAAACACTGTTAGATGCTAATTTTGACCAATTGGGTCATCATAAGAAGTGTAACATATTTTTAACAGTTGTCAATCATATTTTAGAACACAGAATATGTCTTGTCACTTTGTTGCATTTTTTATAGCAGTGCTGTTTAAATAGGCAAAATGAGAGACAGTGCCAAGCACCACAATTTCAAGAAGCTGTAGGTGTTTTTCTGACTGTTTTTGTCTGCTTTGATGGTCTTGTTGAGTTTTGATTGCTGTGCCATAGATATATCATGCTGTCCTCTGGGGACTTACTGGAAAGTCATGTTTTGATCTTGCTCAATTTTACCATGTAGCATATTTCTTCAGCTGCTCATGACTGAAGACTACATACAAAGATCAAAAACATGAATTGATTCTGGAAATGTATATAATTTAAAATGATAATATTCCAAGTTGACAATACTAGTGGTAAGTGACAAAATTACCACATTCACATTTGACTTGTTTGAAACTTTGATAATAGATATTGAATAAAAATATGTTCATAAAAATTGATAGTTTCAATGAAAATTGCCTAAGTTCATAGAATGAAATCTGCATATTTTTCATGTTCAGTTATTCTAAGTTTTTGGAGAAGAAATCCATAAATCATTTTGGTTTTACAAATCCTATTAAAAAATATCTTTGTATCATTTATACCAAAGCTAATAATCATATTTGCCAAAGGATCAAATGAAAATGTTGTGATTTGGTTGATTATATCTGGGAGAGATCTGATGCTGTAACATTGATATGTTGAAAAGGCATTCATTAACTCCTCTTTGAAAATTATTTCCTCTCCAGAAATTGCCATTATTTTATTATTAATCTCCTTTTTTACCATTTGCTGTTTTCAATTTTAGTGTCACCAGCTATCAGCATTTTGTAAGCTTCTTGTATAACCGAATGTGGAAGTTCAGAAGAAAACATGTCTTCATAAATAGTAAAATCTTGTATAATTCTCATTCATAGAGTTGCTCAAATCACCCCCCTACATACACACAATAAATGAATTGAGGGATTAGCAGTTCATAAAAATATGATTGGCAGTAAAATCAAAGGATCCATCAATGAATAATCCACACTCACTACCATCATTACTAACCTGTAAATCCAAATTTTAAATCGACTTCCACTATTTTAACTTTGTTTGTAGCCATAAGCTTAACTAGTTATCCAGTCTGATATCAAAAGGACCTCTATGTACCATGAGAGAGAAACACACTAGAAAACCCCACACAATGTTAAAAAATACCACTCCCAGGTATATCAGTAAAACTGGCAACATCAAGGGTAAACAAATATACAACCTCCTAGATCCCCATGCAATAAAAACTTGAACCCTAACTTGACTGTCTCCAAGTTCTGTACATAAGTCCAGTCTGGTTTTAACATTTATATTCAGAAAATTCTGTTGTACAGAACTTTCTGAGTTGACCAGCAGTAAAATTGTTAAAATATAACCGTTTGTGTCTTCTGTTTTCATTTTCAATTTAGGCTAATATTCCTTTATACTTGTATCATCTATCCCCTCTCTCTCTCTTACACATATATCATTTGTGGTGAGTGTGGTATTGATAATATCTGTCACTTGAACCACATTTGCAAATAATGGAGCTCTTAAAGTGAAAAAGTGAACTTAATTGTTGCTTTAAGATGGTGTATATTCTAATAATTTCTCTGTAAGTGTCTACCAGCTAATTTTTTATATCAAGTGAAAATCATTCATTAAATGATTCCATTAGGTTATAGGTTAGTCACTAAAACTCTTATTAATGATTTAGTTATACTATACTCCATCAGGGAAGTGACAAGTACAATTTGTACAGCCACAATTTTATTATATCCTTTTTGTAGGTGCAAAAACATGACTATCTGATTATTTATACATGATATAAAGATTAACAAATAATTATATTTATTTCCATAATAGAAAAAAGTTATCTTGTCTCTATTAATTTACTAATCTTGTAACCTACATTCTATCAACTCACACTACACCATCTTTGTCTCTTCTCCTACTTCCTCTCAGTCTCTAGCTCTTCCAGCTTTGTTGAGTTAATACTGACCTTATGGGTCATCCAGCTTTCTTTTTTTCCTCAGCTGGGGCCAGTGTGGTGTTTTGATCAGGTTGATTCAGATTCCCAAAATCTTACAATATTAGGAAGTATAGTCTGAACCCCTCTGTGTACACTGTGTACCACTGACAAGATTGTGTAATTCCTGTCTGTGGCCTTGGTAACTTTTCTCTTTGCGTCTTAGCACTAGTTGGGAAATCAGACTCGAATAAGAACTCCTTCAATAAAATGCACAACACTGTTGATAACTCTAGCAACAGGTTTATTGAATACTAGCAGGCTTTGCCCATTAAGATATATTCACTACTTGAAATCTTTGAAACAAAAATTTTAAATGAACATTTCATTCATAAATTGGTTGTAAACATAAAAGAAAATATTTGTATTTATTTAAATAGCTAAACATTAGAATTTTAGCCAAATGAAACATGGTGAAATTGAATAACATTTAACAGCTGTTGACAGAAATAAAATACATGTATTTGCATGAATGAAAACATAATAGTGAAAAAATTGAAATCAAAATTTTCTTAAATAATTCTTACTGTAATGCAGCAGGATAAACTACATTTTTTATTTTTTTTTATTTGGAGCAAGTATAAATATATTCCTTCCGTTTCCAACTCTTGAACAGGTAACATATAATGAGCATATAATATAATGACGATGAGAAAAGCAGGGTTGCATAAGGTGAAGTCTAGTAATTTTCATTGATTGACCTTATGATTTATTAATAGTCATTACAAAACTTACTCTGACTGGGAATTGCAATCGTTTAAAATCAAAAGGTATATCTGTTGGAATCAATTAAATTCTTGGAATTACTACAGTCTCTTCTTTGATAAGCGCTTCAAATAAGTGGGGTAACATTTTCTTCACAATAAAACGTGTACCATTACATAACTTTGGAGGATCAAGATTTCTTAGCAGGATTAATGGTACTCTTTGTTTTAATACCAACTTGTGTGATTGCATTCCTGAAAGATCCAAAGAATTCAAAAATTCAATAGGGAAGTTAACTGCTTCGTCTGGATCCACAGTTGTATCATTGGATAGGTATATCCTTTCTTCTGTTGGTATATCTTGCAGAATCTCCTGATTGATGATCTGTACTGTTTCATTTCTGGGAGCCAAAATTGCTCTCTCACACAACCAATCTGTATTCTGAAAGATATCTAATATATTGGGGTATACTTTAAAAATTAATTCCTCAATGCTCTTGATCAGAGTGGTGAAGCCTTCAGGAAAGCTGATTTGTCCATCTTGATCATATGAAATTTTTCCATTTTCAATTTTTAAAAGTAGGTCACTAAATTCCTTTGCTGTCCCATCCCATTGAGTTCCACTCTCATATTAGTGGTCAGAAAGCATCTTTCAATATGATTCCACACAGATAAGAACTTTTCAGGCAGACATGAAGTTCATCTGTAGCTGTTCCTCATTTGACAACAGGGAGTGTTTTTCTGAAATCTCCAGATAGACTCCTGGGAGGAGTAACAATTCTATCATTATGTCTGATAAAGCCTCAAATGCACCCTTGTGAGCCACAGTGCATTCATCCCAGACTATAAAGCAAATCACCTGAAGTAGCTTGGCTAGGTTTGTACATCTATGTTGCACACTGGGTTGTCATTATAGACCAAGTCTAATGGCAGTTTAAATGTCGAGTGAGCAGTTCTTCCACCAGTAAGCAAAGTAGCTGTTATTCCAGATGATGCTACAGCTAAAGCCACTGATCTTTGCACCCTAACTGAAGATAAAAGAAGATAGGAATGTTTCGCCAATACCTCCAGGAGCATCAAAAAAGAAAATTCCTCCATCAGAATTGTTGATCTTTAACATAATCTCATTGTAGATGACTCTCTAGTCATTTGTAAGAATAGGTGTATTAGTCTATATTTGATGGATCAGCTCTTCATAGTTGAACCCAGTCTTCCTCATGGTTTCTCTAAGGGATCAGAATCTCTGTTTGGTTTGGGAAGTCCAAAATGGGACAGTTCTTTTGTCACATTTAGCAGCTATTTCACACATTCATTTGTATGGCTAGTCCTGGATGAACCAGTTGCATATGATGAAGAATGTTTCACTCATAGCTTCTTAGTGTTTCACCCACAGATCAATTGGATCTGAAATTTGACAGGTAGCAATCATAAGAGCTAAGAGATCTCTTATTTACTTTGGTGGTTGATATAAAACTGCCTCTTGTAAAGTTTGGTCCCAATACTCATCACTTTCTGTAAGTTGAATGCATGCCTGTCTGTATGTCTCAAGAATATTTCCATCAGTTGTTTTCTAATTTTGAAATGATCTTGGACCCCTAACATTATGAAGAAGAAATCTAAGAAGCATTCAGAATTTTTTTTTAATGTACTGTCTAAACCCAACCGATTACCTTTAATAGCGGGTTCATTTGGATGAGGTTCCCTTTGCTTTCTTCTGTGGAACTTTCCAGATTTGAATGTGTAATATTTAAACACTTCAGGATAGAAAATTGTTTTGGCAAAGTCATCTACATTGCATAGGTTAAAGAATCCCATTAGGGTAGTGTTTTTTAGAGTTTCAATTCCTGAGCATTGTCTTCAGTAAAAGACACCTGCTGTCCATTTTCAAGATGAACACTCAAGTGCTGAACTGATGGGTGTCTGTTGTGAATGTTAAATGAAAAAATTCTCCAGGTAGCCTCATTGCTAGAAATGTATTTACCTGGCTGAAATTTTTCCAATTCATTGTGGTTGTCAATGGCAATCACAGCTTGGTCACTCCCCTTATGTACTTGCACGAATACTTTATGGACTTAACACTGTTACAAAATTCTACATAAATGTGAGCATTGAATCCTTTGCACAGAAGTGGACTATAGGAAACAACCTATTTGTCTACCAGTATATTTTGTCCATTTCTTTCAATGTTGAAGCTAAATCCTCCATCTTCAATCAATTTTCTGTAACTTAGGTAGCCATCTATATCCATTTTTGTGTGATTGACAAATTTTCCCGGAAATCTTTTTGTACATCTGTTAACTATGCAAGGACAATTGAAATTCAAATAACTGCATGGTCCATGAATCATGTGTCTTTTTACTATTTCAAAAAGCCCTGAATCTTCATTAGGATTTGGCAGTTCTGCATTGATGATAGAATCTATTTGATTTGTATTGATCTTCACCCTTAACCATAAAAGTTGAATACATGTGACATTTTACAGGTCCAAATATTTTTTCTGTATTGAGATCCATCAGTTTGTTGACAGCATTGCCATCATTCTGAATTGCATCCTTTAGATCAGGGGTAGGCAAACTACAGCCCGCGGGCCACATGTGGCCCGCCAAACGATTTCGTGCGGCCCGCTTTAAAATGTTATTTATTAAAACTATATTTTTCCTTTAAAAGCCCTTTATTTTGCCAATTTTAAATATCAATTATTTTGGTTTATACTATGCTGCCCAGTAAAACTATAATTTTTTAGAATGCGGCCCTTGTACTAAAAAGTTTGCCAACCCCTGCTTTAGATGGATGTATTCCTTTGCTCTTAGTTTCTTTTGATTCATTTTGATAAAAAGTAACCTTTCTGATTCAGTTTTTGCATACATATCCACCAAGAACTGTTTGAATAGTTGCTTGAATCTGAAGAGAGAATTATAACTGTTACTATTTATCATAATTCTGTATATATAAAAGTCCATGGCTGATATATTTTGTTTGTGGTTAATCCAGTGTTCAAATGTTTTTGCCTGTGGAGAAAATGGTATCCCTCTGTTCCTTGCCAAAAGATGTGTAAATATTATAAGGCATCATAAGCTCTGTGAGTTTCTGCAACTTTTTGAAGACTTCCATCTTGTCTCTGAAAAACGATATCCTTTTTGTCACATTCATGGCCAATCATTGGTACAGGGTGTATTGAACCTCCTCTGGGATTCACCAGAAGGCATTTTGTCAGCTTTAATCACAATTCTGAAATCTTCAGGTCTGGCTCTTTCCATAGTTGATTTCAACTCCTTAACATAAACATTGTGTTCATGTAAAAAATCTTGAAGAGTCAATATAATGTCAAACTTCAGTTTATCAAACATATTTCTTCGGGTCTGTGCTTGGTAGTCCTCTATAAAGTAGATTTGAAAAAATTGGTGTGGTTCATTAGATAATGGTAGAAGGGAGTCAATCCTGTGGTGAACCTGACCCTCAACTCTGAAAGTTGATTTCCATCCTGGAAAATTAACAGCAGTACACTTCTTTTGTGCTGTATATATTATTTTGTTTATGCATAAGATGTTTATTTAATGTAGTTGAAAACATGAAAAATAAATAAAATAAAATTTTTACAGATAGTTTGTTTCATATGGAAAATATACAAATTTTTTATATAAAGTAAAAATAAATTTGTTTATAATTTTCATTTAAAAAGGTCAAAAAATGTTAATATGTCCAAAATTGCAAGTATCTTGTTAAAAAAGTAAACATTAATTTGATATTGTAATAATTATTTAAAATCTTTTAATATTTTATTGTAGTTACATTTGCTACCGAAAAATTTGTCAAAAAGGAGAAAGTAAATAAATTAATGCATGTTCTCTTTTTATAACAGAGATTTGCAAAAACTTTTTAAACCAAAGTTGTCATTTGTATTAAAGTTTTCGTTTGAAGTAAGCCCAGTGGAAATTAATATCGAGAAGGAAAAAAAATGGATATTAGAATAGGCATTTAACTGGTAATTGTGAATAGATTTTTAATTAAAAGAGGACAATCATTTAATAGAAGATATTTTAAGAAGTGTATGTAAATTTGTCATTAGCTTATTTGGGTTAAGACTTTTTAAAATAAATAAATTAAAAAGGAAGTATTTTTATATTTTCTTTCAAGGGTGGGGGATACGTTTGTGTATGAAATATTGTTTGCTTTTTTTTTTTTTATACATGTTCTACTTACTCAGAAAAGTCCATTTTGGTAGTTTGTCAAATTTCCACACTTTAACTTCTGTAAAAAAGCAGATAATTATGAATGCTAGATATATAAACTGATAAATGTTTACCTTTAGAAAAATAGCCTGGTAATTTTTCTAGGAATTAGTTGTTTTTCTATGGGATTAATGTTCACTATATATGAAATGTTGAAGGAGTTTGTTCAAAGAATATGACTGTAAAGCCAGAAGAAATTGGTCAGATGTGGGGGCAGGCTTGTTATAGTTAAGGAAAGTTCTACAGGTAGTTGCCAACTTGTTGAAGGCCAAGTAAAATGCAAATTTCAAACACTTATCTGCACTATATAAAACAATATTCCTAAACAGAACTATTTTGATATGAAAATCAAAATATTCTCAAATACAAGAACAGTAAAGAAGAACAGTTAATTAATGAAATATACTTTTTTAAAATCAATATGCAAATTTGTTAAATCTGAAAAGTGATATTGCCTAGAAGTAGATTATATATAACATAGATATTGATCTTTTAGCACGTAAATTACTATAAGTAATTTGTGCATTATTTATCATCTCTCAGTTGCGTCTCTGTCCTTGGACAGAGTGCACTAAGGGGCTTCTCTGTCGAAGGGCAGAGGGGCAACTGAGAAAATCATACAGAGAGGTGCCCAGCCCTGGGGAACAGCTGCCCGAGGCCGCGCCCTCCCATTGCACAAGAGGGAGGGATCGGTGCTCACACCAGTGCAACCGACGCTTGCGGGGGCTGTGGGCAATTTTTGTCCCCGCCCAGGTAAATTACTATAATGTAACTTATACATTTATCATCTCTCAGTTGCGTCTCTATCCTTGGACAGAGTGCGCTCGGAGGCTTTTCTGTCAAAGGACAAAGGGGCAACTGAGAAAATAATGCCGAGTAGTGCCCATCACTGGGGAACAGCTGCCCGAGGCCGCCCCCTTCCATTGCACAAGAGGGAGGGATTGGTGCTCACATCGAGGCCAGCGCAACCGACAGTTGCAGGGGCTGTGGGCAATTTTTGTCCCCACTGTAAAAAGACCTTGTATCACATCTCATTCTCGTGGGGGAATGAGTAAACACTGTGTAAATTACTATAAAGTAGTTTGTAACACATTTATTATCATCTCTCAGTTGCATCAAAAAAGCATTGGCCAGCAGCATGCTCACCACCAAGAATCTGAGGCTTCAAACAGAGTACATGTGCACCCAGAAGATCCAGATAACCTTACATGGAGTGCCTATGTACATCTCTGATTGCCACCAGTGATGACGAAGTCATGATGACATTGACCAAAATTTAATGAGGTCCCCAACATCACCTGCAGTTGTGGTAGAGTGCCGCCATCCCAACTGTTGAACTTGTGGGGCCACCAGAAATCTGGCAAAGTTGTGTCTGAGCAGAAACCCGGCACCACAGCCTCAAGCATCAAAAGAGCAACCCAGGACAAAAGAACCAAGGAAGGCCCCCAGTAGTTCTGACAAGTGGACTGAGGTGGTGAGGAGGGGACCCAGCAGGAATATCCCAGGAAAAGGAGATGCCAAGCAACAACAACAACAGCAGAAGTAGCAGCAGCAGCAGGCGAAACTGCAGCAGCAACAACAACAACAGCAGCTTTTGCTGACTGAAATGGCTAGCTGTGAGGGTGAGATCACAGTGGGCAAAGTCTACATGGCATTGAAGAGGGTCAGCAGTGGCCAGTCTCCAGGACTTGATGGTTTATGAATTGTACTTGAGGCTGTCACACATCTTTGTGCTAATTTTGACTGTCGTGTTCAACAACTAGTTCAACAGGGGTTCATTCCCAATCAGTTCACCATGGGTGTGATCGCGCTGTTGAAAAAGGGCAAGGATGGTGGGTGAGAATTAGATGATTACAGGCCCATAACTCTGTTAAACACAGAGTTAAAGATTTTGGGCCAAAATCCTGAGTGAGCGTTTGCAGTCAGTTGTTGTGAGCTTGTTGGGACCCAAACAGACTTGTAATGTGAGGGACAAACAATTCAAAGCAACCTGCATTTGATCCTAACGATCATACAGGGTATAGAAGATGAAAAGCGAGCCGCACTGATCAATTTAGATCAGTCCAAGTCATTTGACAGGGTTGACTATCAATACCTGGTTGCTGTCCTGCAGGCTACCAGATTTGCACCCAACTTCTGCCAGTTGATCAGCCTCCTGTATCGCCCCCGTCCAGTGCTGTGGTAAAGGTGAATGGGAAGCGGTCGAGCATTTTTGCACTGTCTCAGTTGGTCTGAGAGGGTTGTCTGCTGTTGGCCTTACTTTACACTTTGGCATTGGAGCCCCTGCTTCGCCGGCTGAGGGACAGGGTATGCAGAATCACAGAATTGCCATTTTCCCTAGTTGAGCTTGAGTTTCTGTGTATGCCAATGATGTATCCATTTTCCTGTTGTGCCGTCGCAACATTAAGGTGGTACAGAAGGCACTTGAATGGTATGAGAAGGTGATAGAAGCCAAGATTAACCGTAACAAGTCTTCCAGTCTGCGGCTAGGTGCCTGGAAGGGGATTGCACTTCTGGGGCCCTTTTTGTTGGACTGATGGACCTGTCTACATTCTTGGAGTTTCATTCAGGCCCAGAGTCTAGCTGAAGAAGAATTGATCAGAAATAGAGGCAAAGGTTGGAGCATCAGTCCGAACTTGGCTGCAAAGGAGATTGTCTTTAAAGGGTAGGGATGAGGTGTGTGCCACTTATGTCTTGCCTCATCCTTTACTGCTTCACTGTACTTCCTCCTTGCAGGACCTGTATGGAGGAGATCAAGCATTTGTTGACCTTCTTGTGAGGTGGTCATAAACATTGCTGTCTGTAAAGAAGCCTGTTATCAGCGTCCATATCATATAGGGGCTGGGGTTGCCAAACCTGGTGAGTCATAGCCACACCTCAAGGATGGCTTTCCTGCGCCGCATTTTGGCAGAGGGCTCAATTTTGGTGAGGAGTGTTATGGATGCCTTCTCTAGCCTTACCATCACTCCTCCCATTTATTGGGTTAAGCTCTGTCACAGTCATGGAAAGTTGTTGGTCTTGAATATCCTTCCTCAGTCCAGTGACCTTTCTTGGCCTCGGAGACTATTGTATCATGAATTAGTGGAGGGGGTCGCAAAAGATTCTCTGTGTGACCAGCTCAGCTTGTTGGCATCAGAGTTGCATTCATTTTGGTCTTGGGCACCAACAGTGGATTATCTCAGCAACTTTGAGTTTTCACTTAGCTAGGTGATTGATTTGGAACATGCTGCCTCTCAATGACATAATCTTCAGATGGGGCGAGACAGATTTGCCAGACTGTCATTGGTGTGACCTTGGCTTAGAGGAAACAGCTTCACACAACTTCTATCATTGTCCTCAGGTGCACCTTTTCTGTGATTGTCGGTGAGTATCGTTCCCAATCAGCTTGTGTCCATTGATCTTATGTACATGTGTGACAATGTGTCACCCCCATTCTCTGGGGTAAAACAGATGGTGATTTTATGTTAGCTGTGGCAAGAATGGTGTGGATGTCACAAAAGGAGGGAATCTTGCGAGATGAACGTTATTCACATCAGGATCTGGTTGTTTTCTTTAAGCATCAGCTTAGAGTAAAAATCAGATCTGATAGAAAGCGTTTGATTTCAACAGATTTCAATGAAAGGTGGGTGACTGAGGCAAGCCTGGTTTGTGTGGACAAGGCTAGCCTTGATTTTCTCTTTTAAGTCCCTTTGATGCAACAGGGCGGTTTCCTTAGACACTATTGTGTCTTCCTAGTTAATGTAAATAAATATTGTTCCCAGTATTCTCTTTTGCTATGGCCCATATTGATATTCCCAACCTCTCCAGTTTGTTTTTGTCCTCCATTTTTCATCTTGACTGGTTCAGCCTTTTATTTTCCCATTCCGTCATTTATTTTTCATCTTCCCCACTCCATTAGTGAGTGTATTCCTTGATTTTGTCAGTAGAATACAGCGGCCACTCTTTTTATTTTGAGGGGTGGATGGGTCCTACTAACATTTTGTTTTAGTTTAGTCTTTGTGTTGCATTTTTAGTTTGTTTTCTGGATCCATCTCCCCTCCCCCATCATTTCATGAATCATAAAATTTTTACATATTTTTGTACAAAAAAAAAAAAAAAAGAACTTTATATAGCCTTTCAAATTTTATGTCATGGGGTCTTTTGTAGGTACCCTGTGAATATGTGGTATTGTGGTATATGCAGAATTGAGTGGTGATGGATTAGTTCTTGTGGTGCATGAGTAAATTATATTGAATGAATGGGTCGTGAGTTGGATTAACTAGGATAGCTACCAGTCCCTCCCTATTTCCCTCTCGGCCTTATGCCACAATTCTGTATTGTTCAGAACAAATCTCAAATTACTGTAAAGTAGAGTTGGTGCCTTTTAACTCCAGAATTAATGGGAGAATTGAGCCCTGATTTTGCATTTATTCATATAAAGAAAAACTAGTTGATTAAAATGTCTTTATTATCTACTGCAAAATCAAGTAATAACCAGCCAATCAACTTTCCCTCAATTCTTCAAAATAATAACCAGCCGATTGAATCTCCCTCAGTTCTTCCGTTGTGTGAATGTCTGTGTTTTCATTTCAGTCATGCGTATTGCAGGTGTGCTCTTTAGTGTCGACCATCTTATGAGTAATCCCAGCTGCTCTGAGCCAACTTCTCTTGGGCCTTTCTCCATCTCTCTGTGTTTGTTTTCACTCCAGCCACAGAAACTAGGTGTGCTCTTTAGTGATGACTGTTTTATGAGCAATTCCAAGCTGACTTCTCTTGAGCCCGTCTCCATCTGTATGTATTTGGTTTTGCTCCAGCCACAGGAAATGTGACCAGAACAAATATCTGGTGATATCCTTGCTGGGCCTGTCCCTGTGTCTGGTGAATTCTTGCTTTTATAAATTTGATTTTGATATATCTAATTTCTCCACTCTGTCTTAAGATCTTGCTAATTAACCAGATGGTACATTTTATGTAGAATATCCCTAGATATCTTTCTGTAACAATAATTGTATTCAACATAAACAAAGGAATTAACAAAATTCTTCTTTGTCTCGAATAGTTTGTAAGAACACACGTTTTGGACAGTATAATGTAAACAAACACCAAGCCTAGGACATAAATAAAGAAATACCTTTTTCTTTCTTTAAAAGAATTTGGATAATTATCTCCTGTAAGACCACACATTATGAACAGATCTAATGTAAACAAACTTCGAAATTTTAATTTCTCAGGACAACACATTAATCATGCCTTTTTATCAGCAGATGGATAGGGTTGGGAATCTTGGTTTTGCTCAATTTTACTGAATCTTGGCTAGTTTATTCTGGGTTTGATTTTCCTTGGAACTGTTCAAAAATTGTTTTATTAGTTTTAATACCCTGTTACAATCTTACTAAAAATGTTTTTAATATTTTCATAAAAATAGATATTAGTAGCAAGTATGTATCTTTATCCAATTATTTATAATTTGTTAAAACAATTTGAACTTATTCATATTACGTTGTTAGCACAATGTTTTGATCATTCTTCCTCGAGTGTTTCATTTTTAGCTGACCTAACAATCACTTCACTTCTTTTTGTTAATGTGAAGACACAGATAATACCTTATGGATTATATACCTGAAGAAGGCTATAAATGGATTGTCAGAAACATTGTTATAACATCAGCAGCACAAAGAATGAGTTCAGTTGTCTGAACAAATCACATTGTTAATGTCTCTTAATATGTTTATACTTTTATTCCATTGAGTTTTGTATATTGTATTTGATAGCATATAAGATACATGAACATATAAGTGCATCCCCTCTCCTGACATGCATACTTCAGCAGAAAAGAAAATTAAGAAAATATTTTGATGTATACATCAACTTAAGACCTGGAGGGATTTTTTTTTTTTCTTTTTTTTTTTTTAAGAGAGATTGCAGAATGATGAAACTTTTTTAATTTAATATTATGCAAAAATTATCAGTTTGCTTTTTATATCAGTCGAATTAAAAATTTAAAAAATCTCAACAGATAATGTTCAAGATTATTTATTTTATACTGAATTTTGTACTTCTTTCTGGTACCACTCATTTACCTAAAATAGGCTTTATTTCTAAAATAATTTAAAAATATTAGCACATAATCTTGATAAGCAAAGCTGAAACATGTACCTTTTTATAACATAACATTAATTAATGTATATATATCCAATATAATGTGTTGACATGTATAAATAAGGCAGGAAATGACAAGACAATGAGTATAAAATTTAGCACTTATTTTAAGCTTGAACATTCACATTGGAGATCCATCACAAGTAGGTGGAAAAAAAGAGTTCACTTGTAAGACTTAAGTATAAAGAACATAACAAAATTTAAAGTACTGTGTGATATCTTTCCTTCAATCAAGGAAAGAATTATGTGCATGTATTTATCTACAGTGTCTCATATTTTAATCATGCATAGTTTTTGTACTTTTTTTTCTTTTTTTTGATATTTTTTAAGATCTTATTGATATTCATAATTTTTTTTTTTTTTTTTTTAACTGTGTAAATTTCAGCATGAAAACTCAGTTACCAAAATATATAAGAAAGACACCAGGAGAAATGCTATGAAATTATGCAAAACTTGAAAAACAATATTGTGCTAAAAAACTAATTTTAAAAGTGAAATTATAAACAAGGGAAATGTATTAAACTTTTACATTAATACATTTAATTTTCTCATTGTTTAATTGAATTCTAAACATCAATGAAATAACATACACATATGAGAAAAATACATTAACATATTTTCAGATAGTGCAAATTTTGTTCATGCAATATGTGGTCTGTCAGTAGAAATTTGTTGCAGATAGAATGTTGACCTTGAAGTTTATGCAACATCATTTGGATTAATCAAGTAGACATTTTCAAGTCCCCTTGATATGAGAGCCCATTAGTGACTATGCTGTTCTTCTCACTTAAAGTAGCTGCAACCAAGGCTTGTCAGTACTGCTGTTCAGAAATCACTAACATAGAAACAAGCATTTATAACTGCAAATTTTGCTCTTGACTTTGTATTTCCAAAACCATTTTAAAAAAATATTAACAATATTAAAACATGAATTAATCTTTGCTATTTCACTCTAGATACATTTATAATCTCAGTAAAATAACCAACATGGTTCAGACCCAGTCATGCTCACTAATCAGATTTAGACTTATATAGATTGTGAGTTTTGCTATTAGCAATTTCATTGTTGCAGTACCTGAATAGCACTTAGGGTTTATTTTTCTGTTACTCTGCTATATTAGGAGACAGAAGATTTTTAATCTTCTGTTTTCCAATATAGTATAGCTTTTCTTTAAAAATATTGAAATATTTATATTTAAAATTAGGGAAAATTGAATTCTGTTCTAGCAAATGGAGTTAGCATTCTTTTTAATATCCAGAAAAAAGAAGCATTTTATTTATGAAGCTTAAATGAACAGCTATAATTTGAAAAAGTGAAACAATTTCAGGTTAGACTTCTAGGTTAACAAGCTGTTTAGATTACATTCTAATTATTTGGGTTTGGTTTAGATATCAACTGCTACCCATAATACAAGATTCCTTCATGATGTTCTTGTTCACAGCTTTTGCTACAACCAGTGTTTCTCTCTTAACTTGATATTATTCAACATGGATCATCTTTATATCTCTAAGCTGATGGAGATATTTACAGCTTCTGTTGCAAATCAATATTTCTGAAAAGTCATCTTCTGCTCAATTATTTTTTTTTTAATTTCTCTGTTTTTCAATCTGAGATTATCAATTATGTATTTGCTCCCAAGTTTTTTTAGAAATGCACATCTTTTTTTTATATTTATAAATTGACAATTGTATTTGAGTTGTTGCATTTATAGCAGGAAATTTTAAAATATTCCATTTGGAAAAAAGGCACCACCACCACCATTTTTTTAAAACTTTTATAAACCCCTCCATTATGTTAGGTTATAATGTACAGCCAAGATGAATAACCCAAGAAAACGCCCTAGATTTGATGGTATTTTATCTTTTAATGTATTTACAAACTTGGTATTACTATAACAACAGAAGTATCTTTACAAATGAATAGGTTTTATTAAATGTATGAGCAGTTGGAAAATAACAGAAGTTTAAAATTTTCAACCTCATTATTTTGATGCCAATAGAATATTACAATAAGTAGAAATCACACTCAATGAAATCCTTTCTCTCCCTGCTCTTTTTGTAAACTTTTTAAAGTCCTGCAAAAATTAAGCAGGTAACATGGAAAATAGTTTGTTCAGAAAAATAAAGCTGTCATAAATAATTTTATATTTTTATTATAATATTAAAAAAAATGGAATTTTGTATAGGATCTTTATAAAAGTTAAATTGTAACTTTCTAATAAAAATGTATGGAAAATTTTTCTAGTATATCTTAAAGTAATTATACTAAAAATGGTATGAGCAAAATTGTTATAATTTAAGTAGTTTGATATATGTTGGCACACAAGCCTGGACAGACAACCAGTTTTATATATTTAATTAATTTTGGGTGATTCTTAGGTGTGCGGGGCACAGCACACACATGTACACATTGAATTGATATGCCAAAGGTCATGTTAGAGACTCCTAGTATGGTCAGGAGACCTGTGAAGCTATGTAGTATCAATAGCTATCTACAGCTCTCTGATATTTATCTGTGCAGGATAGCAAATAGACCTCTCTACCACATTCCATAAATGCACAATTGGACTCATGTCGACAAAAGGGTTGGCACACCATTCCCAAGATAATCTAGAATGACACTCAAACTAATTGTGCAACTTGGGCCTGATGACGTGGTGAATTACCTTGAAATAACCCATCATTGTTGGGGTATGTGGAGTCTATGAATGGATACAAATGATCACAAAACAATACAGCATAGCAGTTACTGGTCAATGATGTGTTTAAGGGGATCAGCAGACATAAACTATATCACATGAACACCTCATCACCATTATGGAACTACCACCAGCCTGCATGGTGCCTTTGTGACTACAGGTTTCCATGGTCTCATAGGGTCTACACCACACTACCATTGGCCTAAAAAAATAATCCCGTATCCCATATCAGCAAACCAGATGTTGACCTGACCTACTGGATATGCATCTGCTATCCCTCCTGGATTGAATGGGAATATTAGCTGAGCCAGTATCACTATTTCTGTAGATGTTTCAAGTCATGTTCATTAATGACCCATGGTTGGCAATTGCACTTTCCACAGTAACCAATTTTTCATTAGGTATTTCCAGTGCACACCTGAGATCAAGAGATGTTGAATGTCTCTACAATTTCAGAAATAGAATGTTCCATGTATCTGGCACCCACTACCATGCCCCCATTCAAATTTTGGTAATTTACATCACCTGCTGTGGGCTGTCTAGATCTTACTCACATTGTCTTCCCAGAGCACAACTGATAATGGTCTGGATATTTTTATAACTTCAAGATATGGTGGTGCCACTTATAATTTCCTTTACATATTTATCTTAAGTTTTTGGTACATTTGCATCATCATCATTATTAATAATAATAAAATAGTTTTCCTGTATCATAAAAAAAAATTTGTGAATTTTAAAATATTCAAATTATTAGCATATTCTTTGAAAATAACACAAAAATTTGTGAGAATATTTTCACTGTACATGCTATAAGCCCCAAATATAATTTAATGAATGAAACTGATAAATTACCCAACAAAAGAATATTTTTCCAGTTTTTAGATTTCCATTATAAAACATTTGGAATCTTCATGTGATTTAAATTCTCTCTCCAAGGAATTCTTTTCAAATACTTAAAAGTTAATATTTAAATTGAATTGAAGATTTCACAAAACTCATTCATCAGGATTATTAATATAAAAAATGTATGCAATTTTTTTTAACAAAATATTTTTAGAAAGAAATCTTGTAACTGCTGAAATAAGTATAGAAAGTTTTATTGAAATTCAACTTTGTAAAACTGTATTTCTTTTTTTTTAAATTCACCAATTGAGTGTTTCCTCCACATTTTCATTGTTTATATTTTGAACAACTGTAAATATCTTTTCTATCAAATATCTCTGATTTATACATTGTACACAAATAGTTTTTATATGAGAATTTTTCCTTTTTTTCTAATGGTAGAAAATTTATGAAAATTAAATTTTATATAAATATGAATTTTAATCTAGTATTCTATTGTAAATTCCTACATTAAATCAAATTCAGCAGAACACTTGAAGGTAAAAAAACTAATAAACTATATTTTTAATATGCTTTATCATTTAAGTTATTAATAGAGATAGTTTAAATATTAATAAAACATATACTGGATTTAATTTAGAAAAATTATTGCCCTATTAATGCCCACTGTAACATCTATTAATTATAAAAATAAAATCTGGTATTATAGGTTTCTAAGGAAAAAAAGGTCTGGTATTATAGGTTTTTACCTATAATACATTAATGCACAATATCCTAAAAATGGGTTAACTTTCTCATAAACCTAAAGGCACTCGTACAAATATCTTAGTTTTATTTGCTACAATATTTTTTTTTAGTTATTCATTTTCCAAGGAAATTTGTATAAAGAACAAAGAACACTTTAAATTATTTCTTTAAAATTTTTGCAGTTTCATATTTTGGTAAATATGTTGGTTAGAAATTTTAGATTCGAACTCAGTATGAGGAGTTGCTGTAAAGGGACTGACCTATAGTCATGAAACATACATGCTATTGCTATATCACATTTACCCTCACAATTCTACCCACTTGACATACAATTTCTCTAGTTTCTTATTTGTTCATTAATATACTGCTTTGGGGAAGTGGGTTAAACTGAGAACTTTTCAGCACTCAATATAAGTGTAGCATTTAATTATTTTTAGTACAAATATTTTAAATTACACAATATTTTTTTCATAAAATTTTGCATGTCTTATTGAAATAAGCTAACTTACCAAAGTAGAACATTTTAAAATTGAAATTTGATTTAAATTGTTACACATTAACTTCATTTAATTAAAAAAGAAAAAATGAATTTTATAAAGTGATTTTTAGCTTAGTCATAATAATGATAATAGTAATCATATCATCTTGTATTATAAAGAAATTGTCATAGTGTTATTTTTCAGCGTGTTTTCCATGACTGCCTGCAAAGTATACATTCAAAAATAGGTTATTGTTTATAGAGAAAGGGGAACGTCAAGAAGGAAGTAAATGAATATATTGAAATGATGGAAACGACAATCTAGTTTAAATTCAAAGCTTTTTATATAAGAGTAACTTTTATTTCAAAACTATTGCTCATTTTAGAACAGAAAAGAAAAAGTTGAAAGCATGGTATGCTCATGATAAACTTGAGCTAGAAATTATTTCCATTAAATGAAACATCAATAGTATAGTGTTGAAAAATCAAAAAAATAGCACTTAACTCACATTACAGAGAAACAAAATGGGTACTCTACTTCCTTCCTTGTGGTTTACACAGCCAATGTTCCATTATATCTATGAAGTCTGTTCTGGGATTGATTTTATTATTTAACATCTCCTTCCTCTTCCTGCTGTTCATAGCCAAAAGCTACTTTTTTTTTCTTTATATGAAAAACTCCAACAATTCCAGTCCTTGCTAACCTAGTTAGCTTTACTTCTTGTATCAGTTATGGACAAACATAAAAAGACAACTCTTGCTAACTAGATTTTATATTACTCTACCCAGTATGTCTATGTTAGTGACATACTTTTATGGGCTTTGCATGATTGCCTAACTATTATTGTATCAGTAACTACTAATCCTAATTCTTTTACCTCCTGCTGCTGCTGCTTCTCACCATAATTGATTGAGCATCTAGTGTTATTGGTTACTAAAGTTAAATTCTTTTTGTTTGATTATTTTCCTCAATATTGACTTTCAACACCTGATTTGCCCCTGCTTGCTATGTTGACAGTTAACTCATTTCTTACCTTTTCTGCTGATAGGGTTGTTGTAGAATGACACCATTACAACAGAATTTGTTCCACTATGTTGATTTAGGGAGGTCCACTAAAGGTCAAACATACATATTATTCATATAAACTATGCTTTAGCCATCATTTCTTGATTCTTGTGAAATAACATTCCAAAAGTATGCTTACTCCTGCAAACAATTTTAGGTATGATAAATCTACCAGTCAGAGCTTAATGATCTCAAATAATGCAAATAACCTTTCTAATAATTTTAATTTTTTGCAAACAAATATCGTCTTGATTGCGAGAAGTTATTGTTCTGTTTTTAAATCCAACAATAGAAAAATACTTGGAATTCGGATCTCCAATTCAAACCAAATTATACTCTCTCATTCTACATGTTTTAATGCTATTCTACCAAGTTTTGTCCAATTATCAAAAGTCAAACTTAATTCTGAACTATAGATATGTACTTCACTTTCTTTGACAGAAAATAATTTTGATATATACAAAAACTGTTACAACAAAAAATTAAGACAGTTATATTTAAATCTTCATACATTTTAGTCAGTCACCTTATAAAGTAATAGGGGTTAATAAAATTAGTTTATTTGTAGTTGTTGAACAAAAAATTTGCTAATGGATGGGTTTTGAAAAAATTTCTATCATATGCAGTTGTTTCTAATAATTTAAGTTTCTTGGTTCATAACTTTTTTTTATCAATGCAAAAGCAAAATATCAAACCAAGTAATTTCTTGTCATTTTTTTTAACTACATGAATATCATTGTGACATAAAAAAAGAAAAAGAGATTGATCTTTTTCCTAAGTAGCCTTTTTTTTCATATTGTTCCTGGATTTGGAGATTGGAAATAATCACAGCTACAAATAACTATCATTAACTATATGAATTTTTATGGCTAAATTTTCCAAGTATGTAAGGAAATTATGTATTTTTTGTATTTATTTCACCTTTAAGTGAATTCCTTAAATTCAAGAAATCCCATGAGTCTTGGTGCATAGTTTTCCTAATTCACTATTTCACTCTTGAACAAGTTTTATTCTAAACTTCAGTCATTTATTGGATGATAAAGAATCTAGTAGAAAGCATGACTAGCTTTCATAGACATTCATAATGAAGCTCATATGTCAAAATTATGTAATTTCTATCTTTTGTTTCTGACTTTATTCAACTATAGAAATAAAAAGAAGTAAATGGATATTGATACTTACACCTATACTTACATTCTTGCTAATGAATGATTATTAATTTTTCTTTTTTAACACTAATATATTTTTAATTAATTCTCTTATTTTAAATATTACTATTTCTTACCAAATATAGAAAAGAGGAAAATGAAGTCTAACTTTGGTCATAATGGAATTTAAGCCATAAGAAATATAAATTTGACATTTGGTAATATTGCTATTAATAACTCAACAACAGGATTTTGATTTTGAAAATTTATAACTAGAGATTTCACTTTTGAAAACTAGAAAAGAGAGGTCAACCAAAACTATAATTATGTGAAGTTTTTAGAAATGATTTAAAAATCTAAATCAAATTACTTGGTAACTTTGAGCTATTGATTAGAACTATTTAAAATCAATTAAGAGTTATTTGCTAAAAAATAACCAGAAAAGAATCAAACATGAAGTTTGTATAATAACTGAAGATCTGCAAAATGACTCGAAAATCAGAAACATCAACCAAAATTGTGTTATTGCTACTGGAAGATTATAATGAGCATTTGGTTTGGTGATTTTGTACATAATTTCCTTCAAAATGGCCAAAACAATGCGCACATATATGTGAACTGGCATTAAAATAGTGCATTCATTTCTCAAACAAAAAGTGGCTAGTGGTGAATAGAATAGGAAGTCGTATAACTGCATGATAACACTTACTCTCATGTTGAAAACAATTACATTATTCAAGTTGAACGAGTTGGAAATTATTCCTATTCATATGACTTTTATAATTTATCTTTTTCAAACATTAAGCAACTTCTTTAAAAACAAGAACCTTTCCAATCTGGATCAAATTGAAAAGACTATCAATGAATTTAACTTCTTTGAATGAAATATTTAATTAGAAAGGAAATTAATGATTTGCTGCCAAAGTCAAATAAATATTTAGGGAGCAAAAGTTTTTTTTTTGTTTAGTTTTTTTTGTATTTTTTTAAAATGTTCTTCTCTCAAAGTTTTAACTTAATCCTGAGAATTGACTACATTTACATAACATTTGTTTCATTTCTCTAACAATTTGTGTCACTTTTGGTTAGCTTAATCTAGTTCATTTATTTTTCTGTCTTCTTTTTTATTTGCTTTTCTTTCCAGATCACATTTATACCAATTTTACTACATAGATAACGTTAAATCAACATTGTCACTGTGAGCATTGATCCCTTGATGAGGGATAAATCAATATTGACACATCTTATTTGTCGGGCCTACTTAATCTTGTTCTTGACTCCTTCAAATGGTTCAACTAACTACATAGACTCTTTCTACTCTCATCTTAGTCTTCATTTTGATCATTATATTTTGACTTGCTAATCTCAATTTGTAGACATTAAATTGTAACTTTTTAATAGAAAATTTTGTTTGCCAGTAGTTAACTGGATGCATTTACATTATAAATGGATTTTAATAACTCCATTGGTTACTTTTACAAGAGAGTGCTGAAATGTTCTTAGCCTGACCAAGAAAAAAACATTTAAAAAATAAATCTTTTATGAAGTGGGGATGACTATGAAATCTGAATTCAGTTTCTTGCAAGACTTTCAGGTAGGGAACATATCAATTAGTAGTTACTAAGCCAGGCTACCATTTTTCAGCTTTTAATACATTACATTAAATGTGTAGCAGGTACATGCAATTACTTTGATGATTTGTGTAACTGATGAAACTAACCTTTTTTTTCTGTAATAAAAATTAGCAAGAACACACGTTAATATCCAAAGTAGATTTCATTATGAATTATAAACATTAAAACTTCATGTCTCCATTTTCAGTTATAAAATATTGCTTCTTTCTTGTTATGGTTTCAACACGCACATTTGCTACATATGTCCACAAAAAGAAAATGCAATATTATTGCTTTCAAAAGTTTCTGTTCTGCAAATAATTCAAGTGTTGTTAAGGCCAATTCAATATCACCAAGATATTTTGCAAATTACCTGAGAGAAACTTAATGTTTCATTTGTGGCCATCCATTCCAACTTGATCCTATTTCTAGTTCAAAACATGAGCCAATCATGTCCAACTCAACAGTTCATTTATAACAATAGCGGTAGAAACCTCAATTGCAAACAATGAAACGTAAAATAAAGTGTCAAGTGTTCTGTAACTGCAATATGGCATCTCTAGTGAGCCAAACATTTTTTCTTTCTCTTTTTCTTCATAATGACCATTAGGGAGGTACTACTTCCAGAATATTCATTAATTAATACTAATTTCAGAGCAGAAATTCCAGTCTGATAGGTTTTTGACAATTCACTTGACATCTTTCATGTCCTTTCAAATCTGTGAACCTATTAAGAATTTGCACCTCCTCTGTGATATGTACTGTGGAATTCCTGCTCTGAAATTAATATTAATTCACCAGGCCTGAATCCTACGAGCTTCTCTCATTTCAACTTGCATATATTTTACTATGGCTACTAAACAAAAATGTCCATAATACACTTTAACTTATTAAATTTGTAGCACTAATTCTTTTAGTGCAGGGTTTTTCAAACAGTGGGTCCCAACCCTTCAGTGGGTTGTGAGATAAATATGATATGAGCAGCAACAAAGAAAAAAATAAAATATGCAAGTGAGAGGAAAGTACAGAATATAAACAACTCTAAATGTTGCACATAAATCATCACTAGTTCTCCACAGAGCTAAGCTTTATATATATATATATATATATATATATATATAGCATAATGAGAGGCCACGTATACTTTCTTGATATGTATATAATATCTGGATAAAATAAATGAAACAAAATTGGGTGTTTTTTTTTTTTTTAAGTATTTATTTCTGTGTTTTTTTGTATATATTTAATATTTCAGACCACCTCGGTCTTTCCTCAGAAATCAAATGAGATACTGTGTTTGTGTGTTTGTTTACAGCGTTTGTCGTGAAGCGTGCATGTCACGTGATGTGGAATGCGACTGTTTGAATTTTTGGTGGAAATTTCTAAATCTGTATAAATATTTCAATAGTTAAAATATTTCTTAAAAATATTTCTTTAGATATGGTGAAAAATCCTTTTTAAACAATAACCAAAACACCATCTTCAGTTGTCCGTTTAAGATTCAAACACAATCGCGTTCCACACCACATGTTGTCCGAGTCTAAAAACAAACACACAAACACAGTAATTTAAGTACAACACACATATGAAGAAAAAAAGAAAAATACTGAATTCTAAAATTAGACACATAAACTAGGGGTAAACAAACACGTGGATATTTTAAATCTACATAAATATTTCAACAGTTAAAAATATTTCTTGAGATATGGTCAAAAAACCTTTTAAACAACATTTAAGACACTATCATCAGTCTTCCTCCAAAAATTCAAACAGTCGCATTCCACATCACGTGACATGCACGCTTCACGACAAACGCTGTAAACAAACACACACACAGTATCTCATTTGATTTCTGAGGAAAGACCGAGGTGGTTTGAAATATTAAATATATACAAAAAAAACACAGAAATAAATACTTAAAAAAAAACACCCAATTTTGTTTCATTTATTTTATCCAGATATTATATATATATATATATATAGTCTATTCTCATTGAGTTTATGTATCTTGTGTTTGTCAAACTCATCATGGACTGAGAATGCCAGTTCTCACTCACAGAGAGACCTCATGCCAAAACTTACAGTACGTTTGTCTTTGTGACTGGTGAAAGGCTAAAAAAGCTTATTTTATTACTGTTGCCTTTTACAACTACTTATTTGTGTGAACTTGGATTTTCCACATTTAAGACAAAGGACAGAAACTGGGTCAACCTTGCACCTGATACGCGTGTAGCATTGTCTTCCTGTGTTCCCAATTGGAATCCTCTGCAAGCATATCCATCTCATTAAATGACATTTCTTAAAATATTATTTACTTTACCTTTGTGTCAGAATTTTCTTTAAATTTGTTTTTCTAAAAGTAATAATTTTATATTCATACAAATAGATACATGCAATTCCAATATGTGCAGATCATAAGAAATATATAAATTGTCAGTGCTAAATAAATGAACCTAGTGTTTGTCTTTGATTTATTACACATAGCTAATGATTGGTTGCAATGCAAAATGTGGTACTTGCTGTCAAACAGACATTGCGAAAACCTGCCATTTTTGTCTGTTTTATTGTAGTTCTCATTCTGTTAGAAAAGTAACTGCTTGTTTAATTTTAAATACCTTGTTTATCTTTTAAGTACTACTTTCTTCTTTAAGGCTGTTAACCAATCAAATGTGGACAACTAGGAGAAAAAACCAAATTTAGAGAAAATACATCTAATTTCTTTTTTTTTTTCTTTTTTTTTATTGCTTTGGTTTATTATGTATGAATATATGCAGTTGTGGAAAGTTATATTGGTGATCTCATCCAATTAGAACACCTGCTATTGGTTTTTAGCTTATAAAATACAGTAGCATTTTGAATATTAGAATAGAAAATATTTTTAGCAGTCTCACATTTTATTAAATTATATAAATTTTTAATATAAAAAAAATTATCAATTAGTGTTAACTTCACTTTAAAGAAAACTTTGTAGACTTCAATGTCTACAAGTAAAACTTCAATTTTTTTTCTTCATTGCATCAAAAATATTTTATTGTCCCTCCATAAATCTTTAATTTACATTTTTTACCAAATACCAGAGAAAGTTTCAATTACTATGAGTATTTTCTGTAGTATTGTATAGCTCCAAGAAACAATTCTACATTTCTATAATTATACAAGTATTAAGTTCAGTCCAGTCATCTCAGAAGTTACTCACAGGATTTTTACATACAAAACAAATCAATACTAGTTTAAAAAACTAAAAAGTAGTTTAATGAACTTCTATAAAACTTAAAGCCTTTTCTTTGTCAAATTTTATCTAACACTAGTGTAACCTTTTACTGAGTTTTAAAAAAATCCATTCATTACATATTTTCTTTGTTGAATGCAAGTTTTGTATCTTCAACATCTGTTGATAGAGATATATATATATATATATATATATATATATATATATATATATATATAGGTTATTCAGACACTTACTTTCGCATTGATTATTGTCATGTTTGCAGTGTTACCTTCATATACTTGTAGGTGAAAGTGAACAACCATGGACAAAGGGACATTGTCTAACATTGTACCTTGCTGTTAGTGGTCAGCTGTATCTCTTTCAGCTGGCCACTTCACTTCCTCTTCCTCCTGCTGTTGGGATGGGCAGGTATTATATTTGTCACTTGTCAGGTTCTTCCATTTTTTTCACTTTCATCATTTGTGATCCCACTTTTCCATTTCTCCTTGCACCTTTTCTGATTGCCATGCTTGCTCTGATATTTCTTGCACATGATTTTATCAAACTAACTACTTTTTCAAGATTTGCATATTTAGGTCTTTACAAGACTAATACAATAAATACATTTTATATTTTTGGAAAATCCATCAAACAATTTAAATATATATATTTTTCACTTTTGAGAGCAAGAATTAATGAATATCATGATTTTATTTAGTAGAAAAGCTAGATTATGAACATCAGATGAACTTACATTTGCCTTTATAATAGTTAATGTTTTACTTTCAACTCTTACTAAATAAAGCATGCCTACAAATATGATTTTTGTTAAAAAGGAATATTTCTAAAATAACTCTGCTTTTTTTTATATATATAATATATATATATATATATATATATATATATATATACACACACGTCTCTGGCACTGACCTTAATGCTTGCCTGGCATTTATTTTCAGCCTTTAAAACAACCATATCCTTTATAAGTAATAATGTGTAATATTTAATATTGAGCTTTTAATACATAATTTGACCTTTTATAGTAAACTAAAATTTTTCCTCTAATTTTTATTTTCTTGAAATTAAAACTCATAAGCTATATATATATATATATATATTCCAAATTTGAATTCTAACAATATAAATATCACACTTAATGATAATGAATATTAAGAAATTTAATCAACTATTAAAACATTAAGTATAAAAAATTACTGTCATGGACTGATTTTGCTTAAATTGTTTGAATATTTGCAAGTCAAAATTTTCTGCCCCAGTCTAATATGAATAAGAATATATCCTTTATCTGCATATCATTCATCATTATAATTTTTAATATTAGGTTGGTGCAAAAATAATGTCGTTTTTTGACGTTCAACTTCATGTGAGAAAACGATATTATTTTTGCACCAACCTAATAGAACTTCTTTCAGTTAACAACTTTTCTCTTTTTTCAAAAAAGAGATCCTGTTTTAAATGATTTATTAAAAAAAAATCAATATCAAGACAAAGGAATTCATACTAAAGCTCCACCATTTTACATTCTTGTAATTCTATCTTCTTTAATGGTCACTTCAGTATGGTTGTAACTATCACTTTTCTGTATAGATTAACTCATGACAGGAAACCACTATCAAAGTTTCATTTGATTGTTTCTCTGCCTCAACTTTTTCATAAACTATAAAAAGTTTTCACATATGTTCATCTTGTTTATGAGTGTTCACTTTAGAATGGTGCCTATTTCAGTTAATATATTTCATTTTAAATATTTTTGATGCAAATTAATTTCTTAACTATTTTCATTCTTGTTTTATATTTTCTAAACATAATTCTCAATTGTGGCCTTATTACCGTTCCTATTTCACTCACTTTAAGTGCTTCAAAGACAAATTTAAATTTATTTTTATAAAGCTGTAACTGAATATTTAAGGTCTTTTTCCATAGTTTAGTATTTTGAACTAAATCATTATTTATATGCAAACTATTGACAAAGATGAGGGCAATAGTTTGCATGTAAATATTGACAAATCTAATGTGAAAATAGAGAAAAGAGTAACTAAATAAAAATTAATAATCAATTGGTGAGTATTTGGAAAAGTATGGGGATATTCTAAGCATAGCTTACATGTATGGGGTACTCAGTGAGGATCAAATTCACTATTCAGTTATAATTGGTCTAGCAACACAAGCTTGCTAAACATTACACTATATTAGAAGTGCCCGAGCAATTGCAAAAAGTATGGTGTCATGAGGATAAATTTTAGTAATCATCTAAAATATTGATATATTTCCTTTTTTCAAATATTGACAAAACTTGTCAATTTCCAATAATTGTTGATACTGTATAAAATAATAAAGTTTTTGTAGAAAAATCATTTATCAGCTGCTGCTTTTTTTCCCTTCAGAATATTAGATAAACCTACATAGTTATACATTGTTTGCTAGTCCTAATTATATGGCAAATATCAACATTGAACAGCTAATTATTCACCTATTCTCAAGTTATTTTTTTTAAATTATTTTATAGCATATATATTCAAATGAGAGAAAAACGTTTAGTTTTCTTCTCTAAATCTCATCTTTGATAAATCATAACATTTGTCAAAAGTATTAATGAAGATAATAAAGCTAAAAAGGATAAATTGAAATAAGATATTATTATCCAAGATGAATAAGTCGAATATAATTAATTCAAAATTAAATATGAAGCAAAAATAGTGTGTGGAAGAAATAAATACCTCCCACATAATAGTGATAATAGTAAGACGTTAGCTAGATGAAGACACCATTGCCACTAATGTTTTCTCATTATGTGGGAGGTATTTCTGATGTGCCCTGTATTTTCTAAAGTGACTTCAGATTTTTTTCCCAGTTTACAAATTTTTTGCTTTTTTTTCCCCCCAGTTTACAAATTCTTTGCTAACCACTAAAATTTTATAAATTTTAATGTAATTTCAGCTAAAAAAAAATTCTTTTACTTTAAAGCTATATAAAGAAATATTAGATTTATAATATGATTTTTTTTGTTTTTTCAAGTACAATAAACTACTTTTGAATATTTTTATAAACATTATTACAAAAGTTCAAAAATCTTCAAAAATTTAAATGCAATGTCAATCGTTATCTACTGTCTTTTATTGTTCTCACTCCATAATAATATTTTTCTTTTTCTTATTCTTTCACACTCAGTACACCCCCCCCCCCCCGGTGTCTTAGTGGCTTTACTGGCTTGCTTGGGGGGGTGAAATGATTAAAATATAGCATGTTTCACTTTATAAGTGCTACTATCAGTGAATATTTTCCTTCATTAGAAAGATATTTCTTAAATACAGCGCTTAATACATTTAGTGATTATTTAATGACTGAATCCCACAAGGCAAGTGGAGGCGACGGGATACTAGTCATCATCCTAATGAAATGTGCTCCTGAGCTAGCACCAGTTCTCTCCAAACTATACAACTACTGTCTCACTGCTTCCTGCTTTTCAGCCTATTGGAAGTCCTCCCCTGTTGTCCCTATTTTTAAGAACTCTGGAGAACCTTCTGACCCCTCTACCACCCTATCAGTCTCCTACTACTTTTCAGCAAAGTCTTTGAAGCTTTAATCAATTCTGAAATGGTTAAGCATCTTATCTCACACGATCTACTCTCTGACAAACAATATGGATTCCATTTTGCCCAGTCTACTGCTGATGTACCTACAGCCATAACTGAATATATCTTGATAATAATGGCAAAGCTCAAATTGTGGCTCTAGATATCTCAAAGGCATTTGATGGGGTTTGGCATGCTGGTCTTCTATGTAAGCTTAGGATGATTATTTGGTTTAATCCATTTATTCCTATCAAATTGTGAAATGAAGATCATCCTGAATGAGTTCTCTTCCAATTCCTTCTATATGAATGCAGGAGATCCCCAAGGCTCTATCCTGGGTCATACACTGTTTCTGATCTTCATCAATGATCTTCCTGATGTCATCAGTTCTCAAGTTGGCATCTATGCAGACAATACTACTATCTACTCCTGTCTCAATAGTAAATCTGCCAGTGCTGACAAAGTTAACATGGCCGCTGCTCTTGAAAAGGATCTCTAATCAGTGGTTAACTTGGGCAGTAAATGGCTTGTAAACTTTAATGCTGCCAAAACTAAACTGCTTTCATTTAACTGACACAGAGAAACTTCCCTACCTCTCCACCCCATCAGCATGGTTGATGCTCGATTGCATGAGAGTGTCTCACTGAGCCATTTTGGCCTTACGTTTTCCAATGACTTGAAGTGGAACAACTACATTGAATCAATAGCTGCATCTTCTGCAAAGAAATTTGGTTCACTGTGTCATGCCAGTTTTTTTTTTATCAGAGTGCCTCTTGTACATCTACAAATATACCATTCATCCATGCATTGAATACTGTTGCTATATCTGGTCTGGTACCCCTGCTGTTCATCTCTAGGTTCTCAACAAAATCCAAAGAAGGATCTGCAATGTAATTGGTCCTGACTTGACATCTCAACTTCAGTCTCATTCTCATAGCTTCCCTCTGTCTTTTCTGCAAATATTTTCATGGCAACTCTCCTGATGAGCTATCTTCCCTGATGCCCTGACTATATGAATTTAAGCATGCTATTAGATTGGCATCTAGGTCCCACCCTTTCACCGTTGAAATAGTTGAATGCAACCATCACTTCTACTCCAGCAGTTTCTTATCTTGCACTTCCTGACAATGGAACACCTTTCCTCTTTCTCGTTTCTCTGATAACTACAACTTCAAAAATTTAAATGCAGTGTCAATCGCCATCTTCTGTTGCCTTGATCCTTGTTCTTTTTATCCTTTCCTCAATCCCTTCTATACACAGTCTTTTTCCCTCACTTTCACTCTCTGTGATCGCCTGCATGCTAGTGGCATCCCACCTTGCTTGGGATGAAATTTTTAAAAATATTACCGTTATTGCTTTAGTTTTTCCTAATTACAAACTTTAGAAATTAATATATTGTAAGTATTATTATTATTATTAGGTTTATTTTGCATAGGAAATTAAACTGGTATTAAATTATTTTGGTTTAAAAATGGTTAAAAGTACTAATTAGCAAATTCACCTTTAGCTTAATCAAGATGGCAGTAACTTGATATTTGTAGTCTGTTTTTTTGTGGTGCATAACATTTTATGATTACCCCTCCTCCCCATTTAGATCTTCTAAATAATAGGTAAATTTTAAGACAATTTTAATCAGAAAGTTAATCATTTAAAATTTTAAAAATACTAAGGTATTACAATATAGACTAGAAATTGTTTACAAGTTCCATGATGCCAAAGCAATTCAATAAATATTTAAAAAATTGGAAGAAGAAAATTAAAGTTGATCTGTAAGTGATAATGAATATTTATAAAGTGTTCTAAAAATATTTACAAGTATTCTAAAAATTGTCTCAGTCAAATCAAGAAAGGGCTTATAAAAACAAAACACATTTGGTCAGACTTGAGTGTTGATCTAAAAACTTTTCTACAACCTTTTAATTTAATACTGTTTCTGATTTTCAAAAGATTAAATTTGGCTGTTTTGTGTGATTAAAATTTCTCGAGGAACAAAATGGGTATGCATAAAAGGTTTACCTGGTCATTACTTTAATACTCTTTGCTGAGATTTTATATATATATATATATATATATATATATATATATATACACACACACACACACACTTTATACTTAACTGCATTAAAACATCATCATAGCCTTAAGATTTTTATTTCTTTTTTGGTAAATATCAGAATATTAATGTTTTTAAAATTTTATATATGACATGTTTAAAAAAATCAGTACAACAGTTATGTCAGTGGTTACTAAAGCATGTGTATGTTGTTTGGATAGTTTTATAGCAGGTTAGATTATATATCAGTTGATCCAATTATCTTTTCTGGCCAATATATTGATATAGTTGTTAAATTTCCCATAATACTCTGCTATGAGTAGTATTTTTTAATGCAAAGATTGCATCATGTTATCAAAAGATTGCATTGTTGGTTAGTTTTACAAGAGGATGCTTGTTTCTTTCTGTTTATAATTTTAGTATTTATAGGATTGTATATTAATGCATTTGTATAAATTTGCTTATATATTAAAACAGTGAAATAATTTTGTTTTCATGTTTTCAAAAGCATAATTTCTAAAATGAGGTGTCTCATCCCTCTGGCACTATCAAACCCTATTTGCACTCTGAAAATTAATATCACCTTACCATGAGCAAGCTAGTTGGTATGGACTCTGACTCACTAGATGTCAGCACAACTGAGCATTTCTATGGTCAAGTTATGTTGGTGTCACCTACCATTACCTTTGCATACTGCTAACCCATGACTTTGGAATATCAGTGTAATTATGTATTACAGAATTACATTGATATTGTAACTATGATATTGACTTATATTTTGTTTTGTTTTCGAAATGCAATATTCATTGAATTTTTTTTCTTTTCACAATACTTCATTCTCTTAATATAAATGTTGAGTGTAGAGTTTGGTTCTCATACAGTCAGTCAACTATCTCCTTATTGATATGGTTCTTTTTGATGATATTAGGTCCTTATATTTACATTTGAGTCTTCATTTCTTGCATATTGATTTTTATATGGTATTAATCTGTATACTGGTGTTACTAATGCTTAATTGTGCAACTTGGTACCAGATTCAAATTTATTGTCTGTAATAAGTTGATGCTGTTAATGGAGTTTGTGACACAAAAGAAAAAGCAAATGTTCTGAATGATTTAGCATAATGACAAAAGTTTAAGCAAAAATAAGACACTTTTTTATCAACTTTATTAAACAACATATTAACTTTTTTTTTTTTTTTTTTTTAACTATCTTCTACCATGTTTTTTAGGAAATTTCATAGTTCCATTCTCTCAATGTTTTATCTTTCTCATCAAGGAACTACTCTAGGTGTGAATTTAATATTTTTGTAAAAAATTGAATTCTGTGAAGACTAGAATAAATGGGAACTCAAGGTACAATATCTTGGCTGAATATGGTAAATGAGTGAGAACTTCCCAACCAAGTTGTAAGTTTTTTGCTTTGGTCACTACAGAAATGTATAGTGTTATCTTGGAGGAATATTACACCATTTTCATTAACTAATCTTGGATACTTTCCATTAACTGGTCTAGTTGAGAGCAGTACTTATTTGAATCAATTGTTTGCTCCTCTTAAAGGACATCAAAGTAGAGGACTGCATTCTAGTTCTACCATAATGACACTATCACATTCTTTAGATGAAAACCCACCATAGTGGTCTTTCATTTTGCTTGTCCCACAATTTCTTGTCACCTATCCATATTTCATTGCTCATTATAATTTCTGCAAAAATGGAATATTTTTATTATATTTAAGCAGTAATTCAAACACACACACACACACACACACACACACACACACACACACACACAGTGCATCAAAGTGATTAACATAACCAAACAGGTATAAAAGATTTTCAATGTACAATTTGGATATTTTTAATTTATTAACCACATTCTGTGTTATATAATGTTGACTGTTCTTAAATAACTTCATTTGATTGTTTTCAACCTTAACTGATATTTTCAGACTACAAAACTTCACAAATCATCCACAGTACCTACTTTTATTAACTGCACAATATTTTTTTGCATTTGTCACATTCCTAACCATTCACCATTCTTAAAAACATATACTGAAAATATTGTTTATTTTCTTTCATCTTTTGTGTTAAAATCAGTAACCTAATGCACACTAACATTAAAATTGGTAACTTCAATCACTAATATACATTTGTCAAAATTCAATCAAGATCAATATTTTAGAATGAAATTAGTTACAAAATAAATGCTCCTAATACCATACAACAAAAAACAACAATGATTTGGCCAAACCAACAAAGTTGATATAAACAGTGAGGCTAATATCTTCATGTAAACAATGTACAAAAATTGACTAACAGAAACATTAAAGTTAGGTAGGGAAAGAAAAAAATAATTTTATTTAAATTTTGGGGAAAATCTTTAAAAAAGATAAACTGTAAGAAAGTGTTTTCAATTTAAAATTAGTTTTAGGAATTAGTAAATGACATTGAAAATCTATTAAGTTAATTTCAGATGTTATGTTTTCATGTTTTTGGCTTTATTTATATATACACAGAATCTTTATATTTACAAAGAAGCATAATTTTGCAATTTTAATGTTTCTTTAAAGATTTTCTAGTAAAATATAACAAAAATGGTGAACATTAAATCCAATCATAGTAAAATTTATCTTTATTCTTTTAACATAAAACCTCATAGCTATAAATCTTATAACAACAAATTCAAGATGTTTAATGAGAGTATGAAAATTAAACCTGCATGAAAGTAAAATGTACTATTCATTTGTTAATGAAAGAAAACAGTGGAGGAAATTACCAAAAGCCACATCAAATATTTTACTTTGTTTTTTACAAAGGCAACAATGCATGTTATTTTTTTTTTTAACCTAATTCAGAAACTACTCTTGAATAGTTTTTCGTAACTTTATTGAACCTATTTTAAAAACCACAATAATAAGGACAATAGGCAAAACTACAAAATATACTATTCACTAGTAAAATTGTATCGGGGACTTCAGTCAGGTGAATTTTTATAAATTTATCTAATTTCTGAGAGAAATTGTGTAAAATTTACTGTTTATAAACTAGCTCAAATACTTCAACCTGGTATTTAATTTTATAAATCTGTTTTTTGTGTGGCAATAGGCCTTAGATATTCTGCAACAAAGTCCTTTAACACTGACAATTATAATCTATTTGAAGTAGTTATTTGATCTTAGATCTTCACCAGTTGATGTTTTGTAGTTGTGCCTAATATCATTTTAATTTTGTAAGAAAAGAAAATCTTTTGGTTTGTTTTTCAGGTAAATATCCTAAAATAATAATTAATATAATTTTCTACTTGGAAATTATTTACTGCAAATAGTAATTATTTGAGAAAACTAAAACATTTAAATCTGCTGATTATCTGATACAGGTGATCACTAACCCACCATGACTATTGTCTATATGGTTATTCTCTGTTTTTAAGAATGTTTTCAATTGCTATACCTGAACCTAAAAAGAATGTGATATCTCTTTTCAAGCAGAAAATTTCTCACAGATGTTATTGGCTATGAAATCTTAGAACTCTACATGGATTATGTTGATAGCTCTTTTTTGTGTTAAGAAATGACAGTGATGTTGTACATTGGTCAGTATATTTTTATGTATTGATGCCACACATCACAAACTAATAAAGATAAATTGTTGCAGATTTGTAGTGCTTTGGTTCTCTCTTTCTTTTTCTTTGAGTAGAATTGCCATCAATTTTTCCCTACTAAGTACTTCTGACAGCTTCTCCAAAAGCTTCTAAAGTATTTAGCCAACTAGCTTAAGTTTTCATCTAAGCCTGTCATATCTGGTCTTTCATTGTACTGTGCTGTAGAATCCTGGGAATTTTGTTGAGAAGCTTCAGATGAAACTTATCAATTTCTGGGTTTTACTATTTTGATATTTAAGCCATCTAGCTTAAATATCAAATTAGTAAAACCCAGTAATAGTAAACATCAGAAAGTCATGAGCAGGTTAGGGAGAGAATTCATAACAACTTGTAGCGGGAATAATAACTTCCTGCTTCAGCAGAGGAAGAGAACCTAGTTGTGTCTTGCCTGTTTGAATTGAACTCCTGTCCTTCAGAATGCAGAAAACACAGTTTAAGTGGGATGTGGGACACACAGTTTGATTCAGGTGCCTGGATGTACCAAAAGCTGTGTGGGTTCTAAGGTAGATAAATAGACCAGCCAATAGACAGTGCAAGGAAGGTATCTAGCATGGTTGACCAGCAGTGTTGGAATTCATGCGTCACTGATTTGAAACAGATTCCCTGTGTCAATTCTCACAACAGAGAAGGTACCAATGTTATTGTTACTAACTAGTTTACAAGCTATTTTGACATTTGACGGACGATGGCAGATGGTAAATTTGATTTGAAGCTCATTTCAGAATTTGATGGTTCTATCCCAGTTGTCATCAGTTGAGAAAGTGGAATTTGCCGTTTGAATGGGGTGAATAGAGTGGAGTATGTCATTCTATTGCAACTGACTGGAGATGCATTTAATGTGTAGCAACTGACGGAGGAGACTGAAAAAGAGGACCTTGCAAGAATAAAGGGTGTATTTTTTTCAAGGCATTTTCCCTGCCCCCAGGAAGCCTATGAACAGTTCACAGCACAGATGCTACACCTGGGAGAAACAGTAACTGTTTACATGGCAGCATTACAAAAGCTGGCACAACTTTTTGGAGGACTGCCCAAGAGAACGATGGCATATGCGTTCCTGGCTGGACTCCTATTGTGTGTTAAGAAGTTGTTACGAGCAAACTCAAGTGTAGACACATTGCCACTGGACCAGTTGCTGGACCACGCCCAAACCATTAGAAGGGAGAGTTCTGTTTCAGAAGAACTGGCCATCATGGCCACACAGTCTGCTACTAGGACCAATGTAGGGATGTTATAGGTACCAAGGCCACTCAGCCACAGAATGCAAGAGGTGAAGAGCACACATGCACTGCTACCGGTGCAACCAGGAAGGGCACATTGCTCGGGAAACAAGGCCAGGGACATGACAAGTGTCAGTCTCTTCCCCAAACATCTAGATGTGACACTGCCTGTCAGTTATGTATATGTCAACAGATTGCTGCATATGGCACTCTTTGATTCAGGTTTTTCCCAGACGATAGTCGGCAAAGGATTGATGAGACTCGCATATGTTGTGGCATTGGGATGGTTGGAATCACTACAAAAGCCAGAAACTCTATCAAAGTGATAATGATGCATCATCTGAGAGCGAACTTATTTTTGTACCACACCACTGCTAACTCGAGAGCCTGAATGCTAAGATCAATTTTTTTTTTTTAAAGCTTTTCACCCCAAGCAAGGCTGGAAGCCACTAGCACGCAAGAGGTTACAGAAGGTTTGGAGGAAGAGCAGATAGGAGTGGTAAAGGAGAGGATGTGGAGAAAGATAGTGGATTGATCAAGGCAAGGGTGTTACAGAAGATTTGGAGCGAGAGCAGATAGGAATGCTGCAGATATTCCTTCTGAGAGCTCTTCTGAAGAGGAGGCTGAGCCTACCCCCTCTTCAGAGGAGTGCCCACAACAAGAGGCCACGTCTGCCTTGCAGTTTGTGTGATGATGAGATCAGAGAGCAGTGTAGCAGGACGTGTTGTTTCTTGCTTGCCTAGATTGTACTTGCGTCCTTTGGAATGCAGAAAACGGTTTAAGCATAATGTGGGCCACGTGGTTTGATTCAGGTGTCCAGATGTACAAAATGCTGTGTGGGCTCTGAGGTAGATAAATAGACAGACCAGTAGACAGTGAGAGGAAGATGTCTAGCATGGCAGACCAACAGTGTTGGAATTCAGGAGCCGCTGATTTGAAATAGATTCCTTGTGTCAATTCTCACAAAAGAGAAGGTATCGGTGTTTCTGTTACCAACCAGTTTACACAACTCTAATTAGGGAAAAAATTCATAATAGTGAATAAAACCACTTGAATCTTACTTCCAGATTTTTAAAAAATTGGAAATATCCTATCACCAGGAATTTGTAAAAGTCAACTTGCTCTAGGGTCATTCCATGTCAATTCACCAGGGCGTTACACCCACCGACTCCGAATTACTTGAAATTTGGCACAAATGTTCCCCCTCATGAGTTAGGAAAGTGTGCCAAATTATTTTGTGCTAGACTTTACCGTTCCAATTTTAGGGGGGTGTATAATTGTCCTATTTTGCCTCTAAATTAAGGCTGCACAACATCGCCGAATTTCAGTGTTTTTTTCAAAATTAAAGAAAAATATTTCCATGCCTTCAATATTTCTGAAATTTGGTATGTAGGGCAAATAAGAAGTGTAGAATCCAAATATTTAACTAGTTTAAGCATACACTTGATAGAAAATTTTATTTTACTCACCCAAATACATGATGTCAAAATCAACAACTTTTCACCTATGTAGCTTACGGTCAGTCTATCGAAAATACGTCCTCTTCAATTTTCATAATATTTTTTGCTTAACATCTACAATGCCTGCTCAAGTTCACCAAAAAGTTTTGTGAGGGTTTTATGTCTACTTTAGAAGATATAACCCTGCCAAGTTTAGAGTTTTTTCCTATGTATGTGCAGGATTTCCGAGAAAGATTATTATTAAAGACAATCATCCTAATGCTCTATGACCTCTAAAATGTTGATATTGTGCTAAGTAACTTCTTAAATAAGATTGTTTTTATTAATTTAAAAAAAGTTATTTAAATATATTTTGCAGATATTACTTTTTGTCATAAGATAAATGTGAATCTTTAAAAAATAATATTTGTAGTTGGCACTTAACATATTTATATAGTTGAAGGAAATACTTTCATTACTTTCTTAAATTTTTATTTTTATTTTTTAAATAATTTTTCAAAATTATTTTCATGAAACAAAATATTTGATTCTGTTTTAATCAGAAGAAAGTCATAATAAAAATGAATATAAAAGAGTTTTTAAAAGATTACATTTTAAACTACACTATGCACTGTCTGGTCCTGAAACATCAGTCACTTACAATCCAGTATCCAAGGAAAAAGGTGCTATTTAATTACTTGGATTTTTTATTTGCACACTGAATTTGAAGTACAGTAGTTCCTTTTTTTCAGTTAAAGATGAATATTTCTATTTATACTGAGCTAACAGTTGAAACATGTCATGGTTTATTCAATGATAAACAGGTTAGATTGAGTTTAGTTGATCAGTTGGATGCAATGGATGTAAAGCTTATTGCCTATAGAACAGGACTTGAGGATAAAATACAGACTATCTGTTACCATCACAAACAGACCTTGTTGACTAACTATGAATGGCTTGAAAATAGATGTTGTAATCCATTTAAAACTCATAAAAAGCAAATCAAAGCTGGTTTGAAACCAATTTCATTGGAGATGGCAGACAAGGCAAAGGCTAAGTTGATATTAATCCCAGGCAAGAAACTCTGCCCTAATTGTCGAATACAAATCACAAACTACTTCCCAATGAAGAACCAAGACATGTATCCGATGAGGAAATGAAAGAGCTTGATACAAGTACTTCTGTAGAAACAGAGAAGAGAAATATCAATGAATGTTTCTCTGCTATTGGAATTTCTCCACTGAAAACAAAAAAGCTTCATTACTCTGGAAAAGCTACTTTAGGTAAGAGAAAAAAATTTTCTGCAATGCAATGTGTAAAGACCAAAGTAGCCAAGTCATTAAACGTTGACTATGAGCTGTCGAATGATGAGTCTTTAAAAACCAAAAAGGAGATTTTAGATAAAGCTAAGTGCTTTGATAAAAATGATAGAGCTTCTTGTAGTAAAAGTGAAGACAGTGGAATCAACTAAAATCAAAATACAGATCTTGACACTTGCCCCTAATGACTGGTCACACAAAAAAAGTCATGGATGTGTTTGGTGTTTCAGAACACATTGTACGCAAGGCTTGCAAATTGTGTTTGCAAAGAGGTATTTTAGCTGTGCCAGAACCAAAAAGGGGCAAGTCTTTGCCTGCTGATATTGCACAGTTAGTGGAAGCATTTTACCAAGATGATGAATATACTCAACTGATGCCATACAAGAAAGACTGTGTTAGTATTAAATGTAATATTCATCAGCAGAAAAGACTAATTTTCGGTAACCTACTTAAGCTCTTCAGAGCATTCAAGGAACAGAACCCAACAGTACCTTTGGGATTTTCAAAATTTTGTAGTCTAAGGCCGAAATGGTGTGTCCTTGCTGATAGTGCAGGTACGCATGCTGTATGTGTATGCACTATCCATCAAAATATGAATTACTTGAACCACTGAGTGTATCATATAAAGATCTTTGGAAATATATTGTCTGTAATACCAGTAGCAGAGAGTGAAGGATTCATAGGTGCCCAAATTGTCCTAAATCATCAGGGTAGCTTGAATAATTTCTATATGATACCATGGAAGGATATATTGATAATGCTGAATCAATAGAGTTCTTCCAATGGACAACTGACTGATCAACTTTGACAACACAAAAGGAATCCTGTCAAGGTTACATTGATTTAGTTGTTTTGCAACTGAATAAATTAGCACCTCATTCTTACTTGGCTAAATCACAATCAAGGTACTTAAAGCAAAAAAAAGAGGAGATTAGTGATAGTGAAATTTTGTTCCTGGGAGATTTTGCCGAGAACTACAAATTTATAGTTCAAGATGAGATCCAGAGTTATCATTGGAATACTTCACAATGTACTTTACATCCAGTGGTACTCTACTTTAAGCTTGAAAATGCAATGCAAAGTGAATGTTTCTGCATTATGTCAAGTGACAACTCACATGATGTAGCATTTGTTTATATGGTACAGAAAAAAAATTGAGGTAATCAAAGCTACCTTGCCAAACATAAAAAATGTTGAGTATTTTACTGATGGTTGTGCAGCACAATACAAGAATTATAAGAACTTTGCCAATTTGTGAAACCATCAGAAAGATTTTGGGCTCAATACAAAATGGAATTTCTTTGCAACAAGTCATGGTAAACAACCTTATGATGGCATAGTGGGACAGTGAAAAGGACAGTGTAAAAAAAAAGTCTCCGAAGACCAACTACCAAACAAATCCTTTCCACAGAATCTGTTTGAATATTGTAAATCTGCAATTGAAGGTATTGAATTCATTCTGGTTGAAAAGGAAGAAGTTGAGGAAGTGAGGAGGAGTCTCACTATGAGATTCAAAAATGTATCCACAGTCCCAGGAACAAGAAGTTTTCATCAATTTATTCAAATAGCTATGAAACAATATAGTGAAGATGAAAACTATGACCTAATATATGACTTTTCTATTGGGGCTGAAGAAAAACCAGTAAATTCTTTTGTTTCAGGATATGTTTGTTGCAAGTGCAACAATAAAATTTGGATTGGCATGGTCCTGGAAATTGATATGGAGAATAAGGACTTGCTGATTAAGTTCATGCACCTAGCTCTTCCATCACATACATTTTACTGGAAAGAAGATTTTAAGGATATATGTTTTGTACTATTAATATTCTGTGCACTGTTGATGTTCCTACAACAGCAAATGCTAGAGTTTATCATTTGTCCAAGATGGATAAATTATCTTTGCAAAAAATTATATCCAAAACAATTTATTTATATTTATCAATATATCCTTCCATGGTATATGCACAACAAAATTTAGTGCATAGTGTAGTTTAAAATGTAATCTTTTAAAGACTCTTTGTATATTCATTTTTATTATGATTTTCTCCTGAATGAAACAAAATTCAGATATTTGTTTCATGAAAATAATTTTGAAAAATTATTTAAAAAATAAAATTAAGAAAAGTAATTAAAGCATTTCCTTTAACTATATAAATAGGCTAAGTGCCAACTACAAATATTATTTTTTAAAGATTCACATTTATCTTATGACTTTTTTGCGGATGAAAAAAATAAAGTTTTTTTGCTTCATGAAAACAATTAATCAAAATAAAATTAAAAAACACAGAATTTTTTTAACTTCATTTGTTAAGTACCATTTACAAATTTTCTATGCACTGTTGATTATCATACATGAGGCAATGTTTACCACTTTTTAAAGACAATCTATCTGTACAAAAAGTAGTATCTGCAAAATATATTTAATTTTTTTTTTTAAATTAATAAAAACAATTTTATTAAATAGTTTAAGAAGTTACTTAGCACAATATCAACATTTTAGAGGTCATAGAGTACTAGGATGATTGTCTTTAATAATAATCTTTCTCGGAAATCCTGCACATACATAGGAAAAAACTCTAAACTTGGCAGGGTTATATCTTCTAAAGTAGACATAAAACCCTCACAAAATTTTTTGGTGAACTTGAGCAGGCATTGTAGATGTTAAGCAAAAAATATTATGAAAATTGAAGAGGACGTATTTTCGATAGACTGACCGTAAGCTACATAGGTGAAAAGTTGTTGATTTTGACATCATGTATTTGGGTGAGTAAAATAAAATTTTCTATCAAGTGTATGCTTAAACTAGTTAAATATTTGGATACTACACTTCTTATTTGCCCTACATACCAAATTTCAGAAATATTGAAGGCATGGAAGTATTTTTCTTTAATTTTGAAAAAAACACTGAAATTCGGCGATGTTGTGCAGCCTTAATTTAGAGGCAAAATAGGACAATTATACACCACCCCTTAAAAGTGGAACGGTAAAGTCTAGCACAAAATAATTTGGCACACTTTCCTAACTCATGAAGGGGAACATTTGTGCCAAATTTCAAGTAATTCGGAGTCAGTGAGTGCAGATTTCAACTTTTTGCTGGTGGTTTGACATGGAATGACCCTCTAGGTATAGAAAGTAACAAATAAATGGGAGGAAACAAAAATGTTCAATGTTAACTAGTATTTGCTGGCATTGACAATTGCTTCATTCTGAAAAGTTAGTGTTAAATAAAGGTCTGAACTTGACAATTGTCAACAAGCAAATGCCAAACTTAGACATAACATCAACTGAGGAAAATACAAGTGGTTGAATTAAGGGGGAGAATGAGACCAGCAATAGAGAAATCCAAGTTTCCTAAATTAAACATCACAAGAGAAGAAAGATTGGTTGTTAACCCTTATAGAGTGATATTAGTATAACCATACTACCAACAACAACAACAACAATAGTTGTGATACATAATTTTGGGTATAGAGAAATTAGCAAGCTTAGATATGGTAGATATTGCAAACTAAAAATCCTACAAAATGTGTGTCTGTGTGTAAAAATCTAAGTGGACATTGAAGTCAATACCCAGACAACAGTCTGTTTCATGCTTAATGTAATCAGGCCATATGCATATAGGTGTTGACTTCGATATCCACTTTTATATTTACATACACACTATCCCTGATATTGAGCACTTTAACCCATAAATATAGCATACTTTAAAAAATATATTTTATATATAGTTTTAGGGTATGCTATATTTATGGGTAAAAGAGCTCAATATCAGTGATAATGTATGTAAAAGTGGACACTTAGCAGTGAGAGTGACACAATCTTCAGACCATGTACCTTGTGTTGACTCAGCTATTTATATATGCTGGTCAATGATATATTATAAATAGCAAGGTTTATTGTATTATTCTAACAGTTATATTTCAAATTATTGGTTATTAAATAGAAATAATTGTGGATCTATATGTGATTATTTATATAGTGTTGCTTAACATTTTACTCATTATTTATTATTGATTATTTAATTATTTGTTGTTGATGATTAAATTTACTTGTTTGTGTGTGCATTCAATGAAACCATAAAAGATGAAACTGTGCTAAAAGATAGAGGATTTTTCAAAATTTTTACATTTGTTAAAATCTTGTTATGGTCTTCATTATTCCAAGATTTAGGTCAGTTTTGGAAATCTAGTAACTTTAGTTTTTTGTGACCCATTGCTGGATTGGGTTTGCCAATATTTCATCTCTGAATTTGGGACTTCTTCATATCTTCTAAACACATGTGCATATTCTATGCTGAAATTGGCTAGGCATAAACAATACCGTATGCAAATCACCAATTAAAATCAGACATTAGATTCAGCCGGGCAAAAATCACATTAGTGAATAAAAGTACTGAGTAAAGGAGTGTAGTTATGATAGGTACCTCCACGAGATCACTAAAAAAAAGAGCATACCATGATGAAAAAGACACCAAACTTGACGAAAACAAAATTTTATCGTCTAAATATTTATTATTAAGAGGAAAGATCAAAATTTATTTTAATTATTTTTAAAAAAATTTCCTTCTTTTTAGAACAATCTGAAGTTTTATTTAAAAATCCTTGTTTCTCTTTGTATCACCAGAACTAGTAAAATAACATATACAATTTTTAGCAACTTTTTTTTTGTATGAGGACATTAATTTGGAAAATTTTGCAAAAATTAAAATAATTGTTGGATGTTAATGAAACTTCCAGAAAGTATTCATAGATGATCGAAATTATTATAAATATGTTTTCTTATATTAAAGTCATGGCAGAAATATTTTTAAAAATATTTATTACCCCCCCCCCCCAACTAATTTCATGAAAATGCTAGAAATTCAATCGCATCGGGTTTAGTGATTACAATAGTTAAAAGCACAAGGCTTTGAGGAATGCAAATCATGTTTTGTTTTTGTTTTTTTAATTGGACCCCATGTACCTGAAAATTAGCTGAATTGTAACATACAAAACTCAATAAAACAAATATATTATTTAATTTCAAATGCTTTTATTTGCTTTTATGAATATGGACAATATTTTCTGAAAGCAAAAAATTTTTTCAATGAAAAATGAATTTTTAATACAATTATTTGTTATTTTTTAATTATAATAAATTTTTACATTTAAGTTGTTAAAATATTATAAAATTAGTTAAAAGCCGCATCGGGTTTTGTAAGTGTCCTGATGAGATAAATCTTTGTTTAGTGCGTTGTAAATTGTATCGTTTTGACTAATCAGAAGACCCGCAGTAATTAAGAAATGTAATTTTGTGTTTATAATCGGGCTCTAATTATAAAGTATGGAAGACCAACTAGAATACAATTAAGTTGCGTTATTTGAGTTAAGCATTGTTCTCCGCTGTTAAGGCCTTTAATTTTGCGAAAAACGTGTGGAGAAGTTTATTTGATTTTTCAATTTCAACTGAGAAGGGTACCTAAAAGTATCAGTATCATCTTATGAAATTTATATGATCTTATTTTTATATTAATCTCAGTTATGGCATTTTTTCCATAAATCAAAATTAATAATAAAATGAATGGAAATACAGATAACACAGTAAAATGTAGTAAATGTACATAAAATTATAGTATTTTATATACACTTCTGATAAAATTTCATGAGAAAAGTACCTATAAATTAATTAGATACCTTTCTTATGAAATTTAATCTCATTCGTAACTTGTTTTAATTTCTTTATAATATATTTTCCATAAAGCATCATAAACATAAAGGTGAAAGCTAAGTACAAAAAAACAAAAAAAATTAGAGTGCTGAAAGTTTTTCTTAAAAATAACGAGGTAAATAATTTGTTCACTTAAATGTAAAATATTTCACTTTTCTCCTTCCGTAGAACAAATTATCCTCATGGAATCCATCAATATGTCATTAAACACCTGTCAAGTGACGCGAAAGTTTATGACCTGCTTTGTTTTATTTTCAAATTACCTCTTTTCGGAGCAGAATCTAAGTTAAGCTTGGTTCAAAATATTTTAAATAAACATAATTTCTGATTTTCTTAAAATAAGTTTTGAAAAAATGATAATTGATATTTAAAAGAATTTCAAACAGATTTTCATTGATTCTATAAAATGGAAAAAAATGATCAATTTTGCTGACTCAAAAAAAAAAAAAAAAACAAGATTTTTAACGAAATTTTCAGATGTGTTAGGAACGATTAAAAAATGTAAAAAATTACCACAAAAATACTTTGATCTTTCCTCAATAATAACATAAACATTTAGACGATAAAATTTTGTTTCCGTCAAGTTTGGCATCTTTTTCATCATCCTATGCCCTTTTTTTAGCGATCTCATGGAGGTACCTAAATTATGATAAAGTAAAATAAAAAAATGACTAATCTTGTAAAAATATTTCTGAATGACTGATAAATGATGGAAATAGTGATAAAGAAAACAACTAAATTCAGTTGTTTTGAATTTAAATTATCTAAATTAGTCTCTGTCAAATTTTACTTGATTGACAATTTGGGTAGAACTGTTTACTTTCATTTTGCATTTCTTTTCTTTTTTTAAATGAACTTATGGTAGGTACTGCCATCAACACAGTACTTGAAATAAAATCTTTCAGTCTGTTAAGATTTCTCTGTAAGTACTGTCAGATAGTGTAGCAAGTTCTTATAACTTTTCGCACCCATTTTCAAATATAATGAATGTTATTGCCTATGGGATATTTAAAATAATACCTTAAGTTCATTTTAGTCATTTTCTTTTTTTACTGCAAACTGGTGTTGATATTATGAACTTTGTTATAAACTATTAAAATTATTCTAATCTATTTTTAATAATTGAACATTCAGTTGAATTTAATTGATTCAGTACATGTAAAGGTGATGCAAAATTAACATTACTATTTAATTACAGCATACAAAAATTATGAAATTTATTAGATATTTCATTAACATTTTCCTGCTTGAATAGCAAACTAAATAACCAAACATGCTGGACATTGACATCAAGTTGCTAAAATTAATTCAAAGTTTGGTTGATTTAATCTAGATTGAAGCCTTATTAATAAATTTATTATATGAAGATAATGCTTATTTTCTATTTACAAATATTGTATTTGTAAATAGAAAATAAGCATTACCTTTTTTATAGTGGATAGCAGCTTGGATTGAGGAATCGGAGAGCCGAGTTCAAATTCCAGTCAAATCCATTACATTCACTTATGTGCTAATACCCTTGGGAAAGGTATTAATCCTCTTCTCCCTCCAACTATGGATAAATAGCAGGACAAACTGGGTTCTAAAGCCTTGGATGGCAACTGGTCTAGGAGAAAGGACAACTATTAATTCAAAACCTGCAGAGGTTTGTTTGGGGACCTTGTGGTATGAAGTGCACCAGGTCTCTGTATTTGGCCCTTCAAAAAAGTGGTTGGTTCTGCACAAAGCCTTCACCACTATAATCAAATTATATTTGCTGGTGTCTGGGCTGTCGGTTCCTAGGAACTGAACTGCTTGAGCCTCATATGTCAAATACGACGGGAGAGTCCACCATATATATATATATATATATATATATATATATACACACCCACACTAGATTCTAATTAATCGATGCGTATTTTAAAATGTTTTTAAAATTTGATGCCACTTATCTGCCAACTTGAATTTGTAAAGCTTTTTTCTATTTCTATTGAAAGAATTATATTTAACTGAATTCAGTAATCATGGTGAATTTAGTGTTATTATTAGTCTTTGTTAATGACTTGTAACTTCTTTCTGGTAATGTATTAAACATTTCATCAGCTAAATTTAACATTTCTTTCATAAATTATGATTTTTTTTTTTTTTTTTTTTTTTTTTTTTTTAAAGTAGAACTTTGTTTTTTATTATTTTCAGTAAAAATAAGGAAAAAATTGATTTCATTGTAAAATTTGTACTGGTTAGAAAACTTCTATAGCGATTTCATTTCTTTAATGATATTGAGTTTGACCAGGGGTCGGCAACCCCCGGCCCCTTGGGCCACATCCAGCCTGTGAAGGATTTTTGTCCGGCCTGCCAACTTAACATCTGGACACTAATTTTCTAATTAATTTGTGGAGCAAGTATCAGGAAAATATCAGTTGGGGGGTTAATCAACTTACAATGCAATGAATTTTTAAATCAAAATTTAATTCTGAATCAACTGCTGACTTCTACAAGAAATATGTTTTGCCAAGCGGAAAATTTAAAAGCCTATTGTATAATGCAAAAATGATATCATTATTTAGAAGTATGCATGGGAACAAGAAGTGCCTCATTAATAATTTCTTTTGCAGTAAAGGAATTTGCATTTTTGTTGATTGTGTTAGTTGTTATTCCTGCAGTAAAATAATCTTGTTTAAATAATATAACATTAATGTCATTGTTTTTTCTTTAAACCTCCAGACCAAGGCAACATTCTGGATGGAGCAGTCTGAGGCCGAGACAGTTTATTATATTATAGTTAATATCATGCCCCTCCTTAGAGACAATGCAGAGCTTTCTGGACCACTTTCTCCAAAAGGTGGCTTACCCCTGAGTTTGACCATCAGTGGTTATTATAAGAGATTTGTAATTGCAAATCAGATTTTTGTTAACATACTTAATGTAGACATGTGCCTACACTGAAAGAAAATTAACTTTGCTTGTTAGTATAATATTAAATATTCATCAGTTACTATTTGAATAATTTCATTGCAATCATTTGCCACTATTGTTTTTACATATCTTTGTACAAATCTTAATACAAAAATGCAACTTCCACAACATCTATACATGGGTTTTTATGGGTTTTCTCTTCAATCCAATCGAATATAATTTTTTAATTTTCATAATTGCCTTTATTTTGTTTGATTTGAAGATGGGACATAAAACTAAATAACAATTTTACTATAATTTTTTTACCTTAAAAAAATAAGAATAGCTCAGATGCAAAAAAAAAATGTTTGGCTTATGGAAGGAATACTGTGACAGATCAAGTGTTAAAAATGATTTGCAAAGGTTTGTACTGGAAATTTCTTGCTGAATGTTGCTCTATATTTGGATAGAACAGTTGATAGTAATCAACATATAAGATATCAAGGTGACAAATGACATAGCATTTAAATTTTTGAAGATAATAGCTAACAGGAAAGCAAGAAGCTAGAAAAGAGTTCCATAAGTAAGAAGTGCAGGAGAAGTTACTCTCGAAAAAAAAAAAGTGAAGTATAGTTTTGGAGGCATTAAAATTGACAAGCCATTTGTTGCCCCAGTTAACAGGTTGAAAGTCATTTTTGAGATCAGTTACCAAATTGACTTTATTAAACTTGTCACACTTACCATTAAGACAGGAGTAAATAGTTATCAGTTATTTTGCCTTTGTATTCTTTGTTACATTTCTTAGTCAGGTTTTCTTCTGGTGGGGGGTTTATAAATGGTTCTTGGCATTTTTGTATTTTGGCTAATTGAGAAAAAAAAAGGCTTTTTAGTTTGACAACAATTCAGTAACTCCAGATTATGATAACATCAGATAAGTGATAATTATTCATCTTATTCATCACCATCTCTGGATTTTTTTTTGAGTTGCCAAATGAAAAATCTTTGTGTCAATTTGCACATGGTGCTTATTGTTAATTTTTATAAACTAGAATTATAGATATTTTATCAGTAATATCTATCACTATCTATTTTTGGCATGTGTGTGTGCGCGCTTGTGTATGCACACCACCTATTGATTACCAAGCTGTTACAGCTAGGTTAGATCACTCTATCAACCTGCCAACATGGTGTTCATTTGTTTGTGTCAGAATCTGAACAATACAGCTGAACTTCTACTTGGGGTGTCATCATTTTAATTAGAAAAAAAAAAGGTACCATTGGCCACTTAGTTGGATTTGTCAATTTTCTTTAATATTTTAGCAAAATTTCACAGAAAAGTATGATCTTAATCTCTCAGCTTTATATTTTTATAAACTCAAATGGATTCAGAACATAAATCCATAATTACAGTTTGATGGCATATGAGGGGATGCTGAAAAATTTTCAGCCTGACCAAGAAATTTTTATTCTTGGTCAGGCTGAGAATTTTTCCTTGGCACCATGAAGCATACAGCCTCTTCTAGATATTCACTCTGCAGTTCAACATACATAACACATCATTTCTCAAATTTCTTTAACCTTTTCCAAATTGATATATTTGTTCAATATAATGCTACAATCACCCCTCCATCATTTGAATATTTCCTTCATTGACAACTCCTTTTAAGGATTGGAAAATGGAAATAATCAGATGGAGAAAGATTTGGTGAGTATGATGAAAGATCTCTGTACTCGGGCATCTAAATTCTTCAAAACATCCTTTGTCTTCAGTATCTGTCTATATTTCTGAGATGTACATTATTTACATTGTTCAGACTATCATCCTCATCTTTGTTGCCATATTTATCACAACGTTTCGGCCATTGTATGCTCCGGCCTTCTTTAGGTGGTTGGAATATCGAACTGAACGCCTTTATCCACATACCATGTCTAATGGATGTCGGTTATGAGTTATCTCCTGTTAATTTAACTCTCCAACTTTACCAGGTATTGAACTCGCTCTTTGGGTCCTGTCACTGGATCTAACTAACGCCTTTATCCACTGTGCCATGTGTCCTTGAGGACATCTGTGTATGAATTTCTGGGACTTATAAACCTAATGTCTTCAGCAACCATTTTTACCAGTTCTCATATTGCAATTTTTGCTGTTATCATTACATATTTTTACCAGAGCTCATATTGCAATTTTTGTTATCGCTTTTCTCCTTTATTTGGCACAGCAAGTTAGAGTAGTATTTTGCATTAACCATTTACATTTTCTGAAGGAAGTCATCAAAATATATTTTTATCCCCCCCCCCCCCCCCAAAAAAAAAAAATTCCTGCTAAGATTTTTTGGTCTTGAGCTTAAAGGTCACTGAATCAAAAATTAGGTTATGAGCATGATCAACAATTTCATGATTTGTCATCTTGGGTCTCCAATCTCTATATTGGAAGTTGGTACCCCACTTCTTCACTGTTGTGTATGATGGACACTTATCACACAATGTTTGCATCATACATTCATGAATTTCCTCTAGTTTTCTTCTGCAAGTCCAGAAATGTCATGACTATTCAAAGTTCAACAGTTTTCATTAACATGGTTCAGTCAATGATTTGAAACAAATTCAGAAATAAATGCTATGATCCTGCAAACTGACAATATAACAAAAATACTTAAATTTTAGAATTGGGTTGATCTGAGAATTTTTGAGCACAGTCTCAGTATTATTTTGATCACAGTTCAGGAAGTCTCAAGATTTATCAAGTCTTCACCCTTAAATGGTTAGTGGTCCAGATAAAATCCCAGTGGTTATCCCTAAGAATATTAACACTGTGTTATCCCTGACCTTCATGAAATTATTTAGCCACTGCTTCATGGAGAAATCCTTCCCAAGTCTGTAAAGGAGTCAAGTGTATACTCTATTTTCAAGGACAAATGCATTAGATATTTCAAAGGCCTTTGACAAAGTGTGGTATTGAAGGTTACTGCACAAGCTCTCCAGCTATGGAATCTCTGAAAGAGTCTTCTCAATTATCAAGTCTTTCTTAATGAGTAGGTAGTTATTAGTGGTCAGTCCTCCAAGGCCCAAGTGATCTTCTCAGTTCAATCCTTTATATATATATATATATATATATATATATATATATATATGATTTTTTCCAAGCATAGCTTAAATGTGGCACAAGGCCGAAAGTATGGTACACCCATTGAGGATCAAACTCAGTTGAAATTGCCCTAGCAAGACAAGTTTGCTAACCATTACACTGCCCTGAGGTGCCCTATATATATATATATATATATATATATATATATATATATATATATATACATATATATACACACACTTTATTTTGTCTGGCAAAGTGCTGTCACAGCAAGGAATACTCTAAGGAATAAGATATGAGAGTTCAAATCTCACTAGAAGCTTATTTTTCCAGACTGGTAACTTAATATCTGTAGAATAAATGTAAAAATCAACTAAGCATTTTATATAAAAAGCATCAGAAATTTGATGAAAAAAAAAATTAATTAAAAGTTCATAAGAACATTGAAATATTTTTTAATTTTTTAAAAATTTTTTTTTATTGTATTTTTTTTGTATCATAGAAACAAAATCCTTTACAAATTTTTATTAGTATAGCTAACAAATCCTAAAATCATTCAAATTATACCACTTCTGATATGTATTTCTTATCAGTAATGATGACTAAGAAATGTTGGAGGCAATCAGTTGTCTGGAACTCGGAAAAAAATGTTTTGAAATTACAATGTTTGACCATAAATGAATTTTTCTTCTTGCTTAACCTGTAATATCTTGTTTGTTATACTTGTATTTATGCTAATAAGTTCTTTTTTATGATTGCAGAAAAGACAAATGACTGATGGCAAGTCAGGCGGTGTTGGGGGTTGATGGCAATCAAGATGGTTGACAGGGTATCAAACAGCCCCTCACGCATCCCCATTCCAGTGTCCTGCCAGCTCCACAAGAGTGCAGCAAGCCGCAATGGCAAGGTGCACCGGCCCTCTGATGTACGCAGCCAACACAACGACAACTATGTGAAGGCCATGTGCTTTGAGAACGGTATTGTTGATACCGTTGCACAGCACAAATCCAACACAGTCCCAAAAGAGTCATCACTGGAAGGAGCACCTGCTGAATCTCCGAGCAAAGGATCTGGTTTTGAGACATTTGTCATGACAGGTGACATGATCATCAAGACAACTGCCCTACACAAGTCCCCCAAAAAGATGGACAGTCACAAGAAGGTGCCTTATAATGTGTCCGTTGACGGCAGCAACGACGATGACGAAGCAGACATCTGCCTCATCTCTGCAGAGTTCAATCGTATAGCAGCAGAGAAAAAAACATATGAAAATAAGAGAGTAGGAGCGCCACGACACCACTCTTTTAGTGGACCAGACAACCCTAAACCAGTCCATACTCCTCTTGGACGAGTAGAGTCCGCTCCAGCTGACAACAGAAATGATGGAAATATAAACTGGCCATCACCCCCTCTCTCTATGTCTAGTCCTCCAATTGCTAGTCCAGAGGAGTTTGTTCCATCTCTTCGGCAGACACCCTCCAGTTCAATGGAATCTTGGGACCCAACTGAGCTTCATCCTTTGGATCCTGCTAGTCACCATGCTCAGCTGTCCACCATGAAGGAAAGTTCCAAACACAGTCTGTCCAACAGTGATTCTGAACACAGTCCTGAGGTGGTAGAATCTTCAGATGAAAAAAGTAGTACAATGGCATCATCTTCCTCAGACAATGAAGTCAAATCCAGTATAGTCACCAGCAAGAGTGCTGAGAAAATTGTGCCTGGAACACGAGGGGGTCACTCTTTAGTCCGTACTAGTAAAAGTCATGAGAACTATTTACAATCAGGAAATGATGTCATGTTGGTGAGCATTGACATAGATGATGATAACTTGGCTTATTCTTTAGATACTTTAGCATATCAGAGCTCTGGTTCCTCATTGGAGAAACTAGGTGATAAGGATGGACTGGTGCCTGTTTCTAGGAGTCTGCAGAGTTCACCGGAACGGAAAATGTCAGAAAAATCGGACCGTGTCTTTATGCCAGGCTTCATAAGCTTGGATGAGCCACGAGCTATTAAATCCAAAGGAAAGGAGACAAAAACAAAAGATATGGATTCCACTTGTTGTAGAGTGGAACCATGTGTCGACGGTGCTAGTGACTCGGACATTCCAGCAGCAAGAATGACTCAGGACGGTGGAGCTCCTTCCAGTCTTCTAGAACCACAGTCACCAGTCTCTTCGGAGGCAAGTGAGGGTAAGGGAGATGCACCTACATCAAATATTGTTGCATCTATACTCAACTCTCGTATTGGAGTCGAGAGTGCTGAAGAAGGCTGTCCTGACATAGTAGATGGCAAGCCAGACTTTATAACTAGTCTTAGGGAAACTGTTGAGCCAGACTCTGAATTTTCAGACTCTGACAGTGTGTATCACCAACCATTTAAAAGTGTGGACAGGCCCTCAGCAGCACGGTTGGCCAAAAGACTTTACAATTTGGATGGGTTTCGTAAATCTGATGTTGCAAGACACCTTTGTAAAAAGTAAGTATTTTTTGTTGTTCCCTTTTGGAAATATAGATATTTAAGTTATTTTTTGCATTAAAAAATATTTCCAATTGAAAGTTTTAGTTAAATTATTGAAATAAATATTGGAAATATTCTCTACATTCTTGTTACAGCTTGAGTGACATTTTAGAGGTAAAAATGTCAGGGTTACATTTTGAATAGATTTTGTCAGTTTCAGGTTCTGCAATATTTTAATAATCATAATTAAATAATTCACAAAAAATCTGTATTTATTGACACTTCACATTTGATAATGTATAATTTTTAAGTTGCGTATTATTTTCATGTGATGACAATTTTTGTTTCTTGTATTGGGAAATGTGTGCTTTTATTTTCATTTGTCATTTTTAGATTACAGTTTGATTTTAAGGACTAGGATATGTATTAACTCTTCATGGTTAACCTAGTTGCATCAATAAAGTTAAATTAATAATTTATTACTTTATTCAGTTTTTAAATTTTACAATTTTTCTTTTTTTCTTCATTCAAGTTTAAATTTTTGCAGATTGTGGAAAGGATTTTATTTCTAATTTTAAAATTGTTACTAAAATAATCTTTAAAATAATGCTACAGCACTATGACTTGAATATTTTGTCAATTATTATTAATTTTGATTCCTATTTACTTTCATCTTAATTTCTTAATTTTTGTTGTTACAACAATTAAAATAAAGGTAAGTCAAAATTAATAATAGTCCATGTAATAAAGATTATGGATAATATAGAATATTTTGCTTTCTTTCTCCATGTATGTGTATAATATATAATTAATAACCCTTGGAGATAACAGCTTTGTTCTGCTACCTGCTTGGGCAGGTAAGGTAGTTATAATTATGTAAGAATAATTTGTTCAAAAGCTCACTCTCTCGTCGGTCAACTATTGCAACATGACAGTGATAAAACAGTTTTTTAATTGATCTGACTACTGATCAAAGCAAGGAAAAATGAATTCATGCCTCTCCCAAAGGTGTGAAGTGAACATAAGCAACTTCAGCTGAAATTCAAACTCGGTTTGACAATTCCATCTTATATTTTGAGAATCATTATGCCACCTCACATTTCACAAGTGCTAAAATGATAAATATTCTACAGCAGCTTTATATGAACTTTAAATTCAGTAGAGTGAGTCTCTGTGTTTTGCTACAAATAAGAAAAACTTTATCCTATTTCCAGTTTGGATTTTATGTATCTGATAGTTGTAAAATAATTCAATTTTATATCCAATGTTCTCTGCATTTCCATTTTTAATTGTAATCAGATTTCATCTTGATAGAAATATGGTAGATTCTGTACATGGCACTCAGAGTACTTTCTTGAAGATTTTACAGTATCTTGGCCCTTCACCATTGATGGATTTAATCATTTTTATAACATTGGTATTGTTATAAAGATCATTCTTTGTGCAGGATGTTTTTGATGTTTGTAGTTAGTATATTTCTATGGTACAATATCTCTAAATGTTCTCTCCAGTCTCTATACATTTACTCAAGATTTTTTTCTTTTCTTCTAACTGCAACTTCGTGTTTATGTTATGGACAAGAAATGTAGTTTTTAAACTCCAACACTACTGCAAGATTGGGGTTTATTATTATTAGAAATTGCTTTCTTTGGAATCATTGGCTAAACAAAGTGAGCTTTGGTTTTTTTTTATTTCCCTCACTGTGCTGACTCACAAGTAATCAGTTTCAAAAGAATTATTATAATAATCAACTGTTATTATGTATTCATGCCCACTATAATAAATTGGGTTTATTTTTACCTTCTTCCAAATTGACTGGTTGTTCCTGAGCAATCATCTCTTTCAATTGGTTCCTTTCTTATAATCAGCATTCTTCACAGTTGGTGAAATCATCTTTGATTTCTGAAAATATTAGGGACCAGAATATTTCCCATTGTTTGACCGAGGCATGTATTTAAATCCAAATATGAGTAGTGAAGTTTTTGTATAATTTTCTCTTAGATCATGGTATATAGTTAATTGGGTGCTTCCTGAACAGTAACTTATTATTTACAATTAAGTTCATTATCATATACTGAATTGACTAACTTTGCAGTCATTTATGCTAAATTGTTAAACACAGGATCTGATGTGTGCAAACTGTTTGGAACTTCTCAGATTTCAATAAGACAATCAGTAGATATTAAGTTTTGCTGTATTCAGTGACTATTAACTGTACTATTGACAAAGAACCAGCAAACTTTTCTTTCAATATTTTCAAGATAATTGTTCTGATGAATTCTATGGTACCTAGATTTTATGAATTTAAGCACAGTATTAAATTTGTGGCAATGTCTCATTATTTCACATTTGAAATGGCTAGATGTAATCATAAATTCTATGCTAACAGTTTCTTCTCTCACACTTCTTGCTTGAGGAAATCTCTTTCAGCTTCTTGCATTCCGGCCAACTTTGGTCTTCAAAAATTTAAATGCATTGTTAATCATTATCTTCAGTCTTAATATCAGTTCTTTTATTGTTTTCTCTCCTTCATAACTTTTTTTTCTTTTCCACACTCAGTAACCCCTTGCATCTTAGTGTCCTTATTACCTTGCTTGGGATGCAATGAATAAAAAGAAAAAAACTATAATTTGATGCCATTGAGTAGTAAATACTGTTAACATTAGAGGCTAAAAAGTTATCTTTTCATTGACCTATTCAGAGGGTCTGTAGTTACTATGCCTATTGAAAGTGTATTTAGCAAAACATTCTGCTGTATTTACTACTACAAATAGATCCTTTTTATTTACACACACCACTGTTCAGCTGATACGAGCGTTCTGTTTCTATAATCCATTTTTCTACTTTTTGCAATAGATTCTATTATGGAAAGTGATCTCCAAGTAGTTCCATCTGAGGACTTAGTTTTCAGATATAATTAACTTAATCTGTTGAAAATCTTATATTCTCTTACTCAGATTTCATAACAGTGTAATTTTTTTAATATATTTTTCCCCAGTTAGATCTACTGAAGTAGCTGATTATGCTGTTCAATCCTGAAATTCTAACTCTATTCAATAATGCAGTCATTTCTGTTGTCTTCTCATAGTTGCCTCCAATCATTTCATTGGTTAATAAATGACCATGAAATTTCACCATGTCTTTACACTTGGAATTAAGATAACTTCACATCCTAACTGTCTTTGTAGCACAGGCATGAACTGAATGTCACACTCAGCTTTAGTTCTTCTATAAATTAGGATGGTTTCAGCTTTACAAATAATTTCTGAAAAAAATCACTGGACATCTTTTTAGTTTAAAAGGAAGTCATGACAATTGAAATCAACCAAACTATTGCAAAATGTCCTACTTAGAAGTATTATCTGGCTCAAATTACCAAACTCCTACTTTCAAGTTAACCTTTGAAAAATACTTTTTGGTAAAATCATTGAATAATCCCATTAAAAGAATGACAGGATTATTTGCATAACTGATCCGAGTAGTATCAGTATGTGCAATCCAACTGCAAGTTAATTTTTACCATATTGTTCAAGCAGAAAAATGCTAGCATAGTGGATATGTCACTTGCTTGGTTACCTGGAGGTCAGATGTTCAATTTAGGGCAGGAGTCATATATATATATATATATATATATATATATATATATAAAATGTTTATTTTATTACAGGCAAAAAATATACAAATACACATGGGATATTATGTAGATAGATATCAGCAGTTGATAGTCTTCACACTTGAATGCCTTGTTCCTGTTAAAAAAAAAAAATACAGTGTAACTCGGATATAAGAGTTGTCGGGACCGGAGAAGAAGTCTCTTATATCCAGTTTTGGTCTATTATATATACATTAACACAGGCTCTAATTTGGGACCAGAGAAAATCTCTCTTATATCCGGGTTACACTATATATATATATATATATATATATATATATATACATAAAATTACTGTTATAGATAAAGAATTGTCTAGAGTATTGATAAATTAATTAAAACTGACTTTCAGTAAGTCATGAATTTGTATGGAATTGACTACAAGAAGCAAAATAAAATTTTCCATTACCAAAAACATGCTAGATTCTCCAGACTTGCTATTTGTGATCTCAATATCCATGACTCTACAATATCTGTTGTCCTTCTTTCCTTGTAGAAGACAGGGTTCCAATGCTCTCATCATTCCAAATACAAGTGATTTCAGTTTCATGATGCTGAGAACAAAGTCTGCAAGTTTTTATATATTGCTGCATCATTAGTCAACTTTGATGAAACTGGGAAACTTTATAAAGCCTCATTGGTTGGAAATATTCTTTCTTCAGCTCAGGACAATTTTCAGGTTGTCATCTATTTTATTTTAACATATGTTATTAGTATTTTTTTTATCTTTCTAAGCACTGATCAGAAAACATCCATTTGGTATTTTCACTCCTGTTCTAATTCACAGAAGGGTATGAAATCAAAGAATTCCCTTCACCAAGCCTGTCACATCTTATTGTCAGAATTATCATGTGAAAAGGTTTCATGTAGGCAAGACATTCTCCACCCACTAATGTTGACATTCTTGATACCATACCAAGTGTAATGTCTTAAAGTAGCCTCATGCCAGGCATGATATCAGTGCATATCTGTAGTGTCCCCCACCCCGATCTGTACAGGAACCCTAGTTGGTCATAACTAACTCATTTTTATGGATAAAAATCAACTGTTCAACCTATCACATTGACAATATTAGTTTATTTCTTTAGATATATTCCTATATACATTCATTCCAAATCTTAAAAGCACGTTTTAAAAAAAACATTACTCTAATTCTAAACTGCTTTTCAAAAGCAGATTTAAATCTTTCTCACACTAATCACAAAATACATAAGTCCAAGGGAAGTAACTTAGCTGAAATAGAAATTTAAAATTTTTTGTGCTTTTCGCCTATTACTCCTTCGTGACAACGTTAGAAGTCAACGATTTCGTCTCCTAATTCTCTATAAATATTTTGTGCGCAAAATTGTTTAAAATAAAGTTTTTCTTTGTTCAAAATACATCTATTTTTCTTTGTTTTGTATTCTATTTTTAACATTATATAAAAATAATTATGTTAACTATTTGTATATTACTTCAAAAAATTGTTAGTATTGATCAGGAACATTTACATAGAAAAATTACTGTGAATGGATATTTCATGAAGTAAAACAAATAGATTAAATAATTATTTAAATAATAAAATATTTTCAAATTTAAAAAAAAAACAAATGAAAAATTTTACAATTAAGGATGCATAATTGCTGTATGCTATTAAATACAATTCTTTAATATACTCTAAAAATATGTAATTTAATTTTTTTATCACACCTATAAAATTTCAATAAGTTTTTCTACTACTATCAATAAAGGGTTAAAAAATTTAATTTCCTAAATATTGTTTTTAACTTTAAAATATTTTTTTAAATTCTTGTTAGAACAATTGCAAAATACAGTATATAAAAATTGTAATTGTACTATCATGTTCAAATTGTCTCTCTTTCGCAAAGAAAAAAATCATCTTGACCACTCTTCAATAAAATACCTTTTACTTTATGCAAATAGGCAATCTATGCTTTAATTAAACCTGTAATATGGAAAAGGAGATTGATAAGGAAGTTATCTTTAAACATGGGGGAAATAATTATTTAGTTCTCTATTGCTTTCATTTTTTGTAAATAAGTAGATGGCATTTACTTTCTCTATTATATAGTTTTTAAAATTTCTCTTAATATATTTTGTCTTGTCTATTACTTTTGTTAAAAGGAAATTAAATATTGGATTTCGTATTGATGGATTTTGGTCAAATCAAGTAAAAAATTTTATATGCCAACATAGTTGATACAAAAATAGAAGACAAGGAAATGAAAGAAAGAAAAGGAGTGAATATTTTCTGTGCTTATACAATAATATTACAGAAAATGATTTTCTCTGATATTCTATTCTTTTAAATTCTGTATTGGGCTAATTGATGATGTGCAAGATTATCAATGTGGAAAGATGAATCAGCAAGCCAAGTTCTAATTCCTGCCTAGTCTTATATTCACCTTTTCACAGATTTCCTTAGGAAAAGGCATGAACCCAACTTTTTCACACCACCAGCTATGAGTTAAATATCATAGTAAACTGGACATTTAGCCTTGGATAGCAGCCAGTCTAGAACAACCACTCTGAACTCAATTCCCAGGAGGTTTTGGTGATACACAGGTGATAAAGAAATGGAATCTGTAGACTGCCATGCTTGTCTTCATCTTGAAGAGACATGGCAGTGAAAAGAAAGATTGGGCAAATATTCAATTCAATAATTAGTATATCTATTTTAAGAAGTTAAAATTTATCTAATAAAATATAAAATCTATATGCAAAGTACATTTCAGAAAAGGTTGCTTTGAAGTTTCTAAGCTTTATTGTAGAAAGGATCATAGTATTTATATAAAATATAACTTTATAATAAAGATTCCATATTTTTATCACTCTGTTGTTGAGTCAAAATGTTCGTATTTTTCCTGTTTATTTTAAAAATTGAATTATTGATTTACTGAGAAGAAATCATGTTGAAGAGAATAACATTAACAGAACATTTTCAGATTGAAGTGATAATCTGCAATTCCCTCCCCTTTTTCAATACCAGTAATGCTTTCCACTACTTTGCAAAGTAGCTACTTAATTCCAGATTAGTGGAGAAATTGACCATCAAAATATTTGACCTTGGATTATTAAAGCAATTGGTAGTTATTTCCCTTGCCTTATAAACTCTAAACATAAATTCTAAGTAATCAGGCAAGCATTTAAATTTAAAAGTTCACTCACTTTTTATAAGGCTCTGAATGACATCTAGGATTTACAATACCACTTTTCGAACATAATTCTTATTTGTAATATTCACTAACAAGGCTAAGTTAATTTAACATTTCAACGTTATATTAATTCTTCTTATAAATGATTCAAATATAATTACTTTTCTCTTCAAAGACATACCAAAGTTATGAGATATGTGTCTCATATCATGTAGGACTCTCCCTAACTGAGCAAAGTGTAACAACAATGTGGTATTGATTCTACAAGTGTTTAGAAGATCTCTGGAGAGATGTTGAGCCATGTTGTCTTGATAACTGTCCACAGCTCCTTGAGATTTATAAGTGCAGGATATTTAATATGAATAGACGTCCCTACCATGTCCCATGAGTGCTTGATAAGGCAAAAATGCTGGAATGACTCAACATTGTTGGGGTACATGGCATCCATGAATGCGTGCAAATGGTCACAAAGTAGAGCGCCATAGTGGTCAATGGTTAGTGGAGTGTTTAGGTAAACAAGCAGACCCAACTCATATCACATGAAGAAATGTCACACCATTATAGAACATCAGTCTGCATGGCATCTTGACAACTGGCATTCATGACTTCATATTGTCTGTACCTCATCTAAAACTTACCATCATCCCGAAACACAGGAACTAGGACATTAGATCCTGCTACATGTGGCTAGTTCTTCAGGGTCCAATTTGTAATGTCACAGGCCTAGGTGAGGTCATGTGTCTGGTATTATAGCATTAACAGGGAAATCATGGTAGGCCTCTCATATATATTTGGTATCTCCCACGTTGAATATGGATTTGATTAGAGCCAATGTCACGTGATGGTTATTACAGACAATTCTAGCCCATTGCTTCTGGTCATTATCATTAAAGACTTGTGATTGGTTATTGCCTTCCATCAGGCATTCCTGGTACACACTGGATACCTTAGATTAATGGATGTCAAATGTTCCCAGAATTTCAGAAATGGAATGCCTCCGCTATACCTTATTTGAACCCTGATAATTCACATCACCTTGCCATGAGCAACCTAGCCAGTTTCATGCTGACTGACCAGATGCCAGAGTACAACTTGTATAAATCAAGGTACCTTGGTACCATCTACCAGTACCTTTATATAATGTACCCATAACTTTTGGCATGTCAGTCTAAGTATATATTTTACTTAGTTGCTTGCCTGATGACAGGTACATTGAGCAAGACCCAGGAGAAATATTTCAACAATATCAATTAGTTAACTTGAAATAAATGATTAGAATTCCATATGAGAATGAAAGATAAGAATTACATTACTTGTTTGATAAATTTCCAACACAAAGGTGTTGAAGTAAATGACATGACTCATAGATCTTGTGCTAGAAAAATCAATATTTTGTCAGGTCTGTTTGCAAAAAAGAAAACTATATTCCTAGTCTTTTCTTTGATAAAATGCCTGAATTTGTACACCCATCAATTTCTCCCTTTAATTAAAAGCAAACCAAGAATTAGAGATTTTAAAGACGTTTTATGGACAAAATAATGTTATGGACATTTGTATATACTCCTATTTTCCTTCCTTAAAATAGAAAATAATTTTCTCAGTGGTGAATGATTGTATTTAAATAACAATTTGAATGCCTCTATCATCATTCAGTGTTAATTTTCATCTAGAAATTATGAATGGCTTATGAGCGATATATTTAAGATTTGAAATAAATCAATGGTGGGGAACAATATCTCTAAATTTTCATGTTTATCCATTTCAGGAATAATGTATTTTATTGTTTATTTTTTTTTTTAATATATACTCAGTTAAAAATACATTTTTATAAAAAAATTCATATATAAATTAACAAAAGTATCTTATTTACTATAATTAATATTTTCCTGGGAAGAGTAAAGAATATTATTACAGCCATTAAAACAGCAAGGAGAAAAATGTTTTAAAATGTGTTTTAATGGCTATAATATTTGTTACATACTTGCAAAAACAAAAGTACCTAAATGTTGCTAGTAACATTTTAGACTATAAAAAAAATTGTGCAGAGTTTGGAATACAGAAAATATTTTTTCAAATGTGTTTAACTGCAGAAGTTGAAGTGCTATCCTTAACATTTTCATTATAATGAATATATCTTTACACTTTTTATGATTAATCTTTCATTCATTTAAAAATTATCATTAATTCTAAAAAAAAATATATATATATATATATCAAAGCAATTTTTATACATTTTATAGAAAAATATTTGTTAGTAATTTTGTCAGTTTTTTATTTATCATGTGTTATTATGATTTTCATAATTATAAATTTTGGTCCTTTTTAATTTTCTCTTGGATAAAAAATATTGTGCTGTAATATTTGTTTTCCATGCTTTGAAAATGGTCATCAATTTAAGGGATAATCTTCTCAGTGTTGGTAGATATTTTTAAAATTTAACCAGAGATATATATATATATATATATATATTATCACTAACAAACTTTAACATAAAAAATATGACTTATCTATATAGCTTCATTTATATATTTTGGAGGATGCAAGGAAAGATACTTTAACGGAACAAAGATGTTTAGCTTTCTGTATCTTTTCTGATTATGCTAAATGTGCCGTATGTCTCAGTTAATTTAATTAATGAATGTCTAGTAAAATATAGCAAAGAAATATGGGAACCAATATCATGATCAGAAAGTAGACACATCTAAAAAAAATTAAAATATTTGGAACTTTAAAATAAAGTTGGATCATTACATCAAGAGTGTGTAACTAGAATGTTGGTCAATAATAAAACTGAAAGTGTAAGAAACTGCCAAGATTTGCTTGAAAACTGAAGAAATTGTGAAGTTTCATTGTCTCTATGATCATTGGAGCACTGAGAATGGTTCCAAAGTCATTTACAAAGAAATTGGAACAGAAAGCAATGGCTATTTATAATATGAGGCTACAAATAATGTTATTAAAAAAAAAACTGCATTTTTGTTACTACACTCTTCATTGTGCAATGGAATGTGATTTTTCTTTTTGACTTAGGTGACATTTTCAGAAAATGATTTCACTCACTAAATTCAATCCTATAAAATGGTTTTAAACAATTGTTGTTTCCATAATTCTTGAGAAATGGGAAAATATTCTGGTTTGAAATCTACTAAATTGATTACTTTCAAATTTTCAATGTCACAGATTGTGTTTGTAAAATATCCTGATTAAATGCAACAGATGTGAAAGAGAATGAGGTTGTGCATGTCAAATAATGACAAGAGCAGCTGTAGACCTTTTTTGAAGGTTGTGACATCTTTCATATCTGTTATATAAGCGGACAGCTTACTGGCGATAGAGAAACTTTATAAGTCAGACACTGTTATGGTTTATGCTACAAGCTTTATGTAGTTGAGTGCATGGGAAAATAATTTAGAAATGAATACAAAATTTTCATATAGAAGCAAGAAAGAGATAAGAACAATTTTAATCCTACACAATAAAGTATAAGTGCATAAGAGATAAAACATAAATGATAGCTTAAATCAGTTGTATAAACAATCTCAAGATTCAGATAAGTAAAAAAATATAGACACACATACAAGTATAGCCATATATTCTATTTTATATTTCTATCACAGATTTATAAATAGATGTAACTATATTTTAATAAAATTTGTGATGTTGGTTAAACTGTTGTCTGTCTGTTTACACTATTTACATTGTTTGGACTGTTGTCTTTATCTTTATTGTAAGATTCACATTTCGGCCATTCACATTGGCATTTCTGAAGATTGGTTCAATGTTTGTATAGACGTTCTTCCCATGTTTATTTCCTGAAATGGTCTGACATATAACATTTACATTCCTGGGTTGATAAGTAAAGTCACTGAAAATCTGTTCCATTTCTTCCACCCACCAATTGCAAATATCATGACAGGCAAAGGTCAAATTCTTTTTCCACAGTTTGTTCCTGCCCTGCCATTCATAGATGATAATTACAATTCCAATGCAAGCATCATTGAACCAATCTTCAGAAACACCAATATACAGATTGACTAGGTTCAGTTCAAAATTCAAAAAAATATCACCAGAAGAAGGGCGGAGTGTAAAATGGTTGAAACATTGTGAATGTGACAATAAAGAGGAGGACAACAGTCTAAACACTGTAAATACTCTAAATAGTTACATTACCTCGTCTTAGAAATATAGGCAGATGTTGTCTTTAGTATTCATGAAGATGAAGGTTCTCTTTTGTGTTTAGCAATTAAAATGATTCATTTAGTTTTAAATTATTAAATTGGTAACTCCTATTTATTAATTAAATGCTAAATTTGCTGACATGAGTGACTTTTGTAAAAGTACATTAAATTTTAATGATTAATTGCTCAAATTGTGCTTCTATTGAAATTTGGAAAGTGTTTTTTTTTTTCTGTTTAATTGATAAAAAATTCCCTGTCATGAATAATCTCCATAAAATATTCAATAGAAACACAACTGAGTTATTGATGTACAAAGTAATCCAAATAATAGCACTGTGCACATGATATGAATCCAATCTCCTCAGAATTAAAAATGGCTTCCCCTTGGGAGGAAAATGTTTAACTATCAATATCATTTACCTGGTAACTGTAAAGGCTAGAATTGAACCAGACAGCTTATATTAGTATCTCTGAAAGTCCATTAATACAGATTCTACAACTGCAAAACTTCTTTCACAAGACAGCAATATGCTCTCTATGTATCAGGTCATCCCATAAATTATGTCCGAATTTTGAATAAAGAAAACAAGTGACCAAATGTTACATTTAATTACAGATTCAATCAACAATGAATTTTCCCTGATTATCTATGATTCCTTCCATCTATTAACAAGCTTACTAATTTCATTACTGTAAAATTCTTTTGGCTTTGATTCGAAGAACTCACAAATGTCAGTTTTAACCTCTTCCTGTGTTACAAAAGCTGTTTCTTCCAAATGATTCTGTAAGCTACGAAACAAATGGTAGTCTGAAGGAGCATGGTCAGGAGAATAAGATGGATGAGGAATTTTCTCCCAACCAAGTTCTTCGATCTTTTGTGACTTGACTCTTGCTGTGTGTGGCCGCGCATTGTCCTGATGAAACATCACCCGTTTTCAATTCACTAGAGCAGGTCTTTTTTTTTTCCTAAAAGCTTGGTTCAAACGCTCTAATTGCTGACAGTATATTTGAGCATTAATTGTTGCATTTGGTGGTAAGAATTCAAAGTGGATTATTCCTTGGCAATCCCACCAGATTGAAAGAAGAACCTTTTGCCCATGAAGTTCCCTTCTCGGCTGTGGCTGGGGTCCTTCCCCTTTACCAAGCCACTGTCTACGACGCTTAACATTTCGATAAAAGATCCATTTTTCATCGCCAGTCAAAAGTCTATCCAAAAAAGGTGAAACAAGTTGGAGAGAAGAGCAGATGTCAACTCGGGATTTGAGGTTGTTTTCAGACAATTCATGAGGCACCCATTTTCCAAGTTTAGGAACTTTTCCAAATTGTTGAAGATGACGATGAACAGTTGTATGGTTTGAACTGAGAACCACTGCCAATTCCTCAACTGATAAAGCAGGATTTTCTTCAAGGGCTGCTTCAAGAAGCTTTTCATCAAACTTAACTGGACGTCCGGTTCGATCTTCATCTTCAAGGGTGAAATCTCCACCTCTGAATTTTGCAAACCATCTTCTGCAAGTTCTTTCATTCACACATTCCTCTCCATAAATTGAGTGAATGTTTCTAGCCACTTTGGCTGCCGAGTTTCCTTTTTTGAACTCATAAAGCATTATGTGCCTCAAATGATTCTTGGGTACTTCCATGTTAGCAGGGTTTTAATCAAACAAAATTTTATTTTATTGTTCTCTAAATTAAAATTTGATCAGTTATTTAAACTGATCAAATTTTAATTTAGATAAAAATAAACATAAAAATAATGTTCTGCTCCATTATACATTATAAAATACTCTTTAAATTTTGTTCATTTTAACAAAGTTAAAATTCAGACAGAACTTATGGGATGACCTAATATTTGTGGGCATTGAAAGACAAAAGCAAGAATACTCCAAGTAGAATGGAAAATACTAAAAAAAAAAACATCTGTTTGAAAAGGAGAAATCAACTATACCTGGAAGAAAAGTAATTCATTTTAGAATTCTCTCCAAAAGACTGACTATTGAATAAAGTCAATTATTTTCCAAATGTAGGAACAAGTACCTGTTCTGTCACCTACCTTGAACTAAATGGATTTGTCCATAGTTATATTCTTTAAAATTCAACCTGGAGGTTTTACTCTGTGCTTAATGATCACCTAAGCATAAAATTGGTAGTCATGCTTGCATTTCTTTTTAATTTTTTTTTCCTATTGTAGTAGCTCTGTCAGCTTGACATTGAGTAACTAATGCTACATGATAGCAAGTTTATCACCATTAATAGGACTGTGTTATTAGTATCATTTTATATATATATATATATATATATATATATATATATAATTTTAATTCTGTAATGACTAATAAAGGGTAATCTGAAAGAGCAATATATGGTTAATATGGCAAGCTGTAACAAGTTTTGCTTAATCACCAAAAATATGTTCTCATGTTATATTGCTGGAATATTACACCCAGATACTTTTCATTAATTACTGCTTTAAAATTGTTTATTTCATCTGAAGGATTTTATAGTAGACAAGTTCCAACTCTGCAGACAACATCACCTTGTACAGATGAAGATCAGCCTTGAGTATGATTAGACATAGTTCATTTTACTTACCCCACAATCTCTTGCAATCCACATTGGTTATGAAAATCACAATTGGTTAAAAATATATTATATAATGTGACAACACTAAATAAAGATATGTAATGTGATGAACACATCATATCAACACTTTGTAAATCAAACCAGTTGTGTGGTTCATTGGTGCCATTAGTTTTTGCTGTGGTTAAGAAATGAACCAGGGCTGGTTTTGAAGAGAAACACATATTGAGAAAAACTATATGGACATGAAACAGTTTTAGTTTTTTTTTTTTAATGAGAGAAATATTGGACTTGACTAAATCTGTGGAACAACAAATGGAGGCTTAAACAATCATTTACTCTTTTTCATGGTTTGTGATTTCTGCTTCCCTATAGTACAATCCAACATGGCATCCTTTTCTTTCTCCAGTTAAATTCCCACTGATTTCCTGTGCATGTTGCTGCATTTAACTTCCTTTATTCCAGTATGTCCATACACCATTTACTAAGTTGAATAAAGACTTACATTTGTGTATAAATTTTAAAAAAAACAAACAATATGAACAATATAAGAATAAATTGTTTAACCTTGTATGTATATTGTAGAGTACTTCAAAGGAAATGAAGTTTGCAAAGCATCTACATTTTTATATTTCAACTTTATCTTGGTTGGCACAGGTTCGATTATTGACACACGTTTATATATTGCTGGAAACAAAAAATAATTTTAATTTTTTATTTTTGGTTTGAATAAATTTTGGAGATAAATATAAGAGTACACTATTTTCTCTGATGCATTTAATATAAGACAGACTTGTTCTCAATACTATCTTTTTTGCTTTGCAATGTTTTATGACCTATCTAGATATCTGCATGCTAAGAAATTTGAGCTCTGTGGGAATACAGGTGAAACTAGATTATACTGTCTAATTTACAAATTTATAAAAAGGTGAAAGTTTTTATATACATTGTGTGATGGATAAATTGTCATCTAAATTAGGTAAAAACAAAAATAATACTGACATCTCATTTTGACAGATATATTTACCAAAATTATGCAAAAATATCTTGAAATACTAAAGAGTAAATTTATTCAATAAAATTGCCATTGGCTTCAACTACGGACTCCAGACAACTTTAGAATCTCCTGCAACTCTTCTAAATGGTTTCCTTGTTTAAATTGGTGAATGCTGCCATAATCCATGCCTTCAGTTCATCTTTGGTGTTATAAGGAGTTTTTTTGGTTCCTCTCCTAATTGTCCCACGCATAATAATAAAGGGGTTACAGACTGGGGAGTTAGGAGGCCAGATGTAAGGGGTGATGTGGTCACAGAAATTGTCTGACAGCCATCACTGGGTTCTCCTGCTTGTGTGGCATGTTGCCAGATGTAGGGTCTTCCAGCAGCCACCCTCTTGATCCAGGACAGCACTACCTCACTGGCTATGGACCTGATTGACTTGGAGAGACCATTTTCAATCATGGCCTGGATATCACCAAAAAATTTGGGAATTATTTTCTTATCAGAACAATCAGTGAGTTTTCCAAGCTGCTGTACCTACATAATCACCATTAGACTCATCCAACTCTTTCCAAATCCTCTGAAATGTTCATATTGGAGCTGCCAGTGTGAATACCAAGCAGTACAGCATGCCATTTCCAAATTTCTGGTGGAGTGAATTGCATCATGGTGCTCTTTTTCTCAGATGGTGCCCAACTGACCCTACTATACTGTGCGGTCGACAAAAACAGACAATGTACATGTGTGAAATTAAAATATAAAATGGCAGCAATTTGCCTATCGCACCCTGTATCTGTCAGTATCAAAGGAAATGTTGCTTGGCACTATAAAAGGGTTATTATTGATGTGAAGGTGCCAGAATTTTAGACAAACATATTCAACAGTATTTAATCCTATTTAGAACAGAATAGGGTATTTTTAAAATTTGCCTAGAATATTATGCTCAAAATGGCTATTTTATACACTTTAAGCAGAAACATTGTCTTGTAATATACAATGCAGTCATGAACAGTTATTTTATCCCATTAGTTGATTGTTGAATTATAACAACTACAATATATTATAATATGACAGAACCTCTAAGAAAACTTTTACTGATTTTGTTTTTTTTTTCTTTTTTTAAAATTTGAATCCTGTTTCAGCAGCAAATTTTGCTTTATTTTGCAGTTTGAAACCTTGTTGATTTTAAGACATCTCATAGATTTTTTATTGAATAAATTTGGTTCTAATCAGAAAATGTTTTTAACACTTTCTGTAAAATGAACTTGCAGAACATCACTTATTTAAACTTTATAAACCAGCTATTTTTTTATGCATCCTGGTGTAATGGATATCGGCTGAGAAGAAATCAGAGATCCGAGTTTGAATTTCAGTCAGGTTTGTTATATTCACTTGCACACAAATAGTCTTCAGAAAGATATGAATCCATCTCTTCTCCCACATCTACCAAAAGACTGGGTCCTATAGCCTTGGTTGGTAAGAAATGGCAACCTGCTGTGGAAAAATCTTCTGCCTAGTTGGTCATGAATAGAGACATGAATGCCCTAGCATATATCACACATGGCACTTAACTGATTTTGACATCATCATGCATAACAGACCCTTTTAAGGTGTTAAGTTGAAGTAAATGAATAAGAAATTATATAAAAACAAGATAGATGGGATTGCTGGTCTAACAACTGAAGAAATAAATTTAATGACCAAATCAATGCTAAGTCTCTACAACTCAATTGAATAGGGGATCTCAATTAAATTTATCTAAAATATTATTTAAGAAATATATAGTTAGTTTCTTTAGATATTATTTGAGTGCTTCTATTATCTCTGCATTTGTTTATTAACCCATTAATACCTACTGTCCCATTTCTATAATTAATATTGGACTTTTATGATTTTAATTTGTATAAATAATGCAGGATTTCACAGTAGCAATTAATGGGTTAACTAAAAACCTTTGGTTTCCACTGACACACTGCATAAATAAAACCACAAATCAGCTGACATATCGGAATCAACAGACAACTTCAAGTACAGTTTTTGTATACTCTTGTTAGAGCTTTTCATGCCATAATTCAATTCTGCCAACTAATATTTGATGTTATCTATGAATGCTTTATTAAAAAAAACATTTTCTCATTTCCTGCCTTTGTCCTGAAATCTGGATGACACAACCAGGAATTGACACATCGTCACACATGATAAATACAGATTTAAAACCATAATAAAGCTAAATATTAAATAAAAATAGACATTTTTCACTTTTGACATATGTATTAGATATCTGGCTATGGTTGAATGATAAAAGAATTTTAAACAAGTTTTAAAGTACTCCAAATTCTTTCTGTAAATATGATCCACTCCATTTGTAAAATAAGCACTAATTAGATATATCTGCTTAAATAATAGTAAAACCATTTTTTTGTTTTTTTAATATGGTTTTAATATCATCCAAGACATAAAAACAAAATTTAAATCTTAAATGATTAAATTGTAAGCTTAATGTAATTTCAAAACTTTTATTTAGAGATTGATTTTCTCTTAGAATATAAGTTGAAGCTATCTATAGTAGAATTATTGTTGCTATTGGATTTTCAGTGGGTAAAATAAATACCTTTAACAGGGTTCCGTCCTTGTTACTAGAATCCTAGAAAAGTAATAAAAACTCAATAGTCTTGTATTATCAAGGAAATATTTATTTTTTATTTGAGTGGATTTAGACTAATTATAAGTTCATTATTTCTTGTAGGACAATGTTTTATTCATCTATTTTCATTTATTGTGACTGATAAAACATAATTACATTTTCATTATACAATTTGTAAAACTTCATTTAGTGTTGTCTTCTTTAGGATACATAACTATTTTATGGACTCAAGGTATTTATTCTTGTATAAGCTCTTTTTCTCATTAAAAATTCATATTTCAGTATTGAGAATAAAATTATAGTTTTGTATTAAAATTTCAATTTGACTTCATTGGACAAAAACAATGAATTCAGAAATTAATTTTATTTACACAGCATTAATATCAATTAACTCAAATAGGTATCATGGATCAAAAATATTTGTCTCTATTGTGTGTGTATTTGTGCCACTGGTATTTGTATTTTTTTTTTTTATATGTAATTGTAATGTAATTTTGCTGTACTAGTTATATTTTTCATGCAAATGATATCTGGTGGCAGTGTACCATGACCAACTACTTGTTTATAAAACTAGATGAAAAGCAATGTGAAATAGGACTGTACAACAATAATAATTAGAAAAATATATTTAAAGACCTGTGAAAACCTAATAATTGTAAAGAATTTAATAAAATATGTATAAAATGTATTTGTATAAATAAAATTTGAAGTTGGTTTATTTAATGCCTGATTAACTTTTTCTTTTTAGCCAAATGTATGTCCACTTTGTTTTGTGTTTAATTTTTGCTGCTTTATAAATGACATTTTTATTGCTCATAGCTGCTTTGCACTCTTCTCACTTGCTGTAGCTAATGATATGCATAAAGTCATCTAATTTTTCTGATTTGGTACTTCCCTGTTTTAGTTCTTTGACCTCTTATCCAAAATGATGATAATACTATAAATTTATGATAGAATCGGTTTAAAATGTTATAACCCATGACTGGGCTACTCATATATATTAAAATTAAATTTGAATTTTTTTTCTTTTATTCACAGCTGAGTATCACATATACAAATTTATAATTAAAAGCAACTGTCATTTCATTACATGAATTCATTACAATTACAGTTTTTTTTCTGCAAAAATAAACAGTCAGCCATTAGTTGAATAAGAATAAATTTTACTGAATACTTTTTAAATAAACCTAGCTCAACAGCTAAACTTTATCATAGACACCTAAAAATAAAGAAATATTTTTCCCTTTCCCACAGGAAGCCCTGATCAAATTACAAACTCTCAATGTGCTAAACTTATTTTTCCTGCTTACTAAACGTTGTGACTCATTTTTAGTCTGCTAAAAATGATTAGTCCCAGAAGATGTTTTCTTTTCAAAAGAAATATTTTCATCTATAAGCTAAAGTACTGATTAGAATCTTAAGATTTTCAAGCACACTGATGTTTGGCCCTGTATATTATTTTTATATTTAAATTCATTGCTTGTTTAGCACTAGTAAATGTATGTTATTGTTTTAATACTTATGCATGTTGTAATAATGTATTGGTGATATTTAGTTATGGTCTGAGGACACTTCCAAATCTTTAAAGATGTCAGATCATTAATAATTACAGCCATAAATATTCTCCAATAGTTATATAAGTAAAATTTGGGTTTTGCTGCTTCTCATCACTTGCATTATTCCAGTAAAAAGGCTTTCATACATGTGAGATAGGTAAATTGATCTATATTATTTGTAATAATTTAGTAAAGATACAAGTGATAAGTGTTCCATTTGATCATCTCTTTCACAGGAATAGTAACACTATTGCAAATTAACAAACATTTTATTAGGATGCTGATTAGAAAATATTTGTTTTGCCTCAAATGAAAGTTTATAGCTATCTTTGTTACATGAATATATTAAGCTAAAATAGTGAATGCCATTTACTGTGATCACTTTGGGACAGTCTTTTAGATAACAATAACTGATTGATAACATTGTAACAGGTTAGGGTTGAGGTAGTAGTAATCCTGACTTGATATTATTTGAGTGTTAAAGTAATTGCCTCATTGGTATATGTATTTACAGTGTAGGAGGAATCCTCTTTTTTTTTTCTTATATTGAAAACAAAATGAATTAAAACATACAACAATAAAAACTTGAGACACATGTTGACATAAATATCAAGAATTTGTATTTTCTTTTTGTGATGTGAATTACAGAATATTGGTATGGTGTGTGCAAACATGTTCTCAGTGTCTCTTTTGTTTAAAAGTCAGTGCTTACTTGGTTTGGCTCCAAAAATCTTGTTTGTAAGGATGAAATTTGACATGATTTGGTTCCAAGAATTTCGTTTGTGAGGATGCCGTTTGACATCATCTTTTTTTCAATCTTCCAAAGTGTTGGCAAGCATGTGTTTCTACTGACTATATGTGTACTAGTCTACTGATTACTGCTATAGGGTACTCTAGTCTATATTACTGACTCTTGTGGCAGAAGGGTCATTTTGATGAGGGTAGGATGATGAAATATCCTTCTTTTCTATCATAACTGATGACAGTTATCTTTAGAATTAAATATCATGATTCTAGACCATAATAACATTAAGATGTAAAGCTGAACAATTTATATTGTCATAAAAATTATTACAAAGTTTAGGGTTTTAAAATTATTTTTTAAAATTCATTTTTAATAAAATGATTGTGACTTATTTTGATAACAATAACTGATAATTTTGACTATATTAAATTCTTTCTTGTGTATTAGAATTTTCTTTGTCGGGAAAAAAATCTACATGCCATATGTTATTCAAAGCTAAAATTTTTTATATTACTTTGGTGTTCTGATACAAATAAGTGAATATTGTTTTTAAGTAGATATTATTTTTCTATGTGCCGTGTCCCTTCATGACGTGAAAGATCATGGCTCTCCATAACTTCCTATCTTTTGTAGCTCTAATTATCCAGGTTAGTAAAAAAAAACCCCAAGTTATCTTTTGTGACAAAAAAACATGTGACAAAAGTTTTGTCACATGTTTTTTTTGTATTTTTCTATATTAACATCTATATTATTTTTATAACAGTAACGACTAACTACATCATTAAGCTGAAAAATAGTTCTCACAGTTTTGCTTATTAGTAAATTAAATTTTATCAGCTAAAAATGAAATTATACTTCAATATTTGACTCAGAAGAGAAAGCAATATCAAATATTTTTATTAGTCAATTTTAAAATTAATTTTTTGAAGGAATCCCCCGTGAAAAATGAAAATCTGATTAACAAAATATTGTCTATTCAACTTCTGACTAGGTTCCATTTGATTATCATTACATTAATTTTTTTGTTTGATTTTTACACCTAATTACTACGTTTAATTTTCTGTTTGTTATGCTTTTTAGCTTTCAATAATTGTTTTTGAATAAAATCATAAAAATGTTAATTTAATTTGCATGAAATGCACCTATTTTTAGCTTTTTAAGTCATTTATAACATAACAAGTAACTGTTACAAAGTCAATTTAGACAAAAAAAATTGCCACACCTTAAACACGTTAGTAAAGTTCTGTATTTGACTAACAAAAACTTCTGTCCGTTAAAAACACACACACACACACACACACACACACACACACACACACACACACACACACACACACAAATTATAAATTGATATTTGTAACTGTAACAAGTTGTTACTAAATCAGACAGAATGTGTCAGAAAATCTAATTTATTTATTGATTGGTCCGATCTAACATTTTGTTGAAAAACAGATATTTGAAAATTCTTATACTGCTACATTTGTTTTACTTTAGTTTTAATTTATTTTTTTTGATTATTCGTTTTCATAAAAAAGACATGAATGAATGATGAATCAGATTTTTTTAGTCTTTCATTTGTTATTAAAACAAAGTTATGAACTATCGAAATAAATATTATTCACACAGCAAAATCTTTAACTTATACGACTTCATAGGTAAAAAAAAAAGTTTTATTCTATATTAATTTGAGTCTTTCGATATAGATTTTATTTTTGTTGTTGCTCAAATTACTTGGTTGTTTTTGTTTTTCTTCTTCATCAGTTATTTCCCTTCTTAATGTTCGTACAATTCGAGTAGCCAGTTTAAGTGAACTGCATCAAATGCAGATATCATTTACCATTAATTTAACTTTTTCTATGTGGAAAATTTAAGAAAATTTCTATTCCCCCCGATCTATTTATTTACTTTGAATTTCTACCATTTTCTTTGGAACTAAGGCCTGTTTTTGTCTTAATTAGACTTGTCTACCACCTCACTTTCGTTCTTACTACAAGGCGTTATTTCATTACTACTACTACTTATTTTGTTACGTTTGGCAGGTTAACCTGTGTATGTGTTGCCTTTCTCGCTCTCTCTCTCCTCAGCTGTTATAATGTGAAGGTGCTTTTACTGTTGCAATTTACTGCTACTACAATGAAGAAATCCCTGTCATAAGGAGAGCCTGCATTGAAATAATAGTACTAAAGAAAAAAGGATGCATTATCGTGTGTATACCGTCGTATTGGAAGCAGTATTTCATTTTTCTGAACCGTGAGCAATTATATGCTAACAAGCCACTAAAATTCCTTTTAAAATATCTTCTTGACACTCGGTTTATTATTCACTTTCTTGTTCTTATCCTACCCAACTTACTGTTACTGTTCAGCCATGCTGTCGGCGGGTAGGACTGACACGATGTTGTCAGTACTTAAAAATCAACTCAGTAGCTTTCTTCCAAATTGCAAATATTGCACGATTCATGACTAAGCGCAAGTTTCTGGCTAATTTTGTTGCCTTACTTCGCCATTGTCTTGTGTCTGGATTTTCCAATGGTACCAGCAGACAATGGCTCTAGAAATAGCTGCCTTGCCGCGATCAAAGAAAAAATCAGAAGGTAAAATTTACAAATATTTCTTTCTTTATTCAATATCCGTCTGTCTGTTATTGTTGAAAAATATTTCATAACCTGGCATATATCTAAGTTTTATTTATATAAAAATCGATCGATAAAAAATACGTGTAAGTGTACTGTAACTGTAATTTTGTAATAATCATGTGCACTTTTTTCTGGTAATTACGGGACAAAATGTTTGTAACAGAATTCGAGTTTCAGTATAAGATGTTTATGACTAAAATGAAAGATATTCTCTTATTAGGAAAAAAACAGCATGCTCATGAATAGTTGTATTTCAAGGCTATCATGCTTTCTACATTATTGCACCAACTGTAAATGAAATTAATTACTCAAGTCTTGAATAACTGCAATTTGAATGACTTTTTAAGCTTCAGAGATTTTGTCTATCTACCTAGTAATTTTCGTTTATTTCTTGGATGTGCACATTAAACTTTACACATGGCAAACTTAAATTAATTGCGTTAAAAGCGTCTCGACTAAGTGAAATAGTATGAAATAATAATAGCCTCTCTGATTGTTTTTTAATTTTACACGTCATAAGGAAAGCACATTATTTACCCACTTTAGGCAAGCAAGATCATATTTAAACAAAATAAAACGTCAACAAAATTTAGAATTTTAGTAGGAGGGAAAGATAGCAGTTAACTTTTTTCATTGGAAATAAATTTTATCTATTTTAAAAAAAATTAAACTTTGTTTTACTTTATACTATAGTCTATTAATTAAAGTCTAGAGATTTTATTTAGAAGTTTTTATTTATAAACTTTTAAAAATAACTGTCCCAAACTAAACAGCAGAAAAAGGAAATAGTCGACATTTCTTTATTTTATTTGTGATTTCTAAAATTATTAGTATTTTGCGCCTTTTAATTAATATTTTTATAATTAAAAGTAAAATTTTGAAAACTCGTTTATTTGTCCATGTGTAGGTATGATTAATTCACTGACTATTTTCTTCCTTCCTCCCGTTTAATCTCAAAAGGGAGACAATAAATTGCTTAATCAAAGGAGGAGTGGTTATTAGTTAACCACAAAAATATTTCCTGTTTTTAGTCGCTCTCAGTGCTACATCTTCTATTTGCCATTTTAATTTTATTTTATTGTCCCTTTTGTACACTGGTAATTCTTTTCCTTCATAATATGTATTATTAGTTCTACTAACTTCTCTACCATGTTTGTATGTTTTCTGATCTCAGGTGTGTTATATCTCCGGTGTGTTTAGTTTAAATGTTGATTGATTTTTTTTATCATTAAGTTCATTTTTACTTTTGCTTGGCAGTAGACCTCAATGTAAAAAATAAATAGAAAAAAAGAATCCAGTAGTCTACTCCATATGGCTTTTCTGTGCTCTTCTAAGTCAATAAATTCTTGTATTTGACTTGTCATTGAGTTTTTGTCTCTTATACAAAAATTACCAAATTAACGCGTCAAAATGTAAAAAATAATAATTTAGTAAAAGTCCTACTCATGTATTTTTACCGAATCAGTTTGGAGATGTTATTGTCGTCATTTAAATAGAATATTCCATGACGATATGTAATTTTTGTTTTGTGTAAATAATGTAAATAAAAATGAACAAATTCACTTAAATTGTATCAACCTTCTTTTTAAGTAATTTGAAATAGCATGAAGCTAAAATATTTTTAAATTACTCATATCATTCCGATCTTGTAATTATTTGCTGTGTTGAAATTTTAGAATAAAAAGCACTTTAGAGATTTACAGAACAAGATTTTCATAACGAATTAAGCCAGATAGTGATTTTTGCTGTTGGGGGTGTATACTTTGAATTTTTATAGCAAAAGGATTGTCTTTATAAAAAAACTCTACTTAAGCAGTGCTTTCAAGCTTGACTCAAAATTCCATAAGTTTCTGACTTGGATTTTTTTTTTTTTTTTGTGGTATTCAACTTTACTGCTTCTTAGGATCTGAAAAGAATAAATCTTATATCCAAGAGAAAAGTAAAAAAAAATGTTTTTTTTCTTTTTGCTAAATGTATTGTTATTGTATTTATTAAGTATTAACTTTAGTTTTGGTTGATGTTTTAAATGTTAAAATAAAAAAACGTTACCTAAAACAATATTTTTTTAAGAAACAAATATTTCTAATTTTTGTGGAACTAACAAGTTCAAGTCAAATAAATACACCCTTAAGAAAATCTTATTTTTAATATTTTTTATTTATCTGGATATTTTTTAATTTGTCATGCATAAATAAATACTGTTAAAAAGATGTCCTACTGAATTGTCATACATTCTTGAGATGAGTCAATTATTATTATTCCATATCTCGTGAATAATCTAATCCTCGTAGTTGAGTTTGTTTTGTTTTTTCAGTTTAACATGGTGGAAAATATTGAGGTCTACTGTAACCTGACACTTAGAGAACTAAGGAATCCACCTAAGTAGGAGATAAAGATTGCATTAACCAAAATGTAGACTATTATTATGATCCAAACACCTCGTGGAATGTTTCCTGTTGTTGTACACTTAAATTAACTTGTTTGGGCATAACATAACTGTTAAGGAAGCAAAGAAAGTTACTCCAAGTATCTGTCATTTTAATTTGGAAATAACATGAATTTGTGAGGTGGCAAAATAGTTTCAGCAATAGGTGCAGGAAATTGCATACTTATGGAAGCTTTGGGTTTTAAAATAAAATTTGAAAGATTGCAAGAAATTTTCTTTTAGCCTTCTGACAAGACAGTGCTTATGAACCAATAGTCTAAATTAGGAAATAATTTTAGACTTTAAGTCTTAAATTCTATTAATAACCTTAGAGAACTTAAAATATACTTTGCATAGAAAAGTAATGACTTCATCATGCCTTATATGACTGATATAAAAAATGTCCATTAATCATTCATTCTATAGTAAAAGCTATCATCTTAAATTCTAATAAGATATTTTAAAAATTGTCTTAAATATTGTTTCATTAACAGATGTGTTTAATAAATAGCTGAAATTCACAGGTGAAACATGTAAATGCTCTGTGGAGGGTGGGATACTTCCAAGAGAAGGTATAATCTTTATTGGAGGGAAAGGTCAGCGGGTATAGTCATGGAACTCTAATGAGAAAATTAGTCAAAATGAACCAATATAAACTAATTCTGATAATTTATAAACTTTTTAAGTATAAAGAAAACTGTTTACATCAAACATTCATTAACTATATTGTCAAATGATGTTACCAATTATAAGAATAATGTAGTCTAATTTTAGAATTTTCTACAAATGCAATGCAGCATTTGTTCAATATCAGAATAAATTTGAGCCATTTTCATAATCAGTTTTTTAATGAGAAAATATCTTCAAGAAATTATCTTAAAAAAAATGTCAATTTTTCTTCTGATTTCTATTTGAAATGTAGAAATAAACTTATAAATCATTTTCTTTTCAAATAACCTGAATGAATTTAAGTTTCTCAAATTTACATATTTTATAAAGTGTAACAGAATAAATTTTGTTTTTTCAGCTGCATTAAAAATCAGGGGGAAAATTATGCATCATTTTGAAATGTAATATTAATTCAAGTGGATATGTAAAAAGTAGTTGGAGTTTCTCACAACTTTTTTTCTTGATTTGACTTCTCACATCACTCATTTTCACCACTATCTCTTATAATTATCACCAAGATATCACTAGTGCCACCAAGTTTCTGATAGGAGTTGTAATCACTATCAGCCTGGCTGGTATGAATTCATTCCAGCCTGACTTTTACATTTATCTGCAAAACTAATGTATATATAGCCTTAGATTTTTTCTCGCCCTTCAGCAATGCTACCTATCAATTACTTGGATATTATCCTAGCGAAGGAAGAAAGATCACTTCTTCCTCAGATATGCTCTGCTATACCAGATTTTTCTATTTTACTTTTGAGTATGGTTTTCCAATGTTCCTCAAGTTTTAATTTCAGATCAGCAATTGGTTTCTCTCTTTTACCTATTTGAATTAAAATCCACCTTATGGATGTTGGTTTTCTGTATGTACAATTATTAAAACCACCTTCTGCAATTTATGTAGATATTTTACAAAATGCTAAATTATGCTCTTTTTTATTAACTGTTTAGATATTTTAATTGAGTTTATATGATACATTGAAACTACAGTCATGAGCAATTGTTTTAGAAAACTAGTGCATTAAAAATTCCATAACTTTTTAATCCAAATAATGATTTTGGATGTAATCCAACATTTAAAAATAAGAATATATGAATCTAAAAAATTTTAAAAATACACATATACATGGTGTAATGGGCAAATTGTCACCATTTTATATTTTTAATTTTGCATATGCACGTTGTTTGTTTTTGATTTTGTAAACTGTACAGTATAATAGGGTCAGTTGGTCATCATCTGTGAGAAAAAGCGCACCATGACACAATTCGGGCATTTGATAGGGTTTGGCATGCCAACCTTCTTCGCAAGCTTCAGGGCTATGGTATTACAGGTCGATTGTTTGACCTAATACAATCATTGCTGTCAAACCGTGAATTGAAGGTCGTTCTCCTCCAGCTCCTATCCCACAAACGCAGGTGTTCCGCAAGGCTCCATCCTAGGCCCTACCCTATTCCTTATATTCATAAATGATCTTCCTGATACTATAGATTCCCAAGTCGGCATCTACGCAGATGACACCACAATTTACTCCTGCCTCAGAAACAAATCTAGTGTCGCTGACAAAATTAACCTGGCCGTTCGTCTCGAATAGGACCTTCAATTGGTTGTGAACTGGGGCAGGAATTGACTGGTTAACTTTAATGCCTCCAAAACAAAACTGCTCTCTATTAATCACCACAAGGATCCTTCCCTGCATCCCATTAGAATGTCTGAAGCTCAACTTCTCGAGAGCTCCTCTCTGCGGCTGCTCGGTCTCACGCTGTCTGCTGACCTGAGATGGAACAAATACGTTGAGTCAATTGCTTCATCCACTGCAAGAAAAGTTGGCTCCCTGTGCTGGTCCAGGAAATTTTTCTCCCCAGAATTGATCCTCCAAATTTACAAATCAACCATCCGCCCTTGCATGGAGTATTGCTGCCATATATGGTCTGGAGCCCCTTCTGCTTTGGGGTTCTTGATAAGATCCAGAGACGTATATGCAATGTAATTGGCCCTGATCTGGCTTCTTGTCTGCAGTCTCTCTCACAGATGCGCCGTCGCCTCTCTCTGTCTCTTTTACAAATACTTCCATGGCTCCATGAATTCAAGCATCCTACGAGGGTGGCATCCTGTTCCCACCCTTTCACTGTTGAAACTGTTAAATGTAGACGTCTCTTCTACTCCAATAGCTTCATATCTCGCACCTTACGCCTGTGGAACTCCCTCCCTCTTTCCTGTTTCCCTAACAGCTATAATCTCCAACTATTCAAATGAAACATCAATCAACATCTCCAGTTGCCTTGATCTATCCACTATCCTTCTCCACATTCTTTCCGCTATCACTCCTATCTGCTCTCGCTCCAAATCCTCTGTAACCCCTTGCATGCTAGTGGCTTCCAGCCTTGCTTGGGGTGAAAAGCTTTAAAAAAAACCAAGAAATTTGGAAACAGCATTTCAAAGTGTTTGGGTGTCAATATGAAAGCAGAAATAGTTGGATGAGTCTGATGGTGATTATGAAGGTACAGGAACTTGAAAAACTCACTTTGATAGTTTTGATCAGACACAACATGGAGGCCTACATAAAGTGCTTTTAGGGGGTAGTGCTGCCCTGAGTCAAGAGGCTGACTGCTGGAAGACCCTATGTCTGGCAACAGGACTCTGCACCATGCCACACAAGTTGGAAAACCCAGTCATGGCTGTCAGACAATTTCACCCCTTATATCTGGCTGCTTAACTCCCCAGGCTGCAACTCCCTTGATTATTATGTGTGAGGCACAATTAAGCAAAGACCAACAAAATTCCTTGTAACACCAAAGATGAACTGGAGGCAAGGATTATGAAAGAATCTACCAACTTAAACCAGGAGACCATCCAGAAGAGTTGCAGAAGATTCTGAAGTTGTCTGAAGGCCATAGTTGAAACCAATGGCTATTTTTTTCCTCCTCTTATTGAATAAATTTACTCTTTAGTATTTCAAGAGATTTTTTTGTGTAATTTAGATGACAATTTATCCATCGCACCCTGTATAAATTAATAAGTAATAGATTTTAGGCAATAGAAATCAGAGAAATAATTTTTCAAAACCATGTTATACCTTTAAAAAATAACTTGTAATTTGTAGTAGCTCTTTTATTAGCAGCCAAAATTCTTTTCACTATAAGAAATATAAGTTCAAAATAAATGCATGATCAATATTTATCCACTTAGACTTCATGATCTCCCAAAACTGGTTAATAGTCACTTTGACTTTCCTCTTTAGTACATTTCAACAGTTTTCTATAATTTTAAAGCCAGGAGACTGGTTTGGCCAATTTTTGAAATGTATGTTATATTTTTTATATTAAAATAATTTATGGTTGACAGCTTGTGTCAGCCAGTTGAAAAATGTGCAAAATTTCATATATTGAGGTATGTTTTCAAATATATTTCAATATACTTTCAAATTTACATTTCTATTGCATAAAATGATTGCACTTGTTACATTTTCTTAAATTGTGTTTTGCAGTATATGTTTTGCTAAATAGGGAATTGTATAAATTGTCTTGTATTTGGAAAAGATGGTGCACTTGAAGGTGGCCATAGATTGAATTGATCAAAACATTATGGCAGCAAAAAAAAAAAAAAAACTAGTTCAGTAGTCCAAATAATTCCTGGGGTATTCATTTGTTGAATGTCCTTTTTATTAATTATTATAAGTAATGATATTTGAGACCAAAGAAAAATGTAAAGCCTGATTGCTTACATAGGTTACTATTGTCTAAATAATCAATTAAAAGTAATCAATTCTACTTATCAATTATTCAACATTGAATGAAGTTTAATTAAAGTTTAAATTGACTTTCTTTACATATTTCATGTATATTAAAATAGTTGAGTGGTAATGTTTTCCCAACTTCCAGCATTATTCATAATAAACTTCAGACAAAAAATTTTTTAAAAGCTTCCATTTCTCCTAACATATATTGATAGGATTATACTTTATAATTGACAATAGACATACGTTTAAAAATGTTGAATATAATTTGCATTTTTATAACAATTAGTAAAGACTTCATTGTGATCCATTTCTCAGATCTTAGTTCTGAATTTAATGTATTGAGAATTTTTTTTTTTTTTACAACATTCATTTTAGTATCGCTAATAAAACTAGTCATAACTCAAAATCTTGTTTATAACAGTTTTTTATTTATTTATTTTTTTAGCTTAAAGTTTTGAGCCATATAAATTTTGTTGTACTGCATTTAGACTCATGATTTATGGTTCAGCAAAATAAGTTGCCCTATTGGCTGGGGCTTCAAAATAAGCCATCTGCATCTCTGCAGAGTGGGAAACCCCACCACCACCAATGAGTTGTTCTGGATAAGGCAGTAAACTATGTCCAACAGCAAGGCCTCTGATCAGGAGGTTTTGAGGAGCATGGAACTACCTCTTAATTGCTGGTGTTTCCAGGTCCACTCTGACCCAGGGTGGTAGCACCTGTTAGGGCCCCAACTATGGGCAAATAGTTAACTGCCAAACTCTGGTCAAAACACTATGAAACTGTACAAATAGGTTTTAATACCAGAAATACTTTGTATAAAAAAAAATTACCATCAATACATTTTTGAAAAAAAAATATTACCGGTGAAGGAAAATTCTTACCAGAAATAGATTTTTGAAGGATATTACCAGAAATAGATTTTTGGAAAAAAATATTACCAACAATGAAAATTTTGTCAGCATTAAATAACCCATTGAGGTAGATATGCCGTAAAGCAAAGCAAACCTCCCACATAATGAGGAAACATTAGTGGCAATGGTGTCTTCATCTAGCTAACGTCTTACTATTACGTGAGAAGTATTTCTACTGCATCATATATACGTGTGGGAGGGAATATAAATATGAGCATTGGTTATAATTACATACAGAGGAGAAATGTTGAAGAGGTTAAAACGATGAATTTTAAATTTTTTATCATACATGTTTGGACACACAGTCTAGTTGATCTCATTCAGTTTACCTATACTTTTGTTTTTAATTATCCCACATTTCAACAGATCTGCCAAGAAAGGTGAAATGTGTTGTAAGAATCTGGATGCAAATTTACCATGGGTGATAATCCATGCACTTCCTAGACAGTTTGGCCTTAGTAAATTGCTAGCTTATATGTATGGCATCATATTATCCAGAGATATTCAGAAAATAATTCTGATATCATAATATTCTCTTTCAGCCTCATATTATTGTTAATACAAGATATTTCATATACTCTACTTACTTTAAGACAATCATAGAAATGTCATATTTTTGCTGAAATGATTTTTATATTTAGATGGAAATTATAAAAATGGTGACAATCAGATTTAAGATATATCTTGATAACTTTTTGAATAGCTTTCAAATTTGTAAAGTCTTAACTATAATGTTCTATCTTGATTAACCTGAATAAATGCTTCACTGGAAATATATATTATTTCTTATGAAAATTCTCAGTTTCATTGTGAGTGCCATAATTGGTAATGCCTAGTGTTTTGGGCACCCAAATCTTCAGTTTATAATTGCAGTTTATAGTAGCAATTTATAAGTGTTTTCTGAAATATATTTTATGTGGTGAAATATTAATTATTTATTGATGATTTTATTCTTTTATTAATCTAAAACTAAGGGCAACCAAACATAAATTTGAAGGCAAAAATCCCAAATCAACTTTTATATACATTTTAGATAATTTTTATCTTTTGTCCAATTATAATTTCACAGCATTGGTATGTTTGGGATCATTGGTATTTGTTGATGAGTAGAAAAATCCTAGCAAAGATCTTGAAAAGAAAACAGTCTGAACTGTACAAATGCTCACAAAGATTTGAGTGAATATCAGTAAGAAAATGTGCTTTGGCATGATGAATTTTGGGGTTTATTCAATGACAGTACAGAAGTACATCATCATCTGCAAATGTTTGTAACCTTCATTGAAGCATTGACAGGTTCTGTAATGTTTTGAATGAATTTACAATGATTTAGGGGATATTGTCAAATGAATTATATTTCAACCAATTCTGTCTAAATTTTCAAATGTCTGTCAATGTAAAATTGAATAAATTTACAATATTGAATCACTCTTTGTGTTAAGCAACGTTTTACCCCTTCAACATTAAATGATACCCCACACACACACACTCCATGATTAAATAAAGGATCGAGTTCAGAATTCCCTGTAGGTTACCTAGATTGACATATACCTGATGAAGGTCAGAGGATACCAAAGCTTGAAATGCTGTGATAAAAACAAAGAATAGGACAATAATCCACATGTAAATAGTATAAATAATGATAATTCCTCATCTCAGGTATTCAGACAAATTAATTTCAACAATTTGAGAAAAAGAATAAACTCTGGGAGTTAAAATGTTTTGAGGAGTACAATGACATACACATATTCATTTGGAAGCTATAGAGAGAACCAATCATTTTCAGCTTGAATATTACTAAAAATGCTTTTTTGATATTTTTTCCCTGGTAAGTAGTTATTAGGGCTCATTTGATTAGTTGAATTAACTGAAGGCTAAAATAGTAATGGAAAACAAATTAAAAAAAAATAGGATAAAGATAAAACAGTTTTAACAAAGCAAAATCTTGAAAGATGGATAGTGTTATTAGAAAATTCTGATCGCAATCCTAATAAATCAGTTGTTCTATGAATGATAAAATCTCTTTAAACATTTAATGGTGACTGTTCACCATTTTAGCATCTGAAGAGAGGTCATTGTTGAGGTTAGAACAAGTTTTATCAATGGCTTATGACTTGCATATTGTTTATGACTTTCTTAGAATGTTGAATTATTCTCTATTACAAATTTGTATTGTCTATTTGCATTTGAAATTCATTAAACTGCTTTAAATCTTTAAATGATGATAGAATTAAAAGTTCTGATATACGTGCCAATATTCAATAAAAAAATAAGTTGTGCAGATTTTGTCTACAATTTTATGCCAATTGTATAGTTCAGTAATCTTATTTTAAATATAAATGCAAATACATCAACATTTCCATGTTTTGAAAATTTGCATGTTTTTTGTGCAATTACAGATTTTAAAATTATAATGTAATCAACTCTTATTTTATTATTTTAGCATTCTTTAAAGGAAACAATGTATTTCTAACCTTCAGTAATCACTAATTGCAACCAGATTTTGTATATGATGTAGTTTTTTCATAGATGTCATCATTGAACTATTACCTCCCCTTAATACTGTATTCCCTCCCTCTTTCTCTCATACACAAACTTTTTGAGAGAGAATTTACTAGAACTAATGTTAAGAACAATGTAGTTAGAAAAAAATTAATTAAAATATTAAGCTTTAGAATATCTTATTACCAATTTCAGTCTAATTTTTTTTTTTTTTTTAAATCCCTCATACTTATGTTTGTGTGTGTAAATCCATACACATACATAGTTTTTACAGAACAATTAATATGAATAGAAAAACTAGTAAAATGTATTGTGTATATTTATACAGGCATAATTCATTCTCATTTTATGCATGCAGACTGATATGATGAATATCTTCTATGTTAATTCATAAAAACAATTTTCACTTAATTCTCTCAGTTTAAATTAATATTCATAGCTCATCTGTAAATTTAGCATATGACTTATATCTTTGCTATATCTAAATTCACCATAATCTGTCAATGTCTGATCATTTTTGACAGCTAACAAGTCTGATACTACTTATTATCCACTCAAGTGACATGAGCTGTAAGTTATGGTCATTCTACTAATAAGTCACTCTTCAGCTGAAAGGAATCAGGATTATTGATTTAATTCTAATCTCTGCCTTTTTATATTTGTGACTCCGTTACAACTCCTGTGCTTAGCTAAGAATGTTTCTCAATGAGCTCCTGTCTTACAAAATCGCTATAGTAATCACCTGGCACTTTTAGAAATGAAGAAATATATATATATATATATATATATATATATATTTAACTTATTCCCTGCTCATTTATAATTTTACATGAATTTAGATACTTGCCTGAATGTTTTTATTACTTGTGGCTTGAAACACAAAATCTATAATAAATATTCACAATTTTGGTTAAATTTTTTTTAAAAAAATGATAGTTTCCAAATTATAGTGGCTTTTCTGTATTTACTATTTATTTATATGCAGACTATTGTCCTCATTTTTGTTATCACATTGTCTTGGGCACTATGTCCTTCAACCTTCATCAGATGCATGTTTATCTGTGTAACCTTTATGGAATTTTGATCTGAACCCGTTAGTCAATCTACAAGAGTAGATTGTTCTCATTCCATTAAACATGTCTAGGGATAGCAATAGTTCTTATTTTTTAGTACTGCTCAGTTATTGCTTGTTTTATTTCCACTGAGTCAAAGTATACACTGCCCAGCCCAGGGATTGAACTCACAATTATTAAGTCAACAACTTCATTAATCAATGCTTTAATCTACAAGGCTATTGCTCCTTGTTTGCATGTAAATGCCCCCCCCTTCATCCCAGAAAATCAGAAAAGTCTGTAGTTATTCTTTTTGAATAACATGAGAGATTTTTGATGTTGTTCAAACTTTAGATTCATGAACAAGGACCCAAAGGACAGCAGAAATATGCTGATTACTCCCATTAGGCTAAAATTAATTTTTTTGTTGCTTTTGACAAATTTACTTCCCAGAAGAAAAAAAAATTCATAATATTGTTTATAGAACTATAACAAAGGATTGTAAAAAGTTTCATTAATGATTATATTAATGCTTGAAAATGTTGCAAGCTTGATCATACCCCATGAATTTTTGTTTTTTTCATTGATAATCCAGAATAAAGGAATCTCCTCAGTAATATGAGATGGTGAAAATAGAAAGTGTAAGAATCTGCTTAAAATCTGGGACACAGAACAAAGATGAAACTGTTGGTGGGTCACTGGTTGAAGATTCTCAGTTAAAATAATATTCTGTCTGAATGATAAATTTTGTTCAATGCAAAGAAAAATCATTTTGGTGAGAATTAAGAACAACATTGATGTAAAATTTAATAAGAATAAAACTAAGCCTGTTTTGTGTGACACAAAAAAGCCTCACAAATAAGTTTTAAGGAGTTGCTTAAAAAAAAGGATTTTGAAGAGATATGGTATGTAGTGAGAAAGTAGTAAACGCTTAAAACTGGTTTCAAGGAAGATATGACAGCAATTATATAACTAAGATTTACATCAGTAGTTAAAGTATTGGATGGGAGAAGTGAAAAATTCTAATCCCAAAGCAGTGGCACTTCTTTATATTATCTTTTTGAGATTTATCTAATGATCTACTTGCAATTACTGGAAGATTTCCACTAATAAATGAGGTGCTGAAAATGCCTTGGCATAGAGTGAGAGATACCAAAAATAAATTTAGTTTTTGTCATTTAGTCAGTTTTTGGGAAGTGAGTCAGACTGAGAATCTTTAAGCACCCACTCATAGTTTATCCAAAAAGTAGTAGCCATTTTTCTGAGGTTATATCTGGTTTGAAAATTAATTCTTGTCTTCATGCCAGGTATATATAAGAGGCTAAAATTTCAGGTAGAGGGCTTCTTTAATAAATGTTAACTTTCTAAATATAAATTGTCTTCATTAAATGAAGATTTTAGCAGGTAAGTTTTATATAACAATGCACATTTAATATTTTTATTATTGTCAGCCTGTTTTGTCTTCAATTTTATTTGAAATTCAGAAGGAAATTATGCCTAATATTTGATGAAAAATCAAATTTATGTCCATAGTTGTTATTTTTAAAGTATTTCATTCTTGTGTGCTAATTCCAAATGCTTTGAGCTTTAGAGCCATCATGATAGCATTGACAGTTGAGAAGTCCAATCTGATTTAATGGCTGAGAAATGTTAGCACAAAACCTGGTTGTTAAGGATTATACAGTGAATAAGCACTGGTATATAAGAGTGGTTTATTGGACCTGTTCATTTGCAGTAATGTATGGAAAAGTTCTAGGTCAATGTTCAGTCAAGAAGAGTTGTTAATGTTGATTGAGTCAATGTTTTGGGGTTGTGCCAGCATTAATGAATTTGATTATCTACACATACTTTATTAGCTACTTCATAAAATGGAAGGGGGATTCAGTTTTGCTGTTATTGAAACTGGTAGATATGGATCAAACAAAATAATTCACTTCAGAACAAATAAAACTTTTATAAATGTAACTTGTTTCACTATTCATTTAGCTTCATCAGAAAATTTAGGAAGTTGAATAATGTGGAGTTGTTTCAATTTTTCAATTTTGTTTTGTTTACATTGGTTGTTTTGACATCACATGATCATTTTCTGACAGTAGTACTAATGTAAAAAATAAAAACAAAATGGCTCTGCATTATTCCACTCCCAAAATTTGGAGCTAAATAAATAGTGAAATATAAGGTTTTCCTACTTGTTCATTATTTAATCATATTTATGTATGTTCATATTTGGGAGTCAATTTTGTTAATATTTGTACATTTCTTTGTCCTATAAAACCTTTTTGTAGTTTGGTGACGGTTTTATTGGTATTTATGGATTTATTTAGATTAATATAATCTCTGTTGGTCATATATTATAATTAAATGCATTTAAACTAGTTTGAAATTATTTTTACTCAAGTTCCATAAAAAAATCAAAGTTCTGAACTATTCTCATTCATATTAATACTAGAAAATAATTTTTTCAAGATGCTACAAATTTATCAGCAGTGACTTATTTCTTAAAGAAGCTACTTTAAACTATTTCATATGGGTTTTTATGGAAAGATTAAACTTTAAAAAGAAGTTTTCCTTTTTATAGAATAGATTTTGTCTAATAGGATAATGATTTGTTTTTGTTTTAATCATAATTTCATTTTAAAATTTTTATATTTAAATTTTCTTACATAAATTTATTTTTTTATTTATTTATTTATTTTTTTTTTTTTTGCATTTATTTGTGTAAAGCTTTGGATCATTTCTAAAAGTAAATTTAACATTCTAACTTTCAAAACATTTCTGAACATTTGAATTATCTTAAAATTTATTTTGCATGTCTCTTAAGAATGTTAGTATTGCATGATGCTTTTAATTATCTAGAAATTAAATAATCTTAAATTTTGTTTGTCAACTTCAAAAGCATTCTGACATTAAGTTAAAATGCTTAATTAATGAATATTGAAGATGAAGTTTTAAAACTTTAGATTGCATCTGCAATGGCAAAACGATCGTAACATTTGATATTTAATTTATTTAGTTGTTATTTGTAAAGTTATTTTTGTTAAACATCTAACTTTACAAATGTTCACACCATATGTCCTAAAGATGAAATTAATGTTTCAATTGAAAAATGTTTCATCTTTCTTGAGGAGTCTAGAGCCAGAATATTTTCTTATAAAATGTCTATCTGATCTATACTGATATTTTTACAAAAGTGTTAAGCATTTCTTATCTGTGACTTTTTGGTTAATGTCTCTTTTCAAATTAAGACTGTTAATTTTTAATATACTAGCCACAACTTATACTAAGTTTTATAACTTTTTATTTCATTAAGTCTAAGAAACTGATTAAAAAAACAACTTTCAAAATAGCAAATTTCAGTAACAGTGGAAGTAGGTTCTTCAGAAAGTAATGCTTCATATTATGTTGGTCTTTATTATCAGTAGATGTTGGTGCTATGGTAGTAAAGATTGAAACTTCTTGTCAATAACCTATAATATATTTAGGATTTAATAAAATTCTCGCTCATTTAGCTATGATCTCTTACATATATACTTGGAGAATACATATCTCTCTTTTATATATATGCAATTTTTATATATATATTACACTGGTCAAAACCAAATTTATTGTCTAAATATTTTTTAATTGATTTAGGACAATTTTGATGTGCTGAATTCAAAAATCACATTGGTTTTGCTCGATCAGGTCAAGTTTTTGAGCTATGGCTACATGCTGTTTTTTACGTTTTTGCTTTTGTTGTCATGTCCATTAAAATATCTAATATGCAACATATTTCACACAATAAAACTAATTATGTTAATTATAAGCTTATTAATTTTAACCCATCAGAAGTATTTTCAGCCAAATATAGCTTTCTAAATACACGCCTCCAAAATATTTATAAACCGATAACACAAAAGAAAGTGTTTACATCTCAGACCACACCAATTATACTGTACAAAACAAAACTATAGAATAGAAATCATAAAAGTTGTTTTATTAGTCATTATATCAAGTGTTCAAGAAGAAGAAAAAGAATTGGTTTTTGACAATGATGCTCCATATCCTTTTCTCCAAAAGGAACTAAATTATCTCATTCACAATCTCAGCTTCTCAAAGTCCTCTGCCAAACTGTTGGCATCTAGAGTGAAGGAAAAACACCTCTCTTCTACCACAACAGGCATTAAGAATATCTCCGTTTGGACTTGGTCTACTGTACAGATATTGTGCAGCTTTTGCATAAATTTGGAGTGCCACAGTACATACCTAAAGATTGGAGACTGTTCATTGATAGCAACAAATGATCACTGAAGGAGAAATATGAAGCAGTGAAGTATGTACTGGAGAAAATTCTTTATGATCAGCATGAGTGGTTTATTCACATTGATCTGAAGATGTTGAAATTTTTGTTGGGACAACAGTCGATGTTCACCAAGTATCCATGCTTTCTGTGCAGGCGGGATAGTAGGGACACTGCTCAGCATTACATGAAAAAGGATTGGTCTGTTGGGAAGGAATTGATGACTTGCAGAGCAACAAACAATCAATAAGCCTCTGGTGGACAGAGACAGCATACTTTTCCCACCGCTACACATCAAGCTCAGCTTGATCAAGCAGTTCACCAAAGCTCTGGACAAGGATAGTAGCTGCTTCACTTGTTTGTGTCAGTCTTTTCTAGGATTGACAATGGAAAAGTTGAAAGCTGCTATCGTTGATAGTCCTCAAATCCATCAGCTCGTCAGATATTCAGAGTTTGAAAGTTCAATGTACATGGAACTGGAAACATGGAAGGCTTTTGTTCTGGTCATGAAGAAGTTTCTTGGCAACAACAAGGCCAGGAACTATGCAGAACTTGTCATCAATATGTTGGCTGCTTTCAGAAACTTCGGATGCAACATGAGCATCAAAATGCATTATTTATTCTTACATATGGATTAGTTTTCTGAAAATTTTGGATCAATGAGGACAAACGGGGGTAGAGATTCCATCTAGACATGAAAGAGATGGAGACCAGGTATTAGGGATGCTGAGATGCAGTCATGATGGCTGATTACTTCTGGACTTTGAAGAGAGACATCCCTGCTATTGATCATTCTAAAGGCTTGAATAAATGGAATTTCAAGCCGTGAATTTTGGATCAATGAGGACGAACGGGGGTAGAGATTCCATCTAGACATGAAAGAGATGGAGACCAGGTATTAGGGATGCTGAGATGCAGTCATGATGGCTGATTACTTCTGGACTTTGAAGAGAGACATCCCTGCTATTGATCATTCTAAAGGCTTGAATAAATGGAATTTCAAGCCGTGAATTTTGGATCAATGAGGACGAACGGGGGTAGAGATTCCATCTAGACATGAAAGAGATGGAGACCAGGTATTAGGGATGCTGAGATGTAGTCATGATGGCTGATTACTTCTGGACTTTGAAGAGAGACATCCCTGCTATTGATCATTCTAAAGGCTTGAATAAATGGAATTTCAAGCCCTGAATTTTGAACAATGATGACGTAACATGCAATTTACATGTACTTGCATTTATCAATGCAATTTACTGTAATCGATGTTTGTAACATTTAATTAATAAATTGTGTTAGAAAACAAGTTTTTTTTCTCTTAAAAACTTATTTTGTATGAGAAATATTAACAAAATTCAATCGATAATGTCACAAAAATGTAATCAATTTAGTCATAAGATTGGATTTTTAAAAACTCAACATAGCACAAAAACATGACCTGATTGAGAGAAATGGATGTAATTTTCAGATGCAGCAGTGAAAACTTGTCCTAAATTATTTAGAAAAATATAGACAACTTAAAATGTTTTTTGTTGCCCAGTGTTATTTATATATTATATATGCGTGGTACTTAGTGGAAAGCGCTCAATATCAATGATAGAGCTAACACATTCAGTTGGATTGATGTGAGTTTGTTTCACGCTAGAGGGAGAGAAATAAAGACTAGTAAAAAAAAAGAAATAAATAAATAAAAAAATTTATTTTTTACACATACACAAGAGTCACTCAGAAAATAATGCCATCTAACCTATTTTATTATATTGACCCAACAATGTCAAAAACAGGTGATGGTAGTAAGATTATAGGAGTTTGAACCCTTCCACCTTCAATAACTTTTTTTTTCTTTTCATGTTTTCTTCTCTTGTTACAGATTGCAGTTTGACATAATGGCCTTTTGATATGAAAGTGAATATTAAGTAGAAGTATATCATTGAATTTCTCTGTGGTGGTGGGGGGAGTCCCTCATTAGTCAGTGCTTAATAAACATTTATAGAGACCAAATAAGGAATGTGAACATAATTAAAATGTTGGATAATGCCTTGTACAGCTCTCAACCCACAAAATGTTCATCACTGTGGAAAAATTCATAGTTAATGATGACTAGAAAAATATTGTCTTGTACCAGAAAACTTTCTCTATCCAAAGGCATTATTTTCCTCCATGTATCTGTTGAAATTTTCATGGATATAAATGCGTGATATTATTTTTGGAGTATCCTTATTTCATGTTAGTTACTTTATTCTATTGCAGTAAAAAAAAGAATATTAGCATTAAATAAGAGTTATATCATAGTGATATTGTAGAATATACTAAAGACAAGCACTAAAGAATTTTTTTTTTATATAAAACTCTTAAATTTTATATAAGGCATACAATTATCTGTGGTACAGTGTTATTTAAAATAGTATGATTCACTTTTCAAATATTGAAACTGATATATAAGTTAGGATATGATGTTAGGCTTAGAATAAATGCTCATAATCTATTGCAGAAACTTATTAATACAGTAACTTTATGAACATAATAGAAAAGAAGGAAATTATACTTCAACATAGCCTTTCTAATGTTTAAACATTTTCTATAGTTCATAACTAATCTATAACAAATTTTTTCATATTATTCTATTCTTTGAAAGCAAACCATTCTAATTCTATTAAATTTGAAGGTTGTCTTGAATGAACCCTAACTTTAAGTTCTTGCCACAATTTTTTTCTTGGATTAAAGTCCAGACTCTCTGCAGACCAAGGTAACAATGATTTTGTCTTTTAAAGCCAATTTTTCATCAGTTCACTTGTGTGCTTAGGTTTATTATGTTGGAAAATGAAAGATTTGTTTCCCAAAAGGTACCAAGCAGAATCTTTCAGTTTCCATTAAAATATCCCAGTATTCTTCCTGTCTCATGGCTCTAATGATTTTATACAAACAACTTATTCCTTTTCCATTAAAATACACCCAACAAAATTGCCCCCACCATTTTAGTACTCCTAACATTCTTTTGCTCTGCACTTGCTGTAAATGAATTTGACCAAGCAATTCAATTTTAATTTCTCACTCTATAAAAATTAGTTCCAAAAATCTTTTTCCAATTAGATGTGTGCAAATTACAATTGAGCCTTAGCATGATGATGCAAATGTGTTTTTTTTTTTTGTTTTTTTAGTAACTACTGAGAACATGTTTATTAAGCACCCAGCTAACAGTATGACATGACTAATTTACTCCATTGTTTGACATCAGAAACAATATCTTTCAGCACAACTTTATAACTCTTCTTAGATTCATGGACAATCTTGCTTTGCAATCTTAGAGTTTAGGATTACAGTCTTTTCCAGGAAGAGTTGCAATGGTTTTTGTCCCATTGATATACTATATATTTAACATAGGTAATGGAAACTGCTCCTGCTGCTCCAAAACTAATTTCTGAATAACAAACATTCATAATTTGTTGTTTTAAATCCACAAACAACTCTTTCTTTTATCATAAAATATTTACAACTCACAGAGACAGCCTGATAGACTGTCTCATAACATGATATAAATATGTATTTTATATAAATTTCATAATTTTCTGGCATATGGATAATTTTGTCTTTGCCAATTTTTTAATGTTGTGTTTATAATGCTATTGTAATGAGTGAAAAATTTCTGAAATGGATTATGAGTATTCAGTGCCTAAAATCTGTTTTTAATGTATAAAAAATGTTTCAATATTTGAAAAGTAAATTATATTATTTTCAGTTATATTGATTGTACCATAATTTTGCACCTCACTGAAGAAATTTCTATTCTAATGTGTTCAAGTTTCTAAATCCAAAAATTTAAATACAGCAAAGTACTTTTTAATTATTAGTTAAACTAATTTTTCAGCTTTTCAAAAAATAGAATTAATGAAATTCTATTTTCATTTTCAGTACCTTTCAACTGAAGACTGGAGAATGAGCTAGTTCACTACTGTAAACTCCTCATAATATTTGCATGTATCTTGTACTGTTGTTTTACCATCTCATATTTGTGGTTATGCAGATATGTAAAATACCTTAGCAAAGTGAAAAACCCTTCTTTGTACAGGTCAAGATCACCCTTTGGCAAGGTGTAGCACTTTGTAAACCTCCCTCTGTTATGCTAAGTTTTTCTTTAACACTTGTTGGTAACAGGAAGGACATAAAGCTGTAAATGTCTTTAAACCAATCGTCATGGGTCATAGAAAAGGCAAACCACTGCATGAGCTGGGGAAAATTGCACTTAAAAAAAAAACAGTGATTATGTCTGTGAGGTTGATATTTTATGTTCTCTATGATGTGTAAGTCTGTAAATGCTATGGAAAAAATTGTGATATTGTTTCAGTTGAACATTTGCACATTATCTTCTGTAACCCTTTATTATTTCTTATAACAACAAAAGTGATAAGTTACAATCTTATTTGTATGCATGAAGAATTTTTTTTAAAAAGTGGTCTTAATTGAATATTGCAGTTTTTTTTTACATTTTTACATCCTCTTTCAATTATTTTTGTTTGTTGTTCAGCTTAAGAAACAATAGATCATGTGGCTTTAAACACTAGCTGTTTGCAAGTTTTGACCTGCAGAATACAAACAGAAACAACTTAAACATCCAACTAACAAGATCCTGTGTGTCATATCCACATGACTATATCTATAAAGTTTTTGTGTATAGTACAAAAGTCCAATTTTACCTACAATTGTTTCATATACCTACTGTTCATAAGTTATAATTAAATATAAATATTTTGACAATGCTTATTAATAAAACTTTTTACACTTGGCTCGGCTTTGTCAAAAGTTCAGTAACATTCATATATAAATTGGATCATTATAGAAAATGTTTGTGAATCTGTGCTTTTTGTCTTGATGCAAATTGAAGAACATAAGGCAGTTAGCTATGTTATTTCTTTTGGTATACTAGACTGTCTTTTCTTTAAAATACATACTAAGTCAATTAAGCTTTATTAATATATATATATATATATATATATATATATATATATATATGATCAAGAAGTATAAACAGTCAGTTGCTGATATCCTCAGTGATTCTGAGAGGGTCTGTCTACGAAACTAGAATTGGGATGCTGAAGGTAATATCTATCAGCTAAGTGACTTGTATTAATGGGTTAATTGAAAAGATATGGACTCTAAAGACACCTATTTATTTGACATGATCCATTTTGAGATCAAGAGTTTTTGAATAATGCTCTGGTGTCTGGATTTCACTGTATATCTTCTTGGGGCACTTTGCTGGAAAAATGATGTGATTTCATGTAACAACCAAATATTTTGAGTTACATGAGGTTATGATAGTAGGCTGAATGATAAATTAATATAAAGTTACAGTTAAGCAGTGCAGCTATTAACAATCATTGATATGCGAATAGATGCCTTCCTTTTATTGAATAATCTTTTAATATTTAAGTTCTTGACATAGTCATTTGATTTAACCAGATAACAAGGCACCTTGCTCTTTGAAAGAGTAATTTTGTGATGTTGATTTAAATCCCTTAAAACTAATTTTACCATCTTGTCTGCAGATGGAACAGAATGTTTGAAGAAAATTAAGTTGCATGTTTCTACTGACAGAATTAAAATTTGCTCTGTGAAAATTGGTTGAATACTTGTATTCACTGATTTTGTTCCTTAGCTTAATCCAACTTAAAGTCCATTCTATATAAATTGATGTGTGCATATATATGCATACAAATACACAAAGATGCTGAAATTTTTTATTTATATCCACTTAGAATAATCTGGCCAATAAATCTAGTAAGGGCTACAGCATTTTTTTCCATGATGATACAAGATCTATTTAAAGGAATTCCAGAGGAAATTTTGAAGTTGAAAGATGTATGTTTCCAAAAGTAAATATTTTACTGTTTTATTGGTGATAACAAAAATGACTAGCTGCTGCTATCAGCAGTTTGACAGAGCAAAAATGTCTAGAATTTATGAATAGCACAATTAAGAACAAACAAAATATTGTCTTTGATTTAAAGTACATAATCTCAGTTGTTTCTTTGTCTTGAATGTGGTGCATAAGGCCACAGCTAAACCATGCTAAGAGGTGTTGCCATGGTTTCAGGAGCAAGTAGATTTTATCACTTGAAGCTGCTAGCTCCATGCCCAACCAGTTTTAATTTCAGTTGTATTTCTCATAGACTGGTTGCTAAGTAAGGCTAGCAACCCTAACTTCTGCCTATAGAAGAAAAGGGTATTTGTGCAAAAGTGAATGCACTGGACCTGATTGGAATTTGAACTTAATTTTTGGAGACTACTTTCCACACCCATAAAATATGCTGATTAAAAGTATATTAATATCTATTGGTTCCAAGCATAATTCTCAAATGTTTTAACAAAAAAGTAAGTTTTTATATTTATGATAATGTTGAACAAGCATGTCTTTTTATAAAATATTTACTAAGCTTAAGTTTAGTTTATAATAAGGAAAATAGCATTTGATATAAACTTTTTTCATTGCTTTATTTAACTGAACTTGAAAAGAATACATTGGAAATAATCACTGAAAATTTAAATGCACCTTTAATATTAAGAGAGTAATTTATCTACTATCAGTTATTTATTTTTTAGAAACAACTGGTCCAAAATTATTTTCAGGCACACTGTAGAGAAATTAGAATTAAACAAACATGGTTGCCAAAGAGGAAAGCGTTAAATGTTTTTCTTTTTTTTACTTTTTCTAAAAATAAGTTTGTCTGCATCAGGCCTTCTGAAAGTGGAAGGGATCATGGGTGTAACCGAGAAAAAAATTGTTTGTTTTTTCTTTTTTTTTTTTTTTTTTTAGATTCTACCTTTTTAGTATTTTTATTTATTGCAATTTTTCCTGCAAAAAGATAAAAAAAATTTCAATTGTACATTTAAACTGTAGACAAATCCACAAATTTAAAATGCAAAAAAAAATTCTGCCATATTAAAATAATGAAATGTTTCCTATTTTAATCTTTTCACATGATTACAGTACAGTCACATAATCTCCCTGCCTCTTAATAAATTTAGATTATAGAAAAGGACCTTTTATCAAGTTATTATAATTTAGTAATTTATTTTAAAGTTTTTGCATCATGGGTTCTGTTAAAAATGTGATAATGAAGCTGTTTAATGGGTCTATCCTTAACAAAAAAATTATAGAACATGACCTGAAGATCCACTGTACAAAATTTAGTAAAACATGATAGGAAGACGCATTAGCATTATCTTATTTTTTCACAATAAGAGTAAACAAACAAAGCTGTTTTGAAGTAATTAAATTAAAAATAATTAAATTAGATCAAATTACTCAGAAATTGATAAGTAATTACCATTTAAAAATTAAATTATCAAGACAAATTTTGTTTCTGTCTATATTTCTGAGATGAAGCATTATAACTATTGACATTGTTTGGACTGTTGTTATCTTTATTGCCATATTCACAACATTTTGGCTGTTGAAAGCTTTGGCCTTCTTCAGGGGATATATGTTGGACACATGACCCAGTGGATAAAAATGTTGGTTGAGTAATCCAAAAAGTGACTTAACCCAAAAAGTTGTGAGTTCAATAGCTGGCCACAGCAGAGGTAACAAACTTGGAGAGTTGAGTTACTAAAGGAAATTAACTGATACTGAGATATCCACAAAAGAAATGGCACATGGAATTAGAACAATTTACCCCCTCGGACTAAATAAAGGGTTTGGTTCAAAGTTCCAATGTATATCACCTGAAGAAGGTCAGAGTGTACAATGGTCAAGACATAGTGAATTTGGCAAAGATGAGAACGACAGTCCAAATAGTGTAAACATTGTTTCAATGATTTTTTTTTTTTTTTTTTTCACTTTTGTCTGGGCTTCTATAATGAAAATCGCCATTGATTCATTTTAGCAGAGAGCCGGTTTCAAAGAGAAAACAGCAATGAGTGTTACAACAAATTTCTTTTAATAGAAATGAGGTATGATTCCAAAAAGTTTGGGCAAGGTTGATCTGTATTATTGTTTAGGCAGACAGTATATCACTTGGTAATGGTACTGATGTTGCAGCAAATGTTAAATACATTTTAGCTACCTTTGCCATTAGTGAGTACATATGTTGATTGTTCTCTTAACTTTCTTTTGGATCACTGTTTGTAGAAATGGGAAGTTCATTTGTATTTTGCCATTTCTTGCCAAGTTCAATTTTTGCAATAAATACATTCCATCACTGTTGTTTTTACAGAGCATCAACATTATGCCATGAAATAATCACCCCACCATAATCTGGGATAGGTCTGATAGCTATGGCCGATAATCTCTGTCACTACTTGTCCTCGGAACCTCTGCATTTGAGTTGGATTTTAGAGTACAGTTCATATTTTATTCCAAGCTTTTGCTTGTTGAGCACAGCGGGAATTAGAGAGCATCTTTTAGTTCTTTAAAAAAAACTTTTAACACTCCATTCCCACTGTTAAATAAGGTGAGGTTGATGGTGATAAACAAACATTAGTCAACAATAATTTTCCCAATTACATAAATAAATTTTGATAAGCAAATAAAATTACTTTTGCAAAAAAAAAAAATTCACAACACCAGTAATAAAAATACCACACAACATCAACATATTTTACTGCAACCAGATTCGCAATAATTATAAGCAAGACAAATTTGCTATACGAAGAAAAAACACCATATTTCTACTGTAATTCCCGAAAAATATGTAAATATATTATAAATATTATAGAAAATGAAAAACTGCAAACTTTGTCACTAACCAAAATAACCCCATTAAATCTAAACTAGTGATGACCCTTATAGTGTATCAATTTCACTGCATTTCTCATCACAAATCAGTTACCTATATCAAACGTACTACCACCTTCTTATCACTTATCAGATCAAAGTGCTATAAAAGAGCATCTATCCACAATTTACAAGAACCCTTAAGAAAAATTCTGGTCAAAAACACTAAAATATCTCCCATTACCAGAAGCATCTTGCTATAAGAGAGGCACTGTATATCACCCCCCCCCCCCCACTATCAACCTCACTTTATTTAATAGTGGGAATGGATTGTTAAAAGTTTTTTTAAAAAATTGGTCACTAATTCCAGCCACGCTCAACATGCACAGGCTCAGAATAAATGCTCCTACTAGTATTCAAAACAATACAAAAATAAAATACATCTTAAACAGTCAAAACATGAAGAGAAATTAATACCTAAAACAAACTTATTTCAAAATGGCCTAAGGAATGGTCAAAAGTGCTTGGGATAGTATGGGGAAAAGAATTTATTTTTTTTGTATTCTCTTAATCCCACCAAACAAAAAAAATGTAAGAATAAAATTTTCCCTGTCTGTCATGTTTAATGAAAGATGTTTAAAAGAAAGGTTGCTGCCCATATATATATATATATATATATATATATAATAGGTTCAAACACTAATATTTCACGGTTATAAGTTATTACATTGGAATTGTAATCATAATAAAATTCATCAGACCTACAAATTCAAAAAAAAAAGAAGCTTTTTGAATTTGTAGGTCTGATGAATTGGATTGTTATTACAATTCAATGTAATTATAAACATGGAATATTAGTGTTTGAGCCTTTTATATTATATTATATCCTTGCTCTGTCTTCTACATAGAGCTCTACCTGGATTTTATCCTCTTGCATATATATATATATATATTGACCACTAATATTATCTATATATATATTTTCCTTCAGCATATCCTTGTGTTGGATGGGATGATTGAGAATGTTAGTTACAAATATAAAATGATTATTACTGTTTGTATGACTTTACAAACTCTCAACTCTTCAGTGTTGAATACATCAGTTTCTAGTAATGTGCTGGTGTACTTTTTATTCTTTTGAATTTCTTTGCTCATGAGGGAAGTTATGGTTGGTTGGTGGTTCTAGAAATCTGGTGAGCATATATGAATTATTTCAAATGTGAACACATTTTGAATCTGTTTGTATCTAACATAATATTCAACTAAGCCCAGAAGAATGAACTAGTTTACTTGTGTAAACTCCTCATAACAGTTGCATGTATTTTGTACTGTTTTGCCCTCTCATATTTAGCTGTTTCAGTGCTACTACTATGAAAAATTCTCACTCAAGATAGAAGTCTGTTCACAATATGCATTTTACGGGCATATTGTGAGGCAAGATTAATAGTATAGGCAAAAAAGTGGTGATACAGTTCTACAGATTTTACTGCAACATTGTCAGTAACCACGGGCAAAATACCATTTGAACGTGTCAGATTCCACTCAATTACTGCTGTTTTCAGAATCTCAACTATGTTAACACCACTGGGACTCTCATAGAGTGGGCGTGTTTGTAGAACATAAATTTCAGTTGTTCATTTGTTTCTCATGAAGTGAGTTGCGATGACAGTGGAACTTTCAGCCATCAGAGGAGATACTTAATGTTATATTTTAGGCAGAGGTTGTGTGAGTGATATGCACTCACACAACCTCCTCCTTTGTTTTGTGGTAGATTTATGGAGTTACAGTCTGTGAGTTACTATGGTTGTGATATTTCAGCTTGAGTATCTTAATTGGGTGGCAAAAAGCCAGGCTGACTATAATACAGTATGGGTGTATATCAAATGCAATGAACACACCAATATTCCAAATAAGTTGTGTGCATTGTGATGTAAGTACCAATTTTTGTCTTAAAAGCCTCAGAAGCAACAATTGGTATGTCCCTATAGTTAAACTTGTGATCATAGACAATCTGTCTTCTTTACTCTTGTCTTTCTGCTTTTTGTCCATGTTGAGCACATATTTTAAGCAATGTGTTTAGCCATATTTATAGTGTTCCCTATATATCTGCACTATAACCCTGACACAGTTTTACTAGGGTCAACTTAAAATGATCCATTCTCCATGTAAATTGGTAAGCAAAAATAATTCCAAACCATTCATTTATACTGAGGCTCCAGTTTTTCCAATTTGAAAATCTGATTGGTTCTAATAAAAGCTAAGAGACCAATAACAAATAACATAGGAAGAAACTTATCAAATGGTGAGACATCCACAAAGCATTTAATTACAATTTCATTGTAACAATAATTCGGGATTGGAGACCATATTTTAGTTTTTTTTGTTTTTTTTTCTGTTGTAAGTTATATAAAAGCTGAGAAAACAGTTTGAAAAATTGCTTGAGACTACAAATAATCCAATGGTTTTTGAATAATTTTGGCACTGATATATTTTTACAAACACCAATTTTTAAATTTATATGAAGAATTAACTAATGAACTAATTTCAATAAAATTTTCATTATGCATTCAGTCATGAATGCTTAGATGAATTCTGCTCTAACATTTTTAAAATATGAACACATGAGCTGATTGTTTATTCACCATAATGTAGTAAATAAAACTTTAAAACAATAATGTAATTTAAGTTTTCTTTTCTGTTTTTCTTCCTTTCTAACAAAAAAAAAATCTTCAGAACATTTTTAAATTTTTGATAAAAATAAAAATAAAAAATCATTAGTATCATTAGTATCATTAAGGAATTTCAAAACTGAAAAATATTGTGATACATCAATGAACCAGTGAATTTCTGTACTTTTAAAACCTAAATTTATAGCAACTCTTATGCCAGAAAATTCAGATTTCTATAAAAACTGAAATAAATGGTAATCTGAAATTGCAATATCTGGTGAATATTGCAGGTTTCCCAACCAATATTTAATGATTTTTAAAATTTTTACTTGGTCCCAAAGAAACGGGTGTTATCCTGATAGAATATTACACCCTTTCCATTAACTAATTTCAGAAACTTCATCAATTGCTGCCTATCATTGGTCTAAATGGGAACAGTACTTGTTTGATTTATTACTAGAGAACTCTATTCCAATTCTATCATGCACAGCATCCACTTGTTTGGATAAACAGTATCATTTGTAGTGGTTCACTTTATTTGCCCCATAATCTCTTGCATTTCACATTGTTGTTTTAAAATACAGATTATTTAAATATAGACCAATAGGTTTTAATTTTCCTGCTTATGTGGAAGTTACCCGTCAAAACTACTAACATAGCCAAATTGTTGCAAATGATTTTCATTGTTTGATTTGGTTATTTTGAATGTTGGCTATTTCTCATGTCCTATCATGTTGATTAGTCTTGAGGAGTTATGTCTTTATTCTATCATTATCAATTTCAACAAGTTTATATAGGCTGCAATGTTTTCATTTGAAGCAAAAAATATGCCAATTATGACTTTTATAATTATTTATGCTAATATGATTCAATCAAAAGCAATTTTCTGAATCAATCAAGTGATTTTTATCACTTTAAATGTTACATTTAGTGGATACTCATTTGAGTAGATATTCCATTGATTTATTAAATAGTATATTTAATTATTTTTGTCTACCAGCCTTGAATATACAAGAATTCTTATTAAAGAAAAATATGCTTTATGGATGGTCTTTAATAAGGTTTCTTAAATATTCAAGCCATTAGACAAAAATAAATAAATATACTGTTTAATAAATAAATGGGGGTATCTGCTCAAATATTAGTATCCACTAAAATAACGTTTAAAGTGATAAAAATACTTATTAGCACATTTGGTTGAAATTTCCTCGTTTAAGATTTTATTTATTTAATTTTTCTAGTTTGAACGATTTTTCTGTTTTCCAGGGCATAAATTGTTCAGTGTTATCTTAACACTTTTGGCTTTCATAATCCATTATCAAAGTTTTATTTTTGTGTTAATAGGGTTGTTTATGTGTATACATCCTTTTCTTCAGTAGGTTTCAAGTATACATCAGTGGATATCATTTTATTTTTTATTTTATTATACTTTTATATGTCAATAGATGTCATGTTGATTTTTTTCTAAGTATCATGCATCAGTTGACCACACACACATACATTGGGAAATTTGTTCTTAAATTGAATGAAATTTGTTTATTGTTCTTTGTTAAGGCTTTTTTTAGTATTTGTACTCATTTTTTACAGTTTTTGTTGTATAGTATTTTTGTGTTAGTAATAATTTGTCACATTGGTTGGTGATTTAAATAAGTTAACAGATAAATTGCAAATTAACAAGTACAATAATGATACTATAACCAATGTATGTGTTTGAATTATTATTAGAAAGACATTCTCCAATTAGACAAGTAAATTTATAGACAACATTGGTTTGTTGAAGTATTGTTTTCTTTTTTTGTTTTGTTTTTATTATTAAAGATTTTTACTTTTTTCTAGTAAGTGATGAGTTTAATTTATGTTTGTTGTTAGGTGCTATGTATGAATGTGTTATATTATTTTTGTCGTTATATAGTTGGTTTCTGTAGAATATTTTATGTTTATATTTTATTTTTCTAAGGTTAGCTTAATTTTTTTTCTTTTATATGGTTAAGGAAATTATTGTTAAATGTTTTAGTCTTTTTCAGTTTACTATAGAATATTGTGCATGCAGAAAATATTAAATTTAGATATGTTAATTTGGGTTTGGGAGTATTTTTGTTTTCTAAGCTTGACATAGAATTATGATAGTGTTGAAGCAATAGATGAACCCATTCCAACACCATTGGTTTGTGTGTAGTTGTTTCCTAAGTGATTATAAAAAGTTACTGATGTGGTGCAAGCTAGTAGTAGTTTCTTGAGAATTGTTGGTTTTATTTTTGGAGGTGGAAGTCATGGATAAACATCCATCACTTTAAGAGATGTTGCTAATTATAATGTTGCTTTCATTAACAGGTACATAGATGAATAAATTTTTGGCATTCAATAATAATTAAGATAACACATTGGTTACACCATAACTAGTTAACAATACCTCAGTTAAATTTTTATCCATAATACGAAAATGCTCTATCACAAATACTTAACTATAAAAAACAAACGACCCAACATCAATAAAATTTCACTCAATTTAGAAACAAACATACTAAATATGTTTTTCAAATAATAATAATATAAAAAAAAACTAATAAAAACATTACACAACACCAGAAACTGACACTCAAAAATTAGCCAAGAAAACAATGCATGCATATAAACACAGCTCTATGAACACAAAAATAAGGCTCTTTGATAATGGCATATGAAAGCTAAAAGCAATGGACAATTTGTTTAAATTTTCATGAAAACCAGAAAAACTGTACAAAAATTAAATTTAAAACATCCTAAAGAACTTTCATTGGTTCTTAATGAAATTTGCACAAATAAAAAAAAAATATGCCAAAATATAGCCTATATATAAGGTTATAATAGAGTTCAAACTAAATAAAAAATCTGAAAAGAGGTGAAACAAAAAATCTGAAAAGATTTACATAAAAGGAGATAAATTTAGAAAAGGGTATATTAAAATATACAATAAGTTAATGGCTGGAGTTATAACACAAGTCATCTAATGGTTTAGACGACAAGATTAACACTGGCCAGTAATTGCAGCTAAACTGAATAAAATAATCATTTTAAATGTAAGCGACTATTACTGTAAAAATGGACTAAAAATAACAAGATTCCCTTTAGTTATGTCAAAAATATTGATAAACCATGTTGTAAATGGAGGATAATTGAAACTTTCCCAATGAAAATGTCTAGAAAATATTTTATATCAAGCTACAGGTAAGCTAGTTTGGCAAAATGAATAGAAAAATTATATAGGAACTGAAAAAAAGTGCTTAACTATTAGAATGTTAAGAAGGAATTTGTGGAAATCCCCAAGGATTTAAAAAAAATACTTTTGCAAATAGTGGTAGCACTAATAAATTGTGTATAGAAGAAAAACTAGCCATGTTAGAATTAAATGATAAAAATGACTATTAAGTAAAAGATCAAAATTTGTTACTAAATGTACACACAGGGTAGATGTGCAGGAGGTGTAATTGCTAGTGTCTTGGAACAAGAAATCGTGAAATACATTTGAATTCCAGTTTAGTTTCATTAGATTTACTTTTGCACAAATACCTATAGCAAATGTATGACTCCACCTCCCCTACCACCACCAGCTGTGTGTTAAATAGAAGGGAAGACTAGGTTTTTCAGTCTTAGTTGGCAACCAGTCTAGAAGGAACTCTGAATTCCTAAACCCAGGTCAATTGAACTCCTTAGTATAAGAACACATGGTATATAAGGAAAGGTAAACCAAAAGCAGAAAACCAACCTTTCCTCAGAGGTTGGATGTGGGACCAATTCCCATTCTCTGTGGAAAATTTAAATTACAGAAACCTTACTAGAGGTCTTATGTGTCACAAGACACCAGGCAGATAGCTAGTAGGCACATGACCAAATATTTACTAGGCCATCTACCACATTGAGGCTTTTTCCACACAGTTTTGGTTGAGGCTTCTTGCCTTTCCTGATTATTGTGATAAAAGACCACATTTTATCATATATTTTCTTTCCTACCAGTTTAGTGTTGACAATTCCTACTCTTTTCTGCATTGGTTTTCTATATTTGATTTTCTGGTCCAGACTATTAAGCACAGTGTGTTTTCACTGATTTTTTTCTTACATATTAATAAAAGCTTGAGTATGTAATTATGGTTTCCTTCTGAATAAAGAATAAAACTCATGACACAAAATTTAAAAATATGAAGCAACTAGTTTGAAAATATCCACAAAGCATGTCAGTCTGAAAATTGGAAAGTTCTTGAATTGCAGTTAACTCTCCAAATTAGAGAACTTTTATTTAAATTAACTGTTTTTTTTTTTGTTTTTTTTTTCTCAATATTATTGTAATATTGACACTGATAACTATCCTGATAATCTAGAGTAGTGGTTCTCGGTCAGTTTTTGCTCATGCACACATTTTGCCCTATTTCAGTTCTGACTTGAAAGGTGAATTGTAGAATTGTCATTTATAGAAAGATCAGTAATCCAGCAGTTTGAATCTACTAATTTCTAATCACAGTTAACTTTTGAAAATCGCCACATCCTCAGTTGAAAATTAACAATCCAGAGTAACTAGTTTCCTCTATATCTGATAACGACTATCTTTACAGCAAAATTATTTTTTACTATTGACAATCTAAAATAAATCAATTTTTTTCTTGTTAATGAAATAAGATATATTACTTTCCAAGACTTTATATTTTCTTTTTATTTTACTGATTGTAACTCTTAGCATTTTGAAAAAAAATGCCTTTAAACACCATACATCCATAAAATTGGATTTGTTTTAAAGAATAATGAATATTATTTATAGAAATATAATTTCTTTTAAAACCTATCGATGTCCCTGTTAACCCCATGATGTCAGACAGCACCTCACCTCAAGCCAAGCCAAGTCAAGATCCAGAGCTTTGATTATACTGCTGGTGTTATGGTTTAAGTGTGGCACAATCCTTATGCGGCCATGAACCCCAGTTGTCACTGAGAAACTGTGCAGGCTGGTGTTGGTTCTATAATGGAGTAGGGTGTGTTCACATAGCATGGGTTGGGTCCACTGGTTTGCTCAAATATATTATTGATCAGTAATTACTGTAATCTAACCATATCATTGACAAATGACCACTGCATTCTAACCGTTTGCACTTATTTGAGGGCTCTATCTACCTCAAGAACAGTGGGTTATTGGAATAACTCACTGTTTTTGAGGTTATAATAATGCACTATGTCACAGTTGCAGAATTGGTTTGAGGCACATTCTGGAGAATTCTGACATACAGTATGGCCACCCTATTTATCCATCATGACCCCCCAATCAAATATTTATGGGATATGTTGGAGAGACATATTTGCAGGTAAGATCCTGTATCTGTAAATACAGTGAGGTGAAAGAAGTATTTGGACAGTAAAAAAAAAAATGGATTTAGAATCATATATTGAAAGAAAAACATTGTCTAAAGCTCACAATATATTCGTAAAACAATTATAAATGCAAATAAACAGCAAAAATAAATTATTTGACACGTATATATATTTTATATACAAATTATTAAAACAGGTAGTGAAAAAAGTATTTGGGCAGTTCTGAAATTATGTTTAATATTAATGTTTTGAGTATTTTTCATGCTCGAATGTGTTAGAATTTTATGGAATAGTCTAGAACGTGCATTACTTAAAGGTGTTAGCTATCTTGATGGTCAGTTCATCCCAAGACGTCGCACTAACAGTACTGCAGGATGCCAAAGCAAAGAGAGCTGTCGAAAGATCTTAAAGATCGAATTATTTCTGCACATAAAGAAAAAAAAAAAGCTATCGTAAGATTTCTAAAGACCTATGTATACCTGTGAGCACTGTTGGGTACATAATTAAGAAATGGAAAGCCTTCGGTACTCATGAAAATATGCCAAGAATAGGTGCACTGCGCAAAATATCACAAAAATGTTCAGGGAAAATAGTACGGCGAGTAAAAAACGACCCTTTTGTGACTCAGAGAGAACTTCAAAAAGATCTCAGCAATGCAGGAACTCGCATATGCAAGAGGACCATAAGTTCTGAACTTCACCGACAACAATTAAAATCTCGCTCTCCTTGCAAAACCCCATTGCTAAAATAACGTCATTTAAAATCCAGACTTGAATTTGCCAAAACTAATTTACAAAAGCATGATGATTATTATAAGCAAATTTTATGGTTTGATGAAAGCAAGATTGAACTTTATGGCCACAACGATGCTACCCATGTTTGGAGAAAGGCTGGAACAGCCTTCAATCAAAAGAACACCATCCCCTCTGTGAAGCACGGAGGCGGTAGGATTATGGTTTGGGGATGCTTTGCATATAATGGTATGGGACAACTGAAAATTATTGAGGGCACAATGAATGCAGCCAAATATATTCAGATTTTAGAAGATTGCTTGCAGTCATCAGTTGAGAAATTAGAACCTGGACCAGATTGGGTTTTTCAACAGGACAATGATGCGAAACATACAGCCAAAGCAACACATGCATGGCTTCAAAACAATAACATCAACATGTTGACATGGCCCAACCAATCGCCAGACATGAATCCAATAGAGAATCTTTGGAGAACACTGAAGAATCAGATTCAGGAAAGGCGACCAAAGAACCTTAGTGAATTGAAAGTTTTTGCAGAAGAAGAGTGGGCTAAAATTCCCACCAAATTATGCCAGGCGCTTGTAGAGAGCTACAGGAACAGACTGAGAGCTGTGGTTGCAAATGAAGGAGGACCAAGTAAATATTAAACACATTTAAAGCATAATTTATATTCTGTCCAAATACTTTTTTCACTACCTGTTTTAATAATTTGTATATAAAATATATATACGTGTCAAATAATTTATTTTTGCTGTTTATTTGCATTTATAGTTGTTTTACGAATATATTGTGAGCTTTAGACAATGCTTTTCTTTCAATATATGAATATAAATCCATTTTTGTTACTGTCCAAATACTTGTTTCACCTCACTGTATCAAGGAGCTATGAACAGCTGTAAAGACAGCATGTTGCATCAAGTTACTGAGCTATTGGAGGTTCTATACAATTATGAAGTACCTCTCCAATGACTTTTGGTACATCAGTGTACACATACATACAAATTGCACTAGATATTTGAGAACACTCCTTTAGTGGACCACAAATAGAATGTGACAATTTGCCAGATTTTAATGTTCTCATTTCTCTTCCAGCTGTATTAAAAGTATTAACATACTACTTTCAGTCTGACAAAGAAAATAAAAAGGTGCACCATAGCACTAACCCCCAACCACAGAGATCAGTTTCTCAAAAGTTGCTGGAATAACAGTGAGTCTTCATGGACCCCATGGAGGTACATGGAGCCATGTCATGCGTTTTTTGTTTTACCTACATCAAAGGGGCTAAACACAGTGGTCAAGTCACGGATCAAGTGGTTGACTCTACATGCTTCAGCATGATGCTGTGCTCTTCCTCATAGCTAGCATGACCTTGGAATGGCTGGCCAATGTATTTTAAAATCATATCACCTGATAAGTCTGGCTGATGCTGTGAAAATATCAACAGTGAAATCAGAAGAAAGACATTATGGCAATAAAATGGCAAGACTCAACTACAAGTGTTATCATATGCCATCTTGTTTATATTCTATGAAAGAGGCCTGTCTGGTGCTTGCATTTACAGCAATATTTTTACAGATTTTGTGGATAAGTAGAATATCTGGGATATCTTATTACATTTCATGTGTGTTTCTACTCCATCAGTCTCCAATAATTGTTTCTCTTTTGTCATTTGGTCAGATTTAGAGAAATGCCGAGAACTTTTCAACACTCCCACATGTATTGCACCCACAATTGGTACAATAGACAAAATAGAATTAAGTAAATAAAAATAACAGAGATAAAGATTTTTTTTTAATGTCCTGCAAAATCTTTTATATATATATATATATATATATATATATATACACACACACACACGTCAATGCCTGTAATGAATGGGTAGTATATGTTCTTTTTAGCCAATTTTAAATTCCAACTAGTATTTCTATTTTCAATTTGATTTCTAGATCATAAAGAAGTTTGTTCTTCTAATAATCATTCATTTTGTGTTGCTTCTCTTATTGGTTTGTAAAATAATAGAAATTTCTTTGCAATAGTCTTGTATTCCATCAAACTTACACAACTCTAAAGGAAAATAAAGAATTCATCAATCTGTCTGTCAGTGATACAATTTCTTTTTATTTGGTGGTTCTTCCAGGAAAAATCTAAGATACTTTCTTAAGTAGCTTAGATTTTTCCTGGAAAAAAACACCAAATAAAAAGGCTTTAATCTAATTGCATATAAAATTCTGAGATGATGGGAAATGATGTCTCCACCTGTGGCAAAATGCACAATTCACACAAAGAATTTCAGTCACTGCATTTTTATGAAATTCTGAGTTATTTTCATTTTTTCACTAGTTATTCAGATTAACCTCCTCCTTGCTGTTTTTATCACAAGGCTTCAACCAGTACTATGTTTTTTTTTTTTTTTTTTTCATTCATTTTATTCTTTCCTCTCTCTCCTCATCATCATCAGTCCCATGGGTGTGGTTGTAGGATTGCTGTACAACTGAGCACCTGACTAGTTTCATCTGCATATATTAGATAAAAGCTGAAGTATTTATTTATGTGTAATGTGTCTTTAGCAACTTGTCCATCTCAATGTCCTCCAACTTGAAAGCCAGCCTTGGTCATGGATATGTGGCCATTAATTCTATCAGAGAAACCCTCTACCCTGACTATTGAGTAATATAGAAAACTCTCTGTCCAGTCATGCTATGTCATCACTATACTGGCTGCATATATACTATGGAGCCCAGTATACCCATTGTGCTAGATGGCTATTGACTCTACAAGAAGGTTCATCTATCCCTTGACAGGTCTTGTTTTTAATCATGCTGAGCCTGACTCATCATAAAAGTTTGTTAGGGGAACTAGTTTAGTCTCTTTCTCTTGGTAATTCTAAATCTAGGTATCAAATACCTAAAGACAAGAAATATAGTTAAATAAGGTTTAGAGTAGTTACCACCTCAGAGAGAGTACTCCATCTTTCTAGACCCAATCAATATTAATATCTGTCTATTCCCCATAATTGCAACAGTTACACTACTTCCTTACCTAATATATTGACTGAGTCTATTTCTATCAATTGGAGGGAAGTTGGTGTCATGTATCCTGCTGTCACTATTTTTTGAATACCCCATATTTGAATACAGTACCCAATTGTTTGGCTTTTATTCTTGTACAAAAATGACTTTATCATTTTGTAATCAACAATTTGTTGTTCCACTTGACAGAAAATGGAAGTGTCTATACTGCACACATAAAATGACTTAACATGTTATGCTATATAAAAATAATTTCCATTATTTTCTGTTATAATGTGTTTATCTTAGTGGATTTGGGAAGTTTATTCATTTACTAAAGATGAAATCCAATTTCATCTTTAGTAAATGAATAAACTATACATACTTTTCAATTTCACATAAAGGGAATGAAATTTTTTTAGAAATTTAAATATTATAAGTGTGAATAGATTTAATTTGTGTGTATGCACTTTTCATCTCTAAAGAAAACAATGATATTTTTAAACTACAAGTTCTCCATCATTAATTTACTAACATTATGTTCAGGTTCTTCAAATATTTGTATTTTTTGTACTCTAAAAAAACATTAATTCTTATTTTTATTTGATTCACATTTAACACTGCTGTGTAAATCTGGAATGCAGCACAAAACCTAATTTTTGAACCTGTTTATGTACTTTATATACTTTTTTCTTCCTCTCTTAATGTTTACATTGAATAATTTTCAATTCCAACATTTTATATTTTTAAAATGCCATCAATGAAATTGTAACATTCAATAAAATTTCATAAAAGTAAAAACACTTTCTGCATCTCTAGAAAATCTTGTCTACATGTTGAATGATGATGTGCCATTGTTGATGTCTAAAGTTCCTATTTATTTTAATTTTTAGAAATGATTTCAGCAATTCAGTAGCTGAGGAATATCTTCAATTTTTCGATTTTACGGGAACGACTCTAGATGTTGCGTTACGAACGTTTCTCAAGCAGTTTTCCCTTATTGGGGAAACCCAGGAACGTGAAAGAGTGCTGGCTCACTTTTCAAAACGCTACATGACCTCTAACCCCAATACATATAACTCTGAAGGTAAGTATAAGTTCCTTTAAAATAATCTTTTTAGAATTTGAACAATCTTTTGCACTCTAAAATACAGATATTAATTACCATATTTATATTTTAAAATATTGTAAACATTAATACATTTTCTAAATGGAAATATTGCCTTTATTGAGTAAATTTTCAGTTGCTTCATGCTGAGGCAGATGACCTAATAAAATGTTTTTTTTTATTACTTTATATAGCCAATACATCACACATAAAAAATAAACTCATTGACAATCTGAATAGGTTGTATATTATTAAAAAGAGGTTGTCAATACCTTTTGATTCTGAAGCTAAGGTTGCTATTATTGTAATCTATTTTTAAACTTTAGGATATCAAAATATATGAAAGTGATTTTTGAAAGAGTTGATTATGTTGAAAGAAGGATCTGTTAATTCCCATATCTGAAATTGGAAGTACTCCTCCTCTCATAGACTAGTGAATAATAAAGAAAAACTTTTATCTTCACTTCTTGAAGTATTGAAAGTTTTGGCAATCTTGCCAAAAGACTAAAAACAAAAATATGAAAGTTAAATTCATGGCTAGTTTATATAGTAAATCATTATGCATTAATGTACTACTAAGAAATGCTTTACTTCAAGCATCTAGTAAAATCAAAAACTAGCCCCACAACCACCAAGAGACAAGATTATAAGGATTTGCTGACTTATTTAACTTTCAATCATTTTTATAGACAGATATTCAGATTACTGAGGCACTCATCCATCTCTTAGCTGTGTCATAGCTTATTGTGTCCATTGAAAAAATAAATAAAATTTAATTTTAGTGTAAAAAATAATTATTATATTTATCATTAATTCACTCATTCTAAACCAATAAAAATTGACCCCACTTTTCTCCTGTACACACACAAACACATGACATTATTACACTTGGACAAGCAGTTCACACAGATACATCAACACATGCGTCAATGAAAATTTCATCTCCTTTTCAGGCCATAAGAGTAAATTTTCTCTTACTACTCAACAAAAATCCAAGGTATAAAAAAAACAAACACTTCTATTTTTCCAACTAAATTATCTGGACACTCATTACACACATCTATAAAAAAAAAAAAATACAACAAAGACTGTATTCACTTATTATACTCTTTATCCTATCCTTCTGTCAGATTCTGACCTATATTTGATCTTAATTTGCTCCCAAACACACAATTTCACCCCATATTACTGTTTCTTGCCTTAAACACCACATAACAACCAGATAATATTCATTTTATTGTTTCTACATCTTGTCGTTACTCATTTTTACAAGTATTTTTGTGTGTGTATGTATATATATATATATATATATATATATATATATATATATATGAAGAAATATAGTCTTAAAGTGTGCTATATTTATGGGATAAAGTGCTCAATATCAGAGATAGAGCATGTGTAAATATAAAAGTGGACATGGAAGTCAGCACTTAGAGGCGACAGTCTATTTCATGCTAGTGCAATCGTCAGGCGACGATTGCACTAGCATGAAACACTGTCGCCTCTAAGTGCTGACTTCCATGTCCACTTATATATATATATATATATATATATATATATATATATATATATATTAGAGGGTTTATAATTATTTACTCAGGGAGTTAACTCCCTCTACAAGCTTGTTTTCATTTAGAATTTCTTGAAAGTGGTTCTTTGCAAAATATTTTACCTGAACAATAGAAATATTTCCAATATATTTTATTGACGTTTTATTAATATACTCCAGCAAATCAATTTTACCTGATTTTATAGATAATCCAAGCATAATACATACCATGTCATTTACATATGTACAAATGGACACTACATTATTGTTCTTTGATATCATGTTAAACCTCACTGATAACCATCTACAATTAAATGTCTAATAAAAGTTATTTCACAAAATTCTATTTGGAATAATTATAGACACTTGGAATTTGTAACCTTAATATTTACATGAAGAAAAATACGTTGAAAATACTTTTAAATTCCAATATCCTTTTTCATATATAATGCTTATTGTGAAGCTCATTGGATTCATAGAATTAGAAAAGTAAATATAAATAATATTGGTAAACTAGACATAATACTACCTACCAGCTTAATATCACCTATAACAATTTTTTTTAATCATGTCATCACAAGCAAGGCAACAAAGCCACTAAGATGCAAGAGGTTACTGAGTGTGAGAGAATATGACATGGGGGAACACTTAAGAAGAGAGAACAATAAAAGAACAGGAATTAAGACAAAAAATAATAATTGACATTACATTAAAATTTTTGAAGATCAAAATTGACTGGGAAGCAAGAAGCCAGAAGGGTTTCACAAGCAAAAAGTGCAAGAGACAAAAACTACTAGTTTAAAACTTAGTTACATCTAGCCATTTCAACTGTAAAATGAGACCTTGCCACCACTCTAGTACTACACTTGAATTTGGAAAGTCTAGGTACAGAGGAAAGTCCATCAGAATAATTACCATGAAAATATTTATAGAAAACGCACAGGGAAGCTATATTACAACAATGGAAAAGTGACTAAAGTTGAGATTCCAGGACCAATAACATTACAGATTCTTCTTTGTACTTTATCAAGAATCTTTAAATACATAGCAGAAGCCACCAGACTATAGGGGAAAGTTCATCAGAACAATTGCTATGAAAATATTTATAGAAAAGACACAGGGAAGCTATGTTATAGTGATGGGAAATGACTGAAGCCGGGACATGGTGCCTCATTCTGTCAGCAAAGACTTAGCCTCTTTGAGGATATGTTTATAATTATTAGTGCTAAGATAGCTGAAGAACATTTCAAGAGAAAAGATTCTACACTACAGAAATTAGTACTAATACCATGAATATTGGAGAAAGAAAGGTTGAGTGTGGTAAGTGATTTTTTTTTTTTTTTTTTTTTTTTTTTCCCCGCAATTAAAAACATTACTGGTTTATTTATATTTCTTTTCATTGTATCTATCATGAGATTATGTTTAAGGAGGAAAAGGCCAAAATAATTATCACTATCATCTATAGCAATACAAACTGTCCAGAAGGTGGCTAAGACTAATATGGCCTCTGGATTGCCCATGGGAAATATTGGTTTGTCCAGAAAATCCATGCAGATTTTTAGTCATTCATGTTAGAACACATCAAATTTATCAACAGATAAAATATGCTTACGTTTCCAATTATAACTATCAAACTTTCCAATTCAAACTATCTCTAGAAAGAATGTTTAAAAGGACTTAATTCATGTCAATTTTTCATCCTTATGGAAATGGAAGATTATTAGACACTTGATGCTTTTTTTTATTGTAAAGGTAAAAATGCCTTGCAAGCAAGAAAAAAGATATGTACTGTGTAAGGTGCTTTAACTGACAGGACTGTGCAGAAGTGGTTCACTAATTTTAGAGTTGGTGATTGTAGCCTTATTGATGTAGAGCGTTCAGGCTCACACCCCTCCACTATGGATAATGACCAAATCAAAGCATGACAATTGGCAGAAATACTAAATTTATCAAAATCCACTATCCATGAGCACTTAGTGAAGCTTGGGTACTCAAATCACTACAATGTTTGGGTACCACATGATCTGAGTGAAAAGAATCTCTTCGATCGCATTTCATCTATGATTTGCTGTATAAACGCAATGAAAATTCACCGTTTTTGAAGCAAAGTGTGACAGATAATGAGAAATGGATTGTTTACAACAATGTTCAATAAAAAAAATACTGTGGTAAGCAACATGAGCCAACTTTAGCTACCTCAAAATCAGATCTTCATTCTAAGAAAGTCATGCTGTGCATCTGGTGGAACTGGAAAGGAATCCTGTACTATAAGCTCCTACTAATTAACCAGTCAATTGATTCTGAAAAGTACTGTTTGCAAATGGACAAATTAAAGGCAGCAATTCAAGAAAAATGCCCAGAATTGGCAAACAGGAAACAGGTGTTTTCTGTCAGGATAGTGCCAGACCTCACATTTCTTTGGCAAACCTGCAAAAATTGTTGCAACTTGGCTGGGACGTATTACCTCCACCCGCCATATTCATAGACATTGCTATTCCTAATTTCCATTTATTCAGGACCTTGCAAAATAATCTCATTGGTAAAAATCTTAATTCTTTGGATGACATAAAAAGTCACCTTAATGAGTTCTTTGCCAAGAAACTACCAAAATTCTGGGAGGGAAGGAAAAATGGAAAAAGGTTGTACAACAAAATGGTTGATATTTAGTTGAATAAATATTTAATGGCATAATTTTGTTTTGTATTTTAATTTCCCTTAAAAATCAGCATGAACTTTCTAGACAATCCAATACATGCCAGGGACACATGTCCTTGTACAACATGCCACTACAAATACTTTGATATTATGTGATTGTTGGTCAGAGTAGCCTCTCTAAGCACTACCAAAGAGTTCAAGCTCCTTGCTATCAGTTGGAAGCAGCAACCAGAAAACTGCCAACCCGATACCCTCATAATGAAAAGTTGTCAGTTAAATCATTATGCCATAGCAGAAAGAACCCATTAACCATATCCTAAACAGGAAACAAGAGATAAACCTCTACTCCTGTTTAATAAACATGGAAGGAATACTGGCCAGGCCCTAGGCAAACCTATCTACTCCTGTTAACCTGTTGACAGCACCAGAGGATGGATGCTTTTAACAAGACACCCTCCTTAGAAAGGTTACCAAATAAGGCACTTGACGCCTTTCAGGTCAAGAGGGAAATTATTAAAATCTCTCCTTAATCTAATTTTGAATCTTTAGAATTTAATCTAAACTTAGTATAAAATTTGTTTCAACTACTTCAAAAACAATGAGATTTACTGCAAAAAATATAACATCAATCTAAAACCTGAAGCAAGAATTAATGTATAGACTGTAAATAATCTCCAAAGGAGTACATCAGCGAAACATCTAAGAATTTAAATTAAAAAAATATATGAACACAATGATCTTTTAGAAAAAACAATAAACTCATTGTGTTAGTTGTTCATTGTATTATCACCATAATTTCATCATAATACAGTTTTAATTAAAGGGAGAAGATAATTATGGTAAAAATATATTGTAAGTGCACTAGTTTTGGAATCTTCCATGATAAACTTACATTCAGAATCATACAATAAATCTCCTTTCCTCACAAACTACTATTGATACAATGTAAGATAATTGAAAACAATAGCATTTTTTTTTTTATTCTTCAATATAAATAAATAAATAAGAACAATAAAATGTTGAATGATACAGGCTAAGTTGAATATCTAGATACACTGAACATCAAAATTTCTGTATCTTTTTAACATTTTTTATGCAAAACAGTAATCTACATTCAAAAACTAACCTCTCCCTATGAAAAACAAAATTAAATGGATTTACTGACTTTTAACAAACCAATGTTATTTCACTTTCAATAATTTTCCACCACTCACTCTCTGACAAATACACACACAATATTGACGCCATAATTAAAACCATTAAGAATTTGCTTTTCAGGATAAAATGCAATATTAACTAACAAGTTTTCTCACAAGTCAATTGTATTCAATTTTCAACAGATACAAATAAATAAATAAAAAATGGATATATATAGTGACGCTTGATTAATTTTTTTTATACAAATTGCTTTGTATAAATTACAACTTAAATGTTTGGTTTTTAATTTCCTATAATTTACCATGAGGGTTGATATGCTGATAAAAAAAACAAAGCTATAATTTACTGATATCTCTTCACTTTCAGATGCCTGCCACACATTAACTTGTGCAATAATGCTGTTAAATACAGACCTTCATGGTCAGGTAAGTTCATTTCATTCTTACCATATTTTTAAGACTTTCTAATATTATTTTAAAGTTATTTTTGTACATATTCAGATTTCTACCTTTTTTATATGAATGTAAAAAAGAACATTCTTTGTTTTAATCAGTAATTAACTGACAAGAAATATTCAATAGTGAATATATATTAAATTTTTGTTTAATAAACTATTGTTTATATTAAAATTTTCTGTTGAAATATATGAAGTGAATGTAACTATCAGTATATCAAAGTATATTCAAAATCATATTAAACACTAAATTTCAGTTAATAGTAATTTGTTATATATACAATGGAATACTGCATAAAAGACAGTTTTATTATTGCTTTCATATATTTTGTGCTGTATAATGTATATTGATTATACTGAAAAACATTATCTATATAATCTTGGCTGCATATATATTTTGTCTCACCTGTAAGTGATAAGTTTGATCTTGATTCTAATTATAGAAGAAAACTAAGTTTATATAACAATGGAGTTGTTCAGACAATTGAAAATCATTCTTTGTGTTGCTTCTGCTTACTGAATTTCAGCTGACCTATTCTAGCCTTCTTCAGGATGTGGTGACCAGAAAAGAAACAATAGCTAATATATCAATTTGGTTCATTTTCCGTAATGTGAGCCAGCCAGACAATTCTCTATGATAGTGTAGCTAAGATGATTACATTTTTATACATAAAAATGTTCTCCAATTTCCTTTCAGTTGAGTAATGAAAACCATGGCGTCTTGAAATTTCCTTTGACCTGATTTACACAGCTTCCCTCAGTTATATCTCGTGATACTTTTTGTATTTATGGCTTTCTTATGTTCCTTAAATCTATGCAAATTATTTATTCATCAAAAAGGTCTCAAAAGAACAAAAAAATTTTAAATAGCTAGGAGTGGAATGCTGAATATTTCATAGTCAAACCAAGTACAGACTTTTAAAAAAAAGAAATCTGTTTGATCACTTGGTAAGGTTTAGAGAAGTGTACTGGACCAAGAACTTTTCAGTACACCTTCATTCAATTACAGCATCAAAAAATCCAAATAGTTAAATTTCCTTTTATGTTAGCTTATTCTTTTATGGATTTAGAACTCTGAGTAAGCATTACAACCAAATTTTAAAAAGAAATGGTAACTTGCCGGTTTAAAAAAAAAAAAGAAAAAAAGAAGCTGTATCAGCTTAATCATAATTGTTATTTAAGCTTTGAAATAGATTTTTGAAAATTACTCTGTTATGCTGTGATTCTTTTGAATGTTTATTTATTTATATATATATATATATATATATATATATACATAGTTTGTCTGACGATCACAAATAGCATGAAACCCAGGGTGACGAACTTACACCAATCCAACTAAATATGTTAGCTCTATCACTGATATTGAACACTTTCCAATAAGTACCGCGCATATATATATATATATATATATATATGAAGAAATATAGTCTTGTTTGCTATATTTATGGGATAAAGTGCTCAATATCAGAGATAGAGCGTGTGTAAATATAAAAGTGAACATAGAAGTCAACACTTAGAGGCGACAGTCTGTTTCATGCTAGTGCAATCGTCAGGTTGCCTGACGATTGCACTAGCATGAAACACTGTTGCCTCTAAGTGTTGACTTCTATATATATATATATATATATATACATACACACACACACACACACATACATATATATTTCATGTTTTTTAGAATGTTGGCCGTAAGATGAACTGCAATGAATTCATTGAGAACTTGTGTGAGCTGAATGATGGAGAAAATTTTCCCAAAGAAGATTTGCGTCTGATCTATGCAGCAATAAAGGTTGAACCCATAGAATGGGCGCCGTGAGTATTTTCTCTCTTTCTCTCTCAAGGATTTTTGATGAAATTCATGTGACTTTGTAGATCAGCTAAATGTGCCAAATTCACTGGACTTAATTTGTCTGCATAATGCATGTATAGTTCCTGCATCAACACAGATTGGAAAGCAGAAGTTATTGCTTCCATCATTTTTGTCATCACTTAAAATATAAATTTTATTTTTTCAGGGATGAGGATCTTCAAGAACATGAGTCGGTTTCAAATGAACGGCGACAGGTGCCCTTGAGTGATGCCCCATCTCGGCTTGGTCACAACCCCTTTTTGGAGGTAAGTTACCAAAATGAATTAGTTAAATTTTCTGTTTGCTCAGTAGTGCAAATTTCTTTGTATAGTAAAAACATTTCTCTGGCTGAATTATGAAAGAACAATATATAAAAGTAGCAAGTATTTGGACACTTGTAAAATATTTAACATATTTCCAGTGCTTCAATTTACTTAAATTTACACATGTGATGTATTTGGTAGAAAATTAACAATTACTTTAAAAATACACACATGCTCTCTCTCTCTCTCTCTCTCTCTCTCTCTCTCTCTCTCTCTCTCTCTCTCTCTCTCTATCTATTTCAAACAATCTTGATCATATGAGTCTGTTGGCAGTCATGCTTTCAGCACTAAAACTTGGGTTGTTAAAAAGTTCTGTCTGACAAAGAAGCACTTACCAAAAAAAAAAAATCTGATGTTTGGTTATTTAGTCCGATTTCAGTCACATAACTTTTTACCACCTCCTCATGAAATTCCCTGTCAATATCAAATAAGTGACTGAGAATTTTATAATGCTATCTACAAAGAAAGGGAAAACAATCTGGGGAAAAGCTCAGTAAATTGCGAGTCATTGTAATTTATAGTTTACTTTGAATCAACTGCAAACTGTGTAGGTTGTTATATTAAAAGGTTATTAAAAGGAGAAAACTCTTCTCACCTGACTTAAAAGCCTTTAACATGGAAATGTTTGCAAAATAATTAACTTAAATGTCTTTTTCAGATTCCTGATCCCACAAAAACTACTGAATATAAAAAGGGTTATGTAATGAGGAAATGCTGTCTAGACCCAGATGGACGAAGAAGTATGTAGTTTTCATAAAATGTTATTTTCTATTAATGAAATCAGTATAATTGCTTAATCTGATTCTAATTTTTACTCTGATCCATATTATGCATTTCTTTATCTTTGTTGTTGCATTTTCCTTTCATGGATTTTGGCTTATACATTATTAACCATTAATACCTGTTGTCGCCATTATGGACTAGAATCATCACAATTTATTTAACATATATCATCATAAGTAAGCAATCTGTTACATTAATTTATTAGTGTTAGAGCTTTGTTTCTGATTAAAATTGTTTTTGGTTATACTAAATTTCATGCTTTCTCTGTATATTCCTTGAACTGAGGGGAACAACGCTTTAATTCTAGTTAAATGTTTTAAAAATTGCATTGAGGAAAAAAGAATTTATTCTGTTGATCATTTTAGCTGCAATTTTTCAATTAGACCATCATTGCTATTGTTTATATCAATAACCTGTAATTAACTTTTCTTTTTCTTTCTTGTAATCACAATGCAAAGAAATGAGATCTTTCTTCATGTGTTATTTTTGTTTAATTTTCCTAGGTTTATTTTTGCATATCATAAAATTTTGAATTATTTGATTGCAGTTTATTCAAAAATTCCTTTTGACTTTTTATATTTCTACAAAAATAATGAATGAATAAAAAAAGACTTTGTATGCCCAAGTTTTATTCTATTATCACAAATTTATAAAATTTATATTTATAAAATATTAGGATTTCTATTTTAATTATAAAAATCATTGCAACAAAGATAAAGACAGTAACCTGCTGTGTTTTTCTTTTGTTATTTTAGCATCATTTGGGAAACGCGGCTGGAAAATGTTTTATGCATCTCTACGAGACATGATTCTCTACCTTCACAAAGATGAACATGGTTTCAAGAAAGGAAATTTAATAGAAAATTCCAGTAATGCCATCCGCATTCACCATTCCATAGCAACACGTGCATCTGATTACACAAAAAAGCAACACGTGTTCCGATTGCATACATCTGACTGGGCTGAATATCTTTTTCAGACAAGGTATACATATCTTATTCTTTCTAGCATTTAATCACTTGGTTATAATTGCATAATATGAAACTACCCTTTGCTTGCTATTTTAGGCTATCAAGCTGTGATAGTTTGTAAATACTGTCGACTGTAAAATATGTCAATTCAACCTGCAATGGTAATTTGTTGTTTTCAGTGACCACATATGATAAGAGGTAGAAAAAGTGTGCCAAAGAAATGTCAAATACTGCTCTTTTGTTGAAGGGGAGTTCACTTAATTCTGCTGTTACATACATACATACAAACACACACACACATATATATATATATATATATATATATATATATATATATATATATAATACGAAAAATATTTTACTTTAATTTTTACCATGAGCTGGTATTGCTGCTTGTGAAATAGGGTTACACAGTCACCAAAGGAGCAATGTTACATTATCATCAGTGTAATACACTGTAAGTAAAAATACTTGTCTTCTACATATAACACTTTTCTGCTGTTTGGTGTTTGATCAAATGCTGGCCGTTAAGTTGGTCATTCTGATCTAAACCATTGCTCGGCACATGTTGATTCGATTGATCTCAGAGCTGGCAGATTGTTGTCAGCAATTGGTTCAATCCCAGCAAAGCTGTGTCACAAAGGAAATATGTTCTTGCAGATCAGTAAAAAAAAAAAAAAATAATGTCAGGAATTTCTTCAGAGTCTATTTCTATATAATTTTATATTGTTTTTTGTAGAATAATATTGGTTCTTAGTACAGAAATATTAACCCTTCCCTCTTTGAATTTTATTGTGACACTTCACTTAATTTAGGTTCTCTCTGGCTGTAAGTTACATGGGTTTTGACATAGCTGTCACCTCTCATCTTTTGTCTGGAACTACTGTCTTCAGAACTTCTGGAAACTCTCTTGGTCACCTCAGTATTCTGCTAATATTGGCTTCCACCTAAAATTGGCATGGGGGTTGACTTGGTGGTGGTGGGAGCCTCCTGGTTTTTCCCCTATCTTACAACAGGAGCCTCTTTGTTGTCTGCCTCTGGATAATTATCCCTCCAAATTTGCAGAGATCCCTTTTCCAATATGTAGTGGTCACAGGATATCAATCCACCCAACTCCTTCCTTATAAGTATAGGGAGTGCATAAAAGAAAAATAATTTCAAACTTAAAAAGAACAATCTTTTATTCCCAGCTAAAGCATGGACACAAAAAATTCTAAATTCTTTTATTTTAAGACTTTTTTTTAAGAATGAATAGTTTTACATGGAGACATTTGAACTTATTCTCTAAATGTTTGTGTGTGTTCCTTAAGGTATGGCAGGATGTGTTAAATATACACAGTAGGTTTCTCTAACAACTTGTCAGGAATTTGTAAATCATTTTTCACCATTTTGTAAACAATATTTGATTTTTTCATAAGTTACAAGAGCAAGAATTTATGCATGTAAGTAGTGTCACTTGCATTACTTACATTACTTATAGTAAAAGGTATTTTGAGGCTTTTTTTTTAATTTCAATGTTTGGTTTAATGATTTTAAATACAAATAGTAAATGGTAGTAATTAAAGGCAATTCTCAAAAATGATGAACAGTGAAACTAAGTCAAATTATGGCTTGAGTAAACAAAAATTAAAAAAAGAAATCACAATACTACATGACTTGTAAGGTTTGTATAGCCAAGTCTTATCTGGCTCTGTATGCATGAGCCCATGCCAAGATCAGGCCAGCTAAATAAAATGGATATAAACCCTGATCATAAGGGCATCAGAATCTGATCATTGGTAAAGCACTGTCCAGCTCCAAAACTGAGTTTTATCTAAATAAACTGTCCAATGGTTATTTATACAACATGTAAAGTGCCATTAGTCTCATTGAAGAACTGTAAATGTCTTGAAATGCATGCAAATGTTACACTTGGTTTTGTACGAGGCTCTCTTGATTTATGTTAAAGTGATGATGGTCATGTTACATTTTAATCTGGAAAGAAACTTTGGATTTCCTGTAAGGTTGTCATTCACATTCATCAATATCATTTGTTGAAATTTTGGTTTCTTCTAGTCTCAGCTTATGTTGGAATCTTAACATTCAGAATAAATCTCCATTAATCATCTGAGAGACCCCTCTCTGCCTTACATCAGCATGGCTGATGCTAACCTCCGGGAAAGTGACATGCCTTCTTGAGCTAATTTTCTCAGCTGACATGAAGTGGAAAGACTATATTAAATCTATTGGTACATTAGCTACTAAGAAAGTTGGCTTACTGTGTTGTGAGATAGATTCTGGAGAGAAAAATTAACTTGCATATCTATAAGTCATTCGCACTATGCTTAGAATATTGCTGCCACATATGGTCCGGTGCCCTTGCTATTTACCTTGAGCTCCTTGATTAAATCCAAAGAAAAAATCAGCGATATTGGTCCTGATCTGGTGGCTCAGTTTCACTCGCTTTCCCATCACCATAAGGTTGCCTCTGTGTGTGTGTGTGTTTTTATAAATACTTTCATGATAATTGTTCACTCTGATACCTCGACTTTTTTAAATTAAGCGCAGTACTAGACTGGTGTCGAGATCTCATCAATTTACTGTTGAGCTGGTTAGATGTAACTGTAAATTCTATGTTAACAGTTTCTTTTCTAGCTTGTGGAACTCCCTTCCAGCCGCATGCTTTCTAGCCAACTTTAATCTGCAAAAATCTAAATGCTATCTGTTGTCCTCCTGATTACTCTTCTCTTCCTGCTCATTATTAACGTTTCTGTTCCTAATTCTTCCACATACAGTAACCCCTTGTGTATTAGTTGCCTTTCTGCCTTACATCAGGTGAAACTGTTTAATAAAAAAAATAAAAAAATACTTCAGTAACACAAAAGCTTTATTACGGGATAAAATTGAAAAAAATAATGCTCTACAAAAAAGTAAAGTGGCATAAAATCATGCAGAAAGAAAAAAATGTTCATAGACTTAAAGAAAAAAAAAGTCCTTTAACTGCATGCCATGGTAAAAAAAAATATATTTGCTGAATTGTGTCAAACTCTACACCTGTAAAATGTACTCTTCATCTGGGATATGATAAAGAGAAAAGTATAGCTAAAATCAGAAGGTTCAGTTTGATATATGTGGGAGGTCACACATATTTTAATCCATTTCTTACTAGCAGGGACTTAGAGGCATATTTCTCCTGTTAATGTATTAAAGATACTATGTATATAACATTTCTGTTTAACCTTGATTAGTTTTTTGCTAACAAAACTATAAATTGTGTAACTAATACAAGTTGCTTTTTATTTTGAATTTTTGTGTTGAATCAAATTCTTCTGTGTTTAAATTACTATGATCCTAAAATTATGATCATTCACTTGTGATTGTTGTTTCTATGAAATATTTCAATATATTTGCAGTGATAGTAAAGAACTCCAAGAATGGATGGAAACCATCAACTTTGTTGCAGCTAGTTTATCAGCCCCACCTCTACCTGGTGGAATTGGTTCTCAAAAAAAGTTTCAACGGCCTTTAATGCCTTCTACCTACACAAAAAAAAATATGGTAAGATTTTTTTTTTTTTTTTTTTTTTTGAGGTTAGAAATAATTTTAGAGATATTACTCAATATTACATCTTTTTTTAATTGGAAAATATAAGAATGTTTTTCATTGATTATCTGATGTTGCTTATAGAAACTCGCATACCAATAGTCTATCACCAGATTTTTACTGATAATATCTGCATATTTTCAAGAAGTTTTAGAAGCAATAAGTTTTTCCTATTATTGACTTTATTAATTATAATTTTTTTTTATCCTTTCAAATAAAAAAAAAATTATTTTGGTTTGATATCAAAAAGAATTTAAAGATAATCATACACGATTCAATGGCCTCTAAATTGTTTTTGTATTAAACCAGTCAAGACAGCAGAATAAGTTTTTCTTTTTCATGCATCACTTGATCATAAATATAAATTCAAAGATTTTTTTAAATTTTAAGTAGAAAATGTATAGTTTTATGCTAGCTTTGTTATTCAAATGTCTCTTTTCAGTTATAAAAGTACCCCATTAAAATTTTATACAAATGTTTAATAATTATTAACAAAAATCTTCTAATTATGCACATGATTTCAGTGAGTTTCTAAAACCTAAGAGAATTTTAACTTTTTTAAGCATGTTATTTTATAAAACTTAAGAGTGAAAATAATACAGGAAAAAATGTACTTGTGGAAAATTTCTTTTATTATAATTTTAACTATAAAATAATGTTTAGCATAGCCAAAAAATTAATTTGATTAACCCATTACCTGCCATGAGCCCCATTTGGGGATCTGTTAAAATTAAACTCACTACATGTTATTCCTTGTATTTACATTGAATTGCTTACATACATTGCATTTGCAGAGGTATATTTTGCAACACTTAGCCTTTAAAGTTTTTATTATTAGCTGTAAGAAGATACTTTCTGTCGTAATTTTACATTTTTACGAGTAGAAGAATAATGACTATTTTGAAAAGTACTTTTTTTATTATTTCTAAATATTATTTTTTGATGTTTTATGCACATATATATTTGATGTTCTAGTTTCTATAAAAACAACAAGGGTAACTACTGAAATTAAACATAAGGAATAAATAAACTCCTAAGGCACTTGTCTGGGCCAAAAATGCACATTAAAAAAATTTGGCAGTTAATGGGTTAAGTAAAATATGAGGATGTTTTTTGTTCATTCTACTTTATTATATATTTACTATTTTGTTCCACTCTTCAGGCAACTTGATAATTTCATTCCCCCAGAACTGTTTATCTTTCTCAGCAAAGAACTGCTCTTGGTGTCTTTTGCAATTTTCCTTAAGAGAATTCAAATTATTTTCCTTAAGAGAATTCTGTAAAAACAAGAATAAATGGTAATGCAAATAAGGCAAATGAGTGAAAGCTTCCCAGTCAAGCTGTAACAATTTTTGCCTGATCACCAAAAAACATGTGGTTGATCATTATCCTGAGGGAATATTATGCATTTTCTCTTTCAGGCACACACTTTTGTAGATTTCTTTCACATGATGTCTTGATTTTGTTCTCTATCAACCTTAATTGGTTTGCTAAACTGTGCAGAATTATTCAGTAAAAGATCTTCAGCAAAACATTGTTGCATTTGAGCCACATTTTTACCTTTCTTAGAATAAAAGAAAATAAATTTAAAAAATAAATTTTTCTTTCTTCAATAAAAAAAGATGTCAATTCCGATTTTATTTTTTTTTTAAATAGTTTAAAAAGTGATCTTTTTAAATAAAGTAATTAAATATTATTATTCGAATTCATCTTGGTTGTTATATTCAATACCCTCCAACCATCTTCTCGTGTTTAACCATACTCTGTATAACATTCCTTTCTCTGAATTTTGAACTGAACACTTTATTCATTTCACAGTAGACTTTCATTTTGTGTTCCATTGTTAGGGGAGATAACTCGTATCGGTTAATACTCACCAGTTACGTGGATGGAATGGGTAAGCAACACAAAAGTGTTATTAATTAATACTCACCAGGTTTGCTGAATATTAATATCTCCCAAGCATGGAAATATCATAAAAATTGATGTGATATGACTGAATTAATGGTTTGACTCAAAATTTAGAATATGATTTAAAAAGGCCAGAGAGTACAATGACTGAAGCATAATTGTTTTGAATAAGGCATATAATGATAAAATAAAAGCTATATATATATATATATATATATATATATATATATATATATATCTGGTAGCCAAAACATACTTTAATTGTTACATTTCTTGTTACTTCCAGGTACATTCAAAAATAGTAAATAAGGATTTTTCTTTTTTTTCTTTTTGCCAGGCTGAGCAGTTAGCACTTCACACTGAAAGAGTGTCCCAACTAGAAAAGGAGTTACATGACCACAGAATATGTCCACCAGAAAAGGGGGCCAAATCTCGTGTCATCAATGAATATCTTGAAAAAGAGAATTTTCTTGAATCAGAGGTGCATTTCATTTTCAACTTTTGATATATACATTTTCTCAAAAATTAGAACTTTTAATTTTTTTCTTATTACTGTTGCCTTTTTTTCACACAATTTCAAGAAACAATTTCAACACATCCATTTATTGTTTCCTGAATATCTTTCATATTTTTTTTAGTTATCTAACTTCAAACATGAATTAACCTGTTAATATTTATGGAATAAAAATAACTGCAATAAGTATTGCATATATTGTAAAAGAATTCTAGAACTAAACACATATTCAAAAAGACAAAAACAATTTGAATTACTGTTTCCTGTATGTATATAAATGCAGCAAAAGCGAACATTATAAAATTATAAAATCAATTGAAAATATTATCACATTTTGAAAAGTTTAAATTTATCCCATGTTATATTCCATGTTCATAGGAATATCACTGGAACAACATGGTGGAACAACATGGTTAGATAAAGGTTATTGTAAAACCAGTAGTGAGTGCTGCTGTTTGGAAGGTAGAATAGATCTTGAGTAAGTCGGAGTCGTAATCAACTGATTCCTGCAAGTCTCACGTAGTCCATTGCCTTACAGATACTTATAGGTAGTTGCTACCTATAGTTTTGTCACTCATAGGGGTGCCAGGTTATTCCATTACATCATCTCAATTCTAAAAATCACAGAAAACTAAACTGAACACCTTTTTTACAGAGATTATGTTAATACCATTGATGACAATAGAAAGAAGAATTTTTAATGTGATAATTTTCAAATTATAATGAGTTATTTCAATACAAAAGTGTCATCCCAATATAATTTAAAATAATTCTAGGTATTTTTTGCCATTTCTATTGCAGTGTTAAAAATAATTTAATTATTTACAATATAAGTACTATATATTATGAATGTTGTTGCATCAGTATGTTTATCAAGGTCAACAATGTTCCTTAGTTCTTTAAGACCATATACATTTATACCAGCAGAATTTCAAATACTTGTTTATATTTTGAAGTTAATTAACCCTATTTGTACAAGTGCAGGAAAAATAACTTTCTTCTTTTCAATTACATAAAGAAAGTAAATAAGTATGATTAACTAATATACATTTAGGTAAATTGATCAATATAAAGTGTTACAAATGTTCTTTATATTTATAAAAAAAACTTATTCATAACTGACAAAAATAATTTTGATATAATAAATTTCACTCCTTAAATGAAACTATAAAAATTTTACATAAGCATATGACAGCAATTTTTCTTTCTTAGAATAAATTTCTTATGAAGTGTCAATTATAAATAAAAATGCTACAATATGTTTTAACATAAATTCATCCATTGAAATCATTATGTAATTATGTAATTATGTAAATATTGAACATTGAACATAAATTTTAAGTTTAACTAATATTAAAACTTTATTTTTTATTAAAGTTTATTAAACAATTAATTTCCTTTTAGTATTATATTTTAAAATCAAAAATACAATTGTCAATTAATAGCTGTGAAGTAATCTTCAAATTATTTTATTTTTACCTTTTACATAATAATTTATCATTTTTTTATAAATTCTTTTTCCTTTGTAAAATTTAAATTCTTTATATGAATGCATAGAAACTGTTGCATTAATATGCTTTCTGAATTTTTACTATAAGAAATTCTTTTCTGTCTGAATTTCTGAGGTGAGAAAATATGATTATGCATTGAATTGTTCTTGTCTTGATTGTTATAGTCAGGTTTTTCAGGTGCCTATCCTATTTGGAATATGCAATTTTTGGTCATGTTCTCTTCTGATAAAGACTTAATCTTTGGTGTGGTGTCTTTGAAGAATAGAACTGCTTTTGAATATTGTTTTGATTTTGTATGGACTGTGTGGATCCTGTACATTGATACATTTCTGATGTAAGGAACCCATCTTTGGTAGTTTTCTGATATGTTTGGGTCACCAGTTATAAATTTGATGCTGTGTGAGGAAAATAGTAGAGTGAATATTATGTGTATATGGATAACTGGTAAGTTCAATCCTTGGGTCAGGTAGAGATGTTAATATACTCATGGAAAAGCCAAACATTGCATCACAGTATATATCCCTGTAGATTGAATAGATTACACCTTAAAGTTGAACAGTAGTTAAACTATAACAGTGGAGATGAATGGCTACAATTGCATAAGAATTCTTCATTTCAGAAATTCAGATAGAAAAAACTTATTTTTTCATTTTTCATTATCTCTGTTCCATGTTACTTTAGAAATTCATCTGTGTAGGTATTTCATCCTTTTCAACTTTGAAGATATTTTATATTTTCTATCCCACAGATAATAAACTCATTTTATTTTTACAGTTAAAACGATTTCAAACCTACAAATATCTGCTGCAGTCCAAGTTAAGCACCTACAAAAAGGAAGTTGAACCATCATTGGTGGAAACGACAATTGGAGAAGATGATGAGACGACTGATGATTGTGTTGAGAAGAGCAGCCCACCCAGTGTTGCAGGCGGTGGGCTGAATAACAGCAAGAACATGAAGCCAGTGCAGCGCAGTCTGTCTGATAGGTACAGTTATCGGGCTGCCATCTATCGTTCAGAGCACTTGGATTATGACCTTGTATGAAAATAACAATCAGCTTCACACTTCATCTCATAGAGGGATCCACCCTAGGGGAAATGTACACTATTAGCCATTGTGTCCACTAAACACTGCGAAGTATATTCCCTAATAATCGGTAGCAAATGCCACCCTGAGTTCCTTCTAATTCAAATAGATGAGGAGTCGGGACTAATTTGTCATTCTTTCTCCTCCCCCACCCACCAATCCCTTCCCTCATTTCTTGTGTTTTAGGGGATCAGAGCTTATCACTGGAGCAAATGATTCTATTTAAGTTTTAAAGTTGCATTTGAAGTGCAGCTTTTATTTTCTCTCATCATTTTTTTCCAAAGCTATTTTTCCCCTACTTAAGATGGCCATTACTTTTTATAGATTTCATTTGAGGTCATAACTTTTATAAAATTTAATTTGAGATTCTCATTTAACGTATCTTTGATAGTTTTGAGTTGTCATGGTCTTTTAAGAAAGGAAAGGCCTGAAAACCTCTCTGCAGTATCCATATTGGATTTCAAGTATGTCTACTAAGTTTTACATTTGGTTTCTCTTCTGTTTTTGCTGAATATGTTTTTCTCTGCATGTAATTGTGTGCATATATGCATGGATTTCTCATTGGGTGAGGCTTGTCTCTTCAATCTGTTGTACAGATATTCAGACACAATGTGAGTGAATGTTCAAAACAAACTAACTTTGCCTGCTACTAAGTTGAAAGAAACATTTCTTTATTCAGTTAACCATAATTAGTACTAACAAATTGAAAATTGGCAAACTTTTAAACAGCTTTAGCAGGTTTACATTTTGATGGATGAAAGATATTCACCAGTAGATTATAAGACAGTAATAATAAATTACATTGAGCATTTGATTTGGCTTTCAGCGTTTATTTTTATCTTTTCTATGCTAGCCTCTTGTTAAATTCTTGGGACTCTTGCTAGGTACCAGGGCAACTTGGAAAACTATCAACCACAATCTGCAGTCACAGCTACAGTACAAACAAGAGCAGGCTAAGAAATGCTGAAGAAACAAGTTATGACTATCTTCATCCACCCTAATCTCCACTCGTACATAGTGGATCCTAAGAGGAAACTAGCAACAAAACGTGTGTGTGTGTGTATATATATATATATATATATATATATATATACACACACACACACACACACGCACATTATTAAATCTAATAATCTCTTCTTTCAGTATTTGCTAACTTATGTCAATACTATTATACCCTTTCTCTGTGAGCTCCACCTCAAAGGTAGCAGCTGATCCTCCTCCTCCCCACCATAAAGAACCAGTGCCTTCAGTTTAAGTCTTCTACCTGCTCTTGTTGACTTAATTCTGCTAGTGATATTATTTTTATAATTATTACTTTTAATTCTGCTAATGATATTTTTATTATTTTTAATTCTGCTAATGATATTTTTATTTTTTTAAATTCTGTTAATGATATTTTTATTATTACTTTTAATTCTGCTAGTTGATTTTTAATTTTTATTCTTCCAACCACACTTTCCTTTTAATCCCTATATTCTCTTGAAATCTTGTGCCAAAATCTTACCTAAGTCTGTCAAAGCTGCCCATAATCCTGATTATGTGGAATGTCAATCCAGTTTCACAGATCTCATCAATTTAAGGCATGTTTCTGATTGACAAACATTTGATATTTTTAAGACCTGTGTAAATGGTAATGGTGCCCTGTATTTACTTGCAGTGTGGGCTCCAGCCTCTTCTGATTCTAACCCCAGTTCTTTAACCCACATTTACTCACCTCTAGAGCTTTTATGTTTTCTTGGGGTTTAACTATTTGTCCGGTGCCTGATGGAGACCAAAGTTGTTGATCAATTGTTGATAACCAGGAGAGAAAACAATTTTTCCACAAATGTGAAAACATAGCCGTAAGATTTGGTTTAATATTTTGAATCAGAAATGTAAGTTTTCAGCAAAACTGTTATTTGAAAACAAAGTTACTGAAGACAAAAACTGTTGCAAGTTCTCTGTTGCCATCAAAATTCCATTATTGGATTTTTTATCAAATGAAAACACTGCCATTTTCAAATTCACTTTTTATTTGCTGCATTCTCTAAATAAAAATTGTGGCTAAACATTTTTAATCAATGCTGATGGGTATGGCCTTAGGCGTGGCTCTACTCATCAAATTTAATCCCCTAAATGAAAAAATGAAGATTGCTTTGTTTTCTTTGTGCTGTTTAAATTGTAAACTTCTTATGGCTTTTTGTGGTCGGCCTTCTTCTGGTTGTGTCTGTTTAAATTTTTTTTTTTTTTTTTTTTTTTTTTGTGGAATCTCCCGGTTGTCACTTCCTCATATTTTCTTCCTAATTTGGGTTGAGGAATTTATTGCAGCCATTGCTACCGATCATTAGTCTCTAAATTCCAGTTTTTTTTTTTTTTTCTAAATTGTTGGAAAACTCGCAGTATTCAAGTTACTGGCTAATGTAATCCATTTTTTCTATTGCTGTTTCCCTAGTATACACTACTGGAACAAATTCATTTTCTAAAAAGTCGGGCTAACATCTTAAATATCTTGCCATATCACAACATTTTTTTCTTGGGTTCTTACTCTCTCTAGATCTTTTTAATCACCTGAGACTCTTGTAAGACTACTTTGCAAATAGAATTACCTCCCACCCTTTTGATATTACATTTGTTAGTTTCATTTATTAAACTTCTACTCTTGGACCAAAATCTGATTTGCTATGTTTAAATAACATTCTCCATCTGATAGATAAAATTCACAGAGTTGACTGCTATGTTAAAAAAAAATATATCTAAGATGGCAATGTTAATTTGTTTCAACTAATTTAAACTAACTTCAACCCTCACCATTATCTTATCTTTGATTCTGTTTCATTATGACACTTGAGTTTGTGCATACCAAAATCTACTGTCAACTCAAGTGCTTATTATTCATTATACTGTTTTTTGGCAAAATGTATAATTCCAGAATCTTTTGCCCAACTTTTTTGTCATCCCCACGTACAAGGCTTTGGCTTCCACCAATTCGGGTTGACTGCGTTCTTATCCCATTTTGGTGGTTTGCAGTGTGAAACTGATTTTAGATTAGAAATAAGCTGTCCAGATTAGTACAGATTAGATTAGTGAATACAAATTTCTTGAAACTAATCTAAATTCAGTTTTTATTGACTGTGAACCTGAAACAATATGGGATTCCAGCTCAAGTAATCCTGGTTTGTCACTCTAGCACTGCGTAAATGATTAGAACTGCAGTAGTAAGTGTACGTAGCAGTATTAAATAAGGCTGAAGGCATTGGACTTATTTGAGTCTCTGACTGTGCATGTATGTCTGCCTCATCTCTACTATTACTGCTGTAGTCACTTGTTCTGTTTGTGTGTAGCCAGATGTGTCCAGTAGTGTGTACATAGGTTCCAACCCTTCCTTCTCTCCATGGAACTGACCACTAACAGATGGTTTCTACTCCAGGAAAAGGAGGCCTTTTGTAAATAGGCAACAGTCATCAAGTGTGTTTTTTTTTTTTTTGTTTGTTTTTTTTTTTCATAACAATCTTCTGGAATAATGAGGTTCATGATGCCTTCTGTGCATAATATTCCCACGTTCTTTCGAATATGGCTGTTGGACGACAGGTGAACAAAAAGTCACTGTCTTTGCAGGACAAGGTCCTTGACACTGTTGCTTTATTAGGGGGGATGGTCAACTTATAAAATATTTACTTGGATCCTCCAATCTGTCAATCTATTTCTCTTTTTTTGCTCCTGTGTTATGGCTGCTGCAAAGCCAAAAGAAGTGATCACTAAACCAGTGTCCACAGTCCTGAATGTGAAAATGTAGATGTTCACTTTTTGTAGCTAACTTCAGCTGCACTAACATCACACAATGAAGAATGATAACCCAGGCTGCCTCAACACTATCTCTCTCTCTCTCTCTCACATACACACATGCACACACACATATACACACTATCACACTCTTCCCACCTCCTCCTCCATATGACCCTACCCAACTTAGTTCAAGGCAAGGTGGAACATATTTATTCTTTTGATATTATTTTTATATTTGTTTGTTTGGTGGTTATTTGTATTATAAATTACTGCAAATAGTTTGGGTTTCCCTTTTCATTGAGTGACCTTTATTTTTTTTTTATTTCCTTTTTCAGCCACTTTTCATTGTTATGAAGATTTAAGTTATTTTTAAATTGGTTGTAGGTGGAGCATTTTTAATTTTCTTAATGTTCAGCAATTTACTAAAAAATAGATTTGCATAAAGCTATTTATTCTAATAGCTGAGCTTTTCTTTTTAAAGGTCTGAGTGGGAAAACAATCTCTTGTGGTTAACCTTCAAAAAAAAAAAATTAAAAACCTTGCTGTATGGGTTTTTTTTTATCGTTACTGCAGGGGGTGGAAATATCTCTTTAAATTGAAAATTAGCTAAATGAACACACTAATTACAAACTTCGATTTATCATTTAGATATTTCTCACTAAATATGGGAAGAAGCAAGGAACATTTAGTTTTGATATAATCATTTTTATTCCAATATACAGAGTGGAAGAAATATTACTTATTGGAAGTTTGATTTATAATTTTTAAGAATTATTTTTAATACAGATTGAAGATATTCTGGATCTAAAGAACAGATCACCAGACAAAGTTATCTAAACAATTTATGTTTGATTGTTTGATCATTTCTTGTTCTGTTATTTTAGTATACACTAAAACATTAGTTTCAGGTTGATCATATTCAGGTTCTGCTTGGTATGAAATTAGGAACCATTTGAAAAGTTTGGGTGCTGCATTGAAAAACAAACAAAAGAACTATAAAGGAACAATTGTTTTAGATATACTCCATGATGATGTCATTGGTGCTCCAACAATACTACAGCAAATTTACTTTGCTTACTGAACATCACAAATTTTATACTGTTTTGGTGAAAAAAACCTGCTTTTTGTAAAGCAGAACAAATTATTTGCTGAATTCCTTTTCTGATGTTGGATTTTTATCTTTAAATTATTTCCTTCAGTAAAAAGTGATCAGAAATTGTCACAAATATTCTAATTATTTTGCAGAGCAAAAGAAAAAAAAAAAAAAAAGGCTCAATAAATTATACACAAAACATACATTCTGATTGAATCCATGCATATTTGCACTGTTCAGAAAATGTATGTTCATTTGTAGTTTATACATCTATCATTTTGTTAGGTATTTAAAATACTTCTGTATATTTAAATAGTGACATAAAAACAATGTCTTAATATTAAATAGTTGTCTCTCCAGTCTAAATGCTTGTTACAACCTAAAATATTCCAAAATTTAGTATTTTCTATCATAAACATTAACTTTTCTAACCCAATGCTTAACCAGGTTCAGCCTGGCAGAAACAGAGTGCAAACCCCTTTAATTGTACATATCTCTGTTTTTTCAGGAGATAATTTAAAAGATTGCATAGGACAAGCAAATTTACTGCAGTTTGTACTTTGCTGAGAGTTGTCTTTGGTTTTCTTTACTTCTGTGAGCCTCCTGCCAGTTCCTAGCCTTTTCTGACTAAGAGCAATTGAATATTCAAAATGTTATCCTGATTGCTATTATGTTGTCATTGAGGTAATTAATTTGGAGAGCCAAATGAAATTCATCCAAGCATACAAGAGATTTTTACCTAACACTAGATACATTTCAAATAAATGCATCCATTAATATTATATTAAAATATAATTCTATATTTGAACAATAAATCTCTTTAATATGGCTTACAATGTGTAACAAACTCAAATTGAATTTTAACTTGAACAAACAAATAATAATAGTTGCCATGTAAATGACTCCTTCATTTTCAGACTCCTCTCTATTGACTCTCTCTATATCTTTTATTGCTTTCTGTCTCTATTTTTTATACTTCCTAGGTTTCTCTCTTTCTCACTTATAACACATTCTACTTCAGTGTTAATCATGACCAAAAATTCAATAACCACAATGTTGACCAAATATTTTTTTCTATTTTAATTTTTGTTACATAAATGAATTTAAGTCTTATCTCTTTGGCCAACTGTTTGAGTTTTTTCCTCTCTTTTGCAACCTGCTATTTAGCCTCAGTTCTCAAATACAGTCTGAGAAATTCCAACTCAATATTACAAGATACTGACTAACCTATTTGTTTTTGCCTTGTTTACTCAGACACATATTTTGGGTTTGATTCTTAAAAACAATGATTCCACTCAATCTGGATTTTTCATTATTTTACATTTTTGCTCCACCTTAAATCCCATCTTTGTGTTATTTGTTAGTTTGGATTCTTCCCTAACTACAATCACCTTGCTGACCATTCTCAGCACTAATTTAGTCAAACTTTTCCTTCTCTCCCTCTTCATTTAAACCCTATCCTCCTCCTCCTCTCCCCACTACCGCCACCACTACAATCCCTCTCCCCATTTATATATTGATGAGTCTTTAGTATATTGTACTGTTTTATCATTAGCTGTATAAATTCTTTTTCCAATAAATTTCATTCTAAGTTTATTGCTGCTTTGCTTGCTTCTGTCAACTAACCTTGAGCCAATATGTCATACTAACCTACACCTTCCTCTTAAGCCTAATTAGCAGAGGACGCAAGAGGTCAGGTGCAGACAGAGCTTTGACACTATGATTAATTATATAAACTCTCTGGTGTGAATTAGGATGTTAAAGGAAACTTCTCTCTCAAATCAACATTTTTTAAATTCTTATAAAAATACCTTAATTCCACAAAGCTTCCTAACCTGCTTTAATACTCATAATTTTTTCCCATCTCCTCTTATGTTTGCCATTTTCTCTCATTGTTCATCACACTCAGTGTTCTTCAAAGTATTTCACCTAACTTACAATTCAATGTGTGTGTGTGTGTGTGTGTGTGTATATATATATATACACATGCACTTTTGTTGAGTCATATTATTTTAATAATGTGACTCAACTGAATTTAAAAAAAATGTACCATAAAGTTGTTTTTAGCTAAATAACTTTGTTACAGTAATTTGTAATAACCAACTGATAATCCATGCAAAATGTAGTTATACAAGTAACTTAAAGAAAAATGTGTCAACTGTCTCCGATTATTGAATTAAATCTCTTCATACTATGTGAAATGAGGAGTTGATTATCAAAATTTAAGTTTGATAAAAAAAAAACAACAGCTTTAATGAACATTTGAATTAAAATTTCTGGAGTTAGTCAAATTGTGGAAAATGTATCAATACTGTGTTTCATCACCTTCCACCTGATGAAATTTATAGACTTTCAGTTTAAATAAACTGTCTGATTTGTGCTTATGAAGAAAACTTGTTTGAAGAACACTGTTTCGCTTTTATTTGCTTCCTTCAGCATCCTAATATCACACACAATGTACTTACAACCCTTGCAGACATAACTCTGATTTTCTGGCTCTGACCACAACAGGTGAACATCCTTTATAAGTGATACACTATCAAGGTAGTATAATGAATTTTCATCATTTGAGTTCAACAATATTTAATGATGATTGATTGATAAAAATATTCTTTTCAATGAGTGCACATTCTGAATATGCATGTAAATGGTATGAGTTAAACCAGGATTTCTAGAAAATAAAATAATTTTAAAATGTTTATATACTAACCTGATGAATCTGTTTCTTCTAATATGGATCTTGACTTTTATATATATATATATATATATATAAAACTGTGATGTATACTAGTTGAAAGGATATACATTAATGGAAATTATTTATTAACTATTAAAGATGAGTGAGCCAAGAAAATAGAGGAGGGAGTCTTTCTTGCCCTTTTATATATCTCAAAAAGCATTGACATGACTAGACTTTTGTCTTCTGAACATTACCTGATTATTAATATTAAAGTTTCCATGAATCAAAATAAACTTACTTTTCAACCTATGCTGTATATCGTGAATCAAGATTTACATACCAGCTTAGAATTTTGCAGTTAATTTATATTTCAGTCAATCTAAGTCGTATATCATTAAAAAAACAAAAATGTGTATTTTGTCATCCTGTTTCTATCAACTATCAAAGCATTAGGTTTTTAAGTTTAATTTCAGATTATCTTCAGAATTTATAGAGTAGTTTCATTTAGGTTGAAACATTTAGTGTTTTTGTAGAAAGCAAGCTTGTTTTGGGAAATAAATCCTTTCCTTTCTTAAATTTCTTTCCTCCTCAACCATATTTATAGTTTTACATTAATACTGTGAAGGGAGAGCTTCAGTTTCTATAAAATAACTAGCTCAGATATTTGTCAGTTATTGCATTTCATTTTTATACCTAATTGTTACCTGTTTTAATGAAAATTTATTATGGGATTGCAAATAAAAAGTAGATAATTTCTTCAAAGCTGTCAATAAATTTAAGATAACTAAAATGTAACATTTATGGTGTTGTGAGAAACAGATATAATCTTAAAATTGATAAGTTTCATGACTGATCTGGACAAACAAAAGAATTTTCTATTCTTTTAATATAAACTAACTAGAGATGATTATAAGGATGTTAATAATTTTACAAGTAATTTTTTCTGTTAGCTTTTAACAGACCTGATTTTAATAGAGAAATAAAATCAGGTTTTACATTGAATTGTCAAATGATTTATTTTTAAACAGATATAATGTCTTGCCATCATTAAATTTGAATAAGTAAACAATAATGGTGAGGGGGACCCTTAGTAGTGAAAAGTTAAATATTTTATGGTAAGATTCTACAAAAAATAATTGGCTTTTGGAGAATGCTATACTTTAAATTTACATAAGTATTGTTTCAATTTATTCCATGTTTAATCAACCAAATTGATGTAATACAAATGTAATATAAATGTGGTATCCTTATAGGCCTAAGGGGCGGGGGGTTCACAGGATCTGTGATGACTGATAATATTGAAATCTAAAAGCAGTTTAAATGATCCAGACCAATAAAATTGATTTCTTACTGACTCACATATTGTAATATACTTCAGTCTATTTCTGTTTCTTTTAAAGGAAGAAACAATAAATTGATATTTTTAGTTTAGGAAACACATAGAGCAAATGCTACCCTGATTCCAGATTTCTTTCCTTGCCTGCAGATCAAAGGTCATACTCTGGATAATTTTCTTTATCAAATCACAACTCCATTTCAGTTTGTAATCCAAAGAGTAACCAAATTTGATACTAATGATACTGATTGTTTTCATATTCGCAACTTGCAAAAAAACATTTAATTGTAAGTAGAAAATTTTTATTCAACATCCACTCTAGATTACACTGCTTGTATAAATAAGTCTTTTTCTTTTTTTTTTTATATATTATGCTTTGATATGCAAGATTTTTCTCTTATGAAGAGGAGTGTTATCAGGTTTATTGATGATCACAAAAGAACAGATTTCACTCAGATGAACATTTCTTCACAGATACGATTCCTTTTTCATATCTGTTCATGTGAAGATGAGACAAGTGGAAAATTTTATTAAAAACGCATTTTGCCAGAGAAATCATATGCTCTCTTTGGCTTCATCAGTTTAAATGAAAGAAAAACAAAACTGAGGAAAATGCCTTGGAACATCTGAGGATAGGTGGGTATCACAAATCAAATTAATTACCCTAGCTTATCACCTCTTAATTTCAAATTTGGTGAGTGCCTGACTGCATGCATGCTTGTTTTATCTATGACTTTATTAAAACCATTTGGTATTGTAGGATTTTAAGTCATGGACTTGTATAAATATGGAAAAAATGCAGGGTGGCTCTAATACGCGCGCGCATGCATGCATGCGTATGTGTGTATATATATATATATATATATATATATGGAGAGAGAGATATATTGTATTAAAAAAAGTCCCTGATTTAAAATCCTACAATACTCAATGGCTCTAATATAGATAAAACAAACAAGCACACAGGTAGTCAGACATTCTCAAAGTTTGAAATAGGATGTGATAAGCAAGGATAATTAATTTGATTTATGATACTTACTCGTACTCGGAGATCTCAAGGAAATTTCCTCACACACAATTTTGTTTTTCTTCCATTTAAATTGATGAAACCAAAGTGAGTATATGCTTTCTCTGGCAAAACAAATTTTTAATAAAATTTTCAACTTTATCTCATCTTCACTTTGTTTCAGATACCATTATACAGGGTGTTCGGGATAAATTTGACAGTCTTTTGGGGGGTGGGGGGGTTAAGGGAAAAGAGAGTGAATATTTAAGCTAAAAATTAATTTATTGGCAAAATAGAAAAGTGACATACAGGTTATAATAAACAAAAGACAATTCACTCCAAGAATCCACCCTCAGCATCTGCTACAGTCTTCACAATGTTCCTAAGGAAAACCTCAAATACTTCCTTAATTCTGTTGATCAGTTTGGTGTTACAGGCAGCACAGTTGGTGTCTTTGTCAACCGCATCACACACACAATAATTCATGGAATTCCAATCAGAGGTGTTAGCGTGCCAGATGTTGGTGCTGGTGAAGTCGAAAAAAATTCTGACAACCACTACTGACTCTTCCTGGAGGTTTGGAGGGAACTGTATCTTGCTGCCACACATAAAGTCTTCCAGCAGCTCCCACTCTCCAACAAAGGCTTCACTACGGTGTTCATCAACTCCAAATTGAGCCTGAGACCCTGTTCAAAGATGTAAGGTGGCATGACATCACCCTCACTCAAGAGACACTCAAAAACCATCACAGTTTGGGGAAACTTGATTTTCATGAGATGAGGAATATAATATGGATTGTAGCCAAGCTGTTATGCAGCTGGTCTGGACCAAAATTTTGTTTATCAGAGAACCAGATTGTCTCTGGTTCAACAGGATGTTTCACCTAGTTCAAGAGTTTCTTTGCCTTTGTCAAACGGTTTTCTCAAGCCCTTTTTTTTTTTTTTATTGTTACATCTTTTGTATGACTGGTAGTAGAGGTTCACATTCAAGGCCAGGTTCATGTTGGAAATTGTAATACCCATTTCCTGCACCAAAACTTGCATTCCCTTGCCTGTGTCTTCCATCACTTTCTCCTGCAGGTTTTGGGTGAATTCTGGTGTATGGAGGCAATCGGAACGTCTGTTGTGTTCTTTCCTACAAGCTACAGTCTCCATTGCAGCTCTCCATTTCACAGTATTCAAAGAGCATTTAGTAGCATGATTGCAGCATTTTTGACGACGGGCACGAATCATCATAACCTTTTCCAATATTCAAGTGGCTTCCACTCATCCATGTCATTTTGAACCCACTAAAAATGTAGTGACAAGGTGGCACAATGCCATTTACTGTTTATTCCATATCAATCAGAAAAAATAAAAACATTGTACTGTCAAATTTAGCCTAAACACCATGTACATCTTACAAACACACACATCTATTTATCTAATATTTTAATTTACTTAAAATATGTGGCTTTTGAATTAAGAGTCTTTTTTTTCTTTTTTTTTTTTTAAAGCTGTTTTAAACCTTAATATTCATAAATTTAAAACCGCTTTCTTTCAGATTTTTATCTCAATCTCCAGTACAAGTTTTATAATTTTCTTTTTATATTTTTTCTCATAATGGCTAAATATTTTTCATAAATAACTTTCTTACAAGACCCTTACAAGCATAAATAAATTTCTAATATTTTTACTTCAATTTTTTCTCTTTCTTGTAAATGACAATTTGGAGTGCTTTTATTTAGATATTTTTCACTGATCAAACAGTATCCTCAGAAAATTTTCTGATGACATTGTTTGATCAGTGAAACATGTCAAAATGACTTTTCTATCAAATTTTCATCCATCAAATGAGTAAATGGCTTTCAAACAGTTATACTATTTTTCTTTTGATTGTGAAATGGTTTTCTCCCCTATCTTGAGAATTATTTCATTAAGTATTTAACAAGAATTATACATAATGAGTCTAAAATTTACCCTGTAACATTGAAAGTAAATGAAGCATACTAATACCAAGTGAAACATTTAGTTATCAATCTTACTTTCAAAAATTGCTGAATAAAGATTCTATTCAAATATGGAAAAGTATAAAAGTTTTATTCTACTGAATGAGTTTGTTACTAAAAACCACAGAAATCACTTGCAAATATTATGCTGATAAGACATTTTACTATTGCATCAATTACAAAAATAGTAAAAAAAACTTTATCTGTATACAAAATTGATTCAACACACATTTTTCCCTTTGCACATTTAGATTCAATACTTATAATTTTCACTGAGATCAGATTTAGTCAAATGACTTTAAATTTATTACTGAATAAAGTTGTACGTTAGACTTTTTAAATATAAAAACCGATACTGCTGCCTCGTCAAAATTATACTTGGAATTTCATTTTGCTTATAAGATAAATTGTTTACGTTTTTCATAAAAGAAGTAAAAATTATAACTCGAGAACTTGTTTATATGGGAAATATATTTTTAAAAAAAAACAAAAAAAAAACGTGTGTATATATAATATATATATATATATATATATATATATATATATATATATATATATTCTTATATGGTGTGTTTTATTTGAATTGCTATTGGACAACCTTCTTGAGTATTTTACATTTTGATGTGAATATATGAACATGACTGCTTGAATCTCATGATTTGCAAAATGTGAAGTTATTTATAAATATATTTCTCACTTTTATTTATTTGTGTGTGCATGTTACTTGATTTTATTTTCAGGTATTTTCCCAGTATTCATCAACTCCAACTTTTGTAATAATTTCTATTGCTCAACCAGTATTGTTATCATCATGGCAGTTACAGTTCATTTTAGACTAACATACATTGTTTTCCATTGTTACAATTGAAATATTCACAAGATGAAAGGTATTCATTTTCAATCTCTATTTGCATGCACAGCTTTGCTTTGACTACAGATTTGACATAGCTTTTTAGCCTATCAGTATCCACATTATGTACTAAGTGTAAATTTTATTTTGCTCAAGCAAACAAACTTTAATTGAATTACTTTAAATGTATATTGTAACTAACCATCCTTCATTGAGATTTTCATCAGTAGTATCCATAGTGGCAAGAGCACAAACTGATATCACAATTTCTTTATTTTTTTATTGATTGTCCAGTGGGGTAGATAAGTATGTCCCATTCACATACACTTCCAGATAAATACTACTTTGCTGCCATTTTCCATTCATTATTTGTTGGGCTGTTATTTTTACAATTTACAATGCAAAATTCACAATCTGTTAACAAAATCCAGCAAGTTTTCCTTGTATCTGATCTGCATGATAGCTTTTCTTCCAAAGGTTTCATTTTTACAATTGGCTTCTGCAACATACACAACTCCTCAATATCGTTCTAGTCTTTCACTTTACTTTACTTTCCTATAACGTAGTAATTAGTCTTATAACTAACCAATAAACTTGTAAAACTATTTCCATTAACCTAAGAAATTGAATAATTTACCCTAAAGATAATATACATTCCATGAAAGATTTATTGAAAGAAAAAAATTCCTCCTCTAATCTGCTATCTCAAAACAAGAGTTTTATAAGTTTATTAGCATTATTTATGACAACAACAACCTACAGGTCATCAATGTCATAAAGTAAGACTTAAATTGATACATTCAAATTATATTTTGGTTACTTTAAATGTTAAATCTAATCTTTTTATAGTTTGTAAATACATAAGACAAAATGTAAAATATACTAAATTTATTTTCATTAACATCAAAAATAAATTTGTCAATGTAAAATGGTTTACATGATGAGTAAACAAATATGTATAAAAAATTATATCCTTAAAAAACTGATTTTTCAACATTGTAGACCTATCTATACCATTCCTGTTTGCAAATAATTACTTTCTAAATCAACATTTAATTTTATTCACTAAATTTAGCTTCAAACTTAAAAATATTTATGAACAGACACTGGCAAACAATAGCAGAAACATTTTAAAATATAAGATATCATTGTTATCAAAGGATAAAATCTCTGGTCATGTCAAGACCTTAAAAAATAGGCAAGAGGAAAACTATGAAAAATTACTTCAGCAGTTCATACTTTTTGTTACTTTTAAACAACAAAAAGTATGAATTTTAATGGGTTTTTTTATAATTATAGAAAAACAGTTCTAAATACAAAGTACGATACAGAAAAAACAATTGTCATTTTAGTCATTGCTTATCAGAATTTCCTTTTCTGAAAGAGAAACATGGTAGGACCAAAAAAAATGGAAACTTTTTCAGACAATCTCGATATCTTGAGGCAAGCGTCATTAATTTTGTTTTCTGAGTAGCTCTTGTTCATTCTATAATTTTATTTTATTCTGATTAACATAACATGAGGTCTCAGTTTCCTTGAACATTTTTAATGATATGAAAATTGATTAAATGAGAATTAGTGCCAGGCTTGTATTTCTTATATGGTAAACTTCTATTATCTAGAGGAAAAATAGAATAGATTGAAGCAGTCATATTCAGTCAATACTCTTCATAACATGCTTATATCAAATTTCTGTTGGGTCAACTCTCTCATTCCTTTGCTCCCAGAATTTTACTGCATAGGCTTCATTCTTCTGCAGCTTTCAAACACTTTCCATTTAAATTTTAAGAACATTTTATCAAATTCAGTTTTCTGAAATATTTTCCATCTAAGTGTATTTGTGTAATGTAAATAAAAACCAATTCAACGTTTTTTATTTTTTTGTCTGTTCTGTCTTTTTTTTGTTTTTTTGTTTTTTTGGTGGGGGGGCGTCAATTTTGATTCATTCTTGTAATGTAAATCTTGTGTAAACTTCAAACAAGTTAAGATTTTCTTTACTTCTTTTAAATGTTCAATATAAAATTGTTTAGGTACAGACTATGAGTATGTTTTTCTTTCTCTGTACATATTTCTTTCTTAAATGGTTCCCAAGTTTTTACATACATATATATATATATATATATATAAAGAGAGTGCCCTTCACAGTTTGTTTGAGTGCCTTTGATAAAAAGAAAAAGAAAATTGCATGATTCTTTTGGTGAGATGGTAATAAAATTCCTAACAGAACCATTTATTAGATTTTATTTAAAATTTAGACTATTCTTTCAATAAATGAAAATAACTGCTAATTTATAATATCCTGTTGTAAATAAGTTGTTTAATTGAAATAGTGTTTTAGCTGTTTCTTATTAAATATATGTTGAGTAAAGATAAGTCATTAAATGGGAAAATATTGGAGTTACTGAAATTTAATGTTAACATTGCCAGACACTAAATAACTGATCTTGTTAACAAATAATAAAAAATGGGACCAAGAATCTTTTGGAAAGATTTTCTTTAAAGTAACCCTTGATATTAATGGCTGTCATTTACTTTAGAATTTTTTTTCCACCTAAAAAGGTTTTTAAGTATATTCAAATAGACTATCAATTTAAATGGGAAGGAAAAGTTCTAAATTTTTGCCTCAAGGTTTTAGTTATTTCTATATAGATTACACATGGCTTCTTTTTTGACATTTTTTCTTTCTTGCTTTAAAGTTAAAAAAAAATGTTATGGTGAAGTATAAATTATCAATGCAACTAATGACTCGCTCTCACAGTTCAATGGGGGAGGAACTGGTTTGTAACATTCAGTACCTTGGTTTTGGAGGTTTCTGTTTCACCTTCAGTGGTTCTTGAACTTTGTATTGGGTGAACAAAAGTATATTAAAAATATCTATTAAATAAAAAAATATAAATATCTATTAGATAAAAGCATTTTTCTAGGCAGCTTTTAAAAATAAATTCTAGCTTTCCATTGCAGTCTGATAATTCCTGATATTCGGTTTTTATAATGACTAAACAAAATCTTATATCAAGAGAGAGTTGTTGCTACCAATGGATTATTTATGTCTGAATTTCTGGGGTGAAGTATTATTTACAGTTGAACTAATGTACTCATCTTTGTTGTTATTATCACAACATTCTGGCTGTTGTACTCTCCAGCCTCCTTAGTGTCTTTTGATCCAGGTAACCTTCATGAAATTTTAAATCAAACCCTTTAATTAGGTACCTACATGAGATCGCTAAAAAAAGAGCATAGCATGATGAAAAAGACGCCAAACTTAACGAAAACAAAATTTTATTGTCTAAATGTATTTTTGTGGTATTTTTTTTTACATTTTTTAATCATTCCTAACACGTCTGAAAATTTCGTTAAAAATCTTGTTTTTTTTTTTTAGTCAGCAAAATTGACCATTTTTTTCCATTTTATAGAATCAATAAAAATCTCAGTTTGAAATTCCTTTAAATATCAAATATCATTTTTTCAAAACTTATTTTAAGAAAATCAGAAATTATAATGTTTATTTAAAATATTTTGAACCAAGCTTAACTTAGATTCTGCTCCGAAAAGAGGTAATTTGAAAATAAAACAAAGCAGGTCATAAACTTTCGCGTCACTTGACAGGTGTTTAATGACATATTGATGGATTCCGTGAGGATAATTTGTTCTACGGAAGGAGAAAAGTGAAATATTTTACATTTAAGTGAACAAATTATTTACCTCGTTATTTTTAAGGAAAACTTTCAGCGCTCTAATTTTTTTGTTTTTTTTGTACTGTTACGAATGAGATTAAATTTCATAAGACAGGTATCTAATTAATTTATAGGTACCTTTGTCATGAAATTTTATCAGAAGTGTACATAAAATACTATAATTTTATGTACATTTACTACATTTTACTGTGTTATCTGTATTTCCATTCATTTTATTATTAATTTTGATATTTCATTTATGGAAAAAATGCCATAACTGAGATTAATATAAAAATAAGATCATATAAATTTCATAAGATGATACTGATACTTTTAGGTACTCTTCTCAGTTGAAATTGAAAAATCAAATAAACTTCTTCACATGTGTTTCACAAAATTAAAGGCCTTAACAGCGAGAACAATGCTTAACTCAAATAACGCAACTTAGTTGTATTCTGGTTGGTCTTCCGTACTTTATAATTAGAGCCTGATTATAAACACAAAATTACATTTCTTAATTACTGCGGGTCTTCTGATTAGTCAAAACGATACAATTTACAACGCACTAAACAAAGATCTATCTCATCAGGACACTTACAAAACCCGATGCGGCTTTTAACTAATTTTATAATATTTTAACAACTTAAATGTAAAAATCTATTATAATTAAAAAATAACAAATAATTGTATTAAAAATTCATTTTTCATCGAAAAATTTTTTTGCTTTCAGAAAATATTGTCCATATTCATAAAAACAACTAAAAGCAAATAAAAGCATTTGAAATTAAATAATATATTTGGTTTATTGAGTTTTGTATGTATGTTACAATTCAGAGCTGATTTTCAGGTACGTGGGGTCCAATTAAAAAAAAAAAACAGGATTTGCATTCCTCAAAGCCTTGTGCTTTTAACTATTGTAATCACTAAACCCGATGCGATTGAGTTTCTAGCGTTTTCATAAAATTAGTTAGTGGGGGGGGGGGTAATAAATATTAAAAAAAATAATTCTGCTATGACTTTAATAAAAGAAAATCTATTTATAATAATTTTGATCATCTGTGAATACTTTCTGGAAGTTTCATTAACATCCGACAATTATTTTCATTTTTGCAAGATTTTCCAAATTAATGTGCATCATACCAAAAAAACGTGCTAAAAATTGTATATGTTATTTTACTAGTTCCGGTGATACAAAGAGAAACAAGGATTTTTAAATAAAAATTCAGATTGTTCTAAAAAGAAGGAAAAATTTTAAAAAATAATTAAAATAAACTTTGATCTTTCCTCTTAATAATAACATAAATATTTAGACAATAAAATTTTATCGTCAAGTTTGGCGTCTTTTTCATCATGCTATGCTCTTTTTTTTAGCGATCTCATGGAGGTAGATTATTCTTGTTCCACTGTCTATATTTAGAGATATCTTGTTCTTATTTAGCACTGCTCAATTATTGCTCGCCCTGTTTCCACAAAGTTTGAGTTTGTACTACTTGGTCCAGGATTGGACACACAATTACTATGCCACCAAATTATGGGCCAATCTTTTAATCCACTAAGCTAATGTCGCGTAGATTAAAGCATCAAAATTCCATGAAGGTTACTCAGATCAGCAGATTAGCTGATAAAGTGATAAAAACTATAAATGATGTAATTATCAAAAGATGATTCATAAGCAATGCATGAGCTCTAGTTAATCATCATAATTCAAGATATTTAATCATAAAATAATAGTTTCAATATTCCTAATCTCTGTTAATTTGATCCATTTTTTTTATCCAGCAATAAGAGAGAACCTCAAGTGTAACTTGCTAAATACCTCTGCTTTTTCATTGATACTGCAAGTGTCATATATGCTGAGACATTTTACAAGTTAATTGGCTAATAATTAGTATATGTTTTGATTGTTCACTTTTTATCTGTACTTTGCAAATATACAAAAACTCCACTATCTAAATTAACAGTTAAACAAACCTGTTTAATTCTGTTGAGTTTTATTTGCAAAACTGCTTTAATGCATTCTTCTCAGACCTACATTAAAAAGTTAGTATCATAAAAATATGAAAATTCCTCTTTTAAACACAAAACTAAACAAAAACGTATGTGTGTTGATATGAGTGAATACAATGGTTTTAGTCTCTGAGTCTACATATTCAATGCAATAATTTGAATGATTTTAAAATCTTTCAGGAAAATTTGCAAGCTGCTGCTTTTAAAAAATTTAAATTTCTTTCTGAAACAATTTTTGTAGCTTCTCCAATTCTTCTTTAGCTGTATGTACAAGTACAGTTAAAGAAACTGACAAACAAATTTGCATAAGTCTAAAAATTTATAAAACTGAAACTTTGGTTTTTGGAATGCAGATTAGATATTAGGAAATATATTCATTAATATATCTACTTTTATAAAATAATTTTAACCATGTCATAAGCTCATAGGATATTACATACAACTAGCAGTTGAAATTATCTTAAAGAGTAACCTGAAAAATAACATTACCACGAGTAAAACTGTAATTTATGTCATGGGGGGAAAAGGAGTTTATATTAGTTTGACTCCTAGGTAATTTTCATTTTTGGAACCAATTGTAATGATGAATGTATCATCTTATCTAATAATCATACCAAAATCAATACTGTGCACAAAATAGAAAAACACAGCAAATTTGTAATAGTCCAACAGAAAGGAAAATCTCAAAAAAAGAAATATAAGCCACATTTTCTCCAAATTAAAAAAAATAATATTCTCTCTCAGCTGAATCAAGTTTCAAATTCTATTGGTTTAGCCTTATATCTGGGTTGCAAGTTCATACTTTGCTCAAACTATTTTATTTCAATTAAATCATTTCTCAACTACCTGATGTGTGACATTTGGGTAATGCATAAGTCACACTAAAATGTTTAAAATAAGAATTTATAGAGGCATAGACACTGAAAAATGTCTGCTTAACAATATGGAAATTTGGACTAGGACTTTTAAAAATCATTAAATTGCATCTTACTTTTGAAATGTTGGTATCTGCATAGTATTTCATTTTTAATATCTTTTTATCTTTACTTATTGAGTTGGAACAAAAGTTTGTAGCATTTTTCAATAGGTAGCATTTGAAACATGATTTTGTTTTACATGTGACTAAAATTTACGATATATTCTGAAGGGTAATATTTCAACACATTCACATGTGATTGTGAATTTTAAATGTTTTTTTATGTTAAAAGTAAAAACAGAGGAAAATGAGATTCATTTTTATCATTTGATGCTCTTTTCTGAAAAGGAATAAAACACTATACAAACAGCACCCCCAAAATACCTGCTGTTTATAAAAATAGTGCTTTTGATGAGAACACTGTTCACTAAAGTTAGAAATGGAAATTTTGATCTGGAAAACCAAGAACATTTTGGCATTTTGGTGATGACTAAATTGAAACACTGATTAAAAGTAATCCAGGTTCCATTGCAACGATAATTCATATATCTCATATGAACATTGTAAGGCATTTGAAAATATTTGAATCACTATTATGCTTGGGTGCCTCACAATTTAATAAAAAAAAATTAATTGGCCACATTTCCATCTGTAATTCTCTGCTTAAATGCAACAAAATGACCATTTTTTTTTTTATTTTTATTTTATTTTTTTTTTTTTTTTTAAAGAACAATCAGTGGCAATGAAAAATAAATTGTTTATGATGATGAGAAGCAAGTCTTGTAAAAAGCAAAATAAGCCAGTTCAAATGCTAGCCTGTATCCAAAGGTGATGCTGTGTACCTAGTGAAATTGGAAGGGCATTGTGTATTATGAGCTCATTTCACAAAATCATATATTGAATTCAGATAAGTACTATTCTCAGACTGATTAAAGACAGGAATCAATAAAAAGAATCTGGAATTGGCTAAACTTTATGGTCTCATCTTCCACCAAACCTCACATCTCTTTGCAGACTTAACAGCTTGGTTGGGATACACCTGCCATACTCAGCTGACTTTGCACTTCAAATTACCACTTATTTCAATCCATATAAAATTCTCTTAATAAGAACTTCAAATCTCTGAAAGCCTGTAAAAACCACTTAGACCACCTAAAATGATGCCAAGGTCTGCAAGGATGGAATCCTGAAGCTGTTTCAAAGGTGACAAAAGGTAGTGAAACAAAAACAAGTCTATATACAAATATCCTTTTTCAAATTCACTTAAAAATGCTACAAAACTTTTGTACCTATATATATATACATGCACACACACAGATGAAGTGGCTTCTATTCTGTCCCTTCATTTTTGTTTAGTACACAAGTTCACTGACAGAGTAATTTCAAAATGGAAGAAAGAAAAGAGAAATGTGTCTCAATGAGTTAAATTATGTTGTAGTAAAATTTAGGTATTTATTAAACTGCAAATAAAGGTAATAAGATCTGATTAAAATTTTAATTAAGCCTTATCAGAAATGAAGTAAAATTCACATTTCTTTTTGGTGACTGATTTTTTTTTTTTTTTTTTTTCTTTTTTGCTTGATATTTCTAGAATTTCTGATCATAGTTCCAGTTATTTCAGTCTGATAAGAAGTAGGGTCTAGATGTAACACAGACCTTATGACTCTATTGTAGGATATCTGTTCATGTGACATGGGTTTAAGTCCACCTAAACATGTCATCAGGCTAGATTGGTTGGGTCCACCTAAACATGTTCACCAGATCCTAAACAATAATAGGAACCCTATCTTTTGGTACATCAGTGTACATATATTTATATGAGCAATATATTGTTAACTAGCTTAAAACCCACACTATTGGGCAGCAATCAATAATAATTCTTCTGCTGCTACTTAATTTAAAGGCAACTTGATGTAAGTAGGTCCTTACTTTCCATTCAAACAATTATTTTTATTTCATGGGTGACATTTGCTGAATTTCACAATTAATTTTGTTTGTTCCCAAATTTATTTTCAAGTTATAAAAATTATCACACAAAAAAAGTTTGTCACAAAAAAATCCTGTAAAAAATTGTCAAAAACAATCACAGTAATGAAAACTTGGGAATCCAAATTCCATGATTGCAGGTCCGGATTTGGCCCAGAATGTTTTTAATTTGCTCACAGAGTCAGCCTGATTCCAAAATGGTATATGTTGGGCTACGGCCTCTGGGAGTAAAGTTGAAAAAGTGTGACACACTGATACTCACATTTATTATGTAGTTGTCAGCTTATCTCTCCTTAATAAAAATATTGAGGTGCTTTGTGAAATTTTATTTTGCAAACACCCTGAAAACAACATAAGTTTTATTTATAAATTATTAGTCATAGAAATACAACACAATATCCTATACACCTAAAATTCACAACATTTTGTTGTTTTTTTTTTTTTGTTTTTTTTTAAATTTTACTATGGGTTTCTCTTGGTATAATTTTGTTAACTTTTCTATTGTTTTGACTTGCAACATTTTCCATTGTTTCTCAAATATCTTTGACTGAATAGTTTCCCATTCTCATATAGATCTCTTTTAATGCTGGGCCACAACATTTCTACTGCAGAGGCAGATTTGCAGAATGTGAAGGAGCATTGTCTTGCATGAAAACATTATTTACCTTGTAACCTGTATCACTCAAAAATGTCTTGTCCAATTTTCAATATTTATCTTGATAACAGTAACAACTTTGAAAGAACCCATAATTTTACTGCCTTATTAGCTGAACACATTAGCTCACCTCTACTTGTTCTCTCCTGTTTCCATCAAAGACTCCCAAACTCTAGCCCAGCTATCAGATCCATCCAATATACCTCTATATTTATCACTAAAATTACTGTTGAAAAATCAGTTTTCATCTACTTTATCCAACTCTTTGTAATATTTATTTAAAGTTGGTCATTTGATTTCTTTCTTGTCTTCAGCCAAAGTTCTTAATATTTTGCTTAATTTCTCTTAGGTTACAGTCACAACACCAAATATTTTCTTGATAGAAATTATCGTTTATCGTTTTAATTTTTCTCAAATCTGTTTTTGTGACATTCTTCAAACCATTTTCTTTCTTGTTCTTATTCTGTCAATGTTTTCCTTCTTTTTTTATTGTTCTTTTTCACAATTTTCAATGCTATTTTCCTATTCACTCAAAAACTTTACAATATTTTGTTTCTCTTCTGAGGCCATTTGTAAACCAAAGCAATCTTTATATATCTGAAATTAGCAAATAAATATAAATAACTATAAAATCTCACACGAAATAAATTATTTTTTAAGCAGAAATTTGCATGGTGTATTTACCATATAAAATATTCTGGTTGGTTAATATTAATGTTATTGTGAAAAATTGACTTTCATAATGAAATCTTACTGTGTGTGTGTGTGTTTATATAAATGAACATTAAGTAGAAACATTATTCTTTTAGCAGGGATTTAGAAGATATTGTCATTTAACTCTTAACTCAAGTAAAAAGAACTTTTGATGATTAAATTCCATCTTTCAGCTATCAAGTATTTTTTTTCACTTTATAATTAAGCTTAATCATGTTATTTTTTAACTAAATGAAACCTTTAAAATTGAAATATGGATTGGTAGTTCAAGTATCTCAGTGGAGATTTCTTACAGGTAAATACTTTTAAACACTTTCCTTTTAGAAGGATGAACAAATATAATTTTGACAGTTTAACACAGAAACAGACAAAAATATGATGTGTCATGGGAACAGTTTTGTTTTTGTTTTTTGACTAAATACTGTATACTCTCTTGGCAATTTTTACTGTCTTAAAAAGTTATTTTTGAATTTTAATAAAACCATATAAAACTGAATTTATACATTTTTTTCTCAATATAATTAACCATAACTACCTCAGATTACTTCTTTTTTTTTTATCTTCCAAGAAGGGTTCAGGATAGGGGAGGTTCACTATTATTTTTATTTTAAGATGGACAATTACATTTTCAAAATTTAAAATTGAACTCTCCTTGTAAAAATTAAAATCAAGAACTTGTATAATTTCATATGGTTGGCACTCATACAGTGGTATCCCCCCCCACCCAAACACCCAGTAAAAATTAGACATTCTGTAATTGTACATACAGAAAACTTTGTTTATCCTATGAATAGGGAAATACCCACTCAAAATACTGAATGTGGTCTTGCCAAAAGTTTAAAATTAAAAGAATGTTTGGTTAAGTGGAAGATCATAGAATAGATCCCAACCTATTTTAGTGAATTTATGTGGTGAGGGCAAATGAAAAAAAAAAGTCTGGAAAATGCATTTTTCAAAATTTACAATTAGTTGCTCATCTTTGTGTTTATGTAAATTTTCTTGTATTGTTCACAGATATTTTTATAATTTTATGAATAAAAAATGTATTTTCTTTATAATATGGTAAATAATGAATATTTCATAGATTTTTATAATCTTGTAAATATAAAATTATTCTTGTAATGAACCTGAAGAATATTTTTATAATCTTGTAAATAAATACATTGAAGAACTATTTCACAGTGAGAAGAATATAGAAGGACCATAAGTATTAAAGTCTGAAGTAAATCAGACTAGCCAAGATTAGAAGGAACAGATAGGTTTGTAATAAAACATTTATCAGCCTTAGACAATTTTGGCACCAACAAGATTACAAAAAAATAATACAACAAGGACAAAATACCGAAAGATATTACCAGATCAATCTTGGTAAAGCTGCATAAAAAACCAGGTGCAAATGAATGCAAGCTCCATTGGACAGTCAGCTTAATAAGCCACATAACCAAGTTTATATCATCCAAATTCTAGTGAATAAAGCACATGGAATTAAATTAGAAATAGGACAAGAAGAGTTTTTTTTTCTTAAAATCACTAGAACAAGAAATGCAATATTTATGATCAGAATGATATCATAGAGAGCAATACAAATGCAGAAGAATGTATAGCTGCATTTCATAGAATATACAACAGCATTTGATAAATTATGAAAGAAACATCTATTTGAAGTGCTAGGAAAATTTTATTTATTTAGGAAAGATATTAAAATAATCCAAAACTGGGAATAAACTACCTGTATATGAATAGAAAATGAATTGAGTACACAAAAATAGAAAAGGACATAAACAAGGATGTGTCTTCCCATTGGATTTAGTCAACATCTAGAGTAAGACCATCCTAAGAGAACCATTTTTTTAAAAAAAATAATGCATTTTTACATTTGCTGTTAATATTCAGATTTTGAAATAATATATTATTATTTGCACTATTTATATTTGGATTATTGTCCTCATCTTTGTTTCTGTTATCATGTTTCAGCTTTTGCACCTTCTGGTCTTCATCAGGTGTATATCAATCCAGATACAGTCCTACAGAACAATAGCCTAGTGAATTAAAATGATGGCTCATGAATTTGGTGACATAGTAATTGTGAGTTCAATCTCTGGGCTGGGCAATATCTACTTGTAATAACTTAGCAGTACTAAAAATAAGAACTAGATGAGATATCCCTAGACATGGGCAATGGAACACTGTAGATTAAATAAAAGGTTCAGTTTGAAATTCCTTATAGGTTACATATGCCTGATGAAGGCCAGAGGTTGCAACAGCTGAAATATGATAACAATAAATGTAAAGACAACAGTCTGAATGTATATAGTGTAAATAATATCTCTTCATCCCAGAAATTCAGACAAAAACAATATATTAAATGATCTGTTAGGATTCTAAGTTTGTAATGAATGACATTGATGTATGAGCTTCAGCTCCAAGAGGATTGCAGTCATATATCTTACTCAGGACAAACTTAAGATTAAGTACATTTCTCTCCCTATGTATCTGGTTGTGGGACAGAGGAAATAAAGTTTGAGCTCATGCCTTGTCTACAAGAATTGTAAAATGATACTGTAGCTAGTAATTGCTTCTATTATGAAGCCATCTCCTGATATTGTCAAAGTGAAATAGTCAAATATTTTCAAATGTAAAATTGGTGCTATTCAAGTGAAAGACAGGAATTAAAAAAAAAGAAGCAATACTTACATTGTTTTATTATTTTGCTGGATAAATAAAATATAGAACAAGTAAAAAGAAAAAGTTGGAAGACAAATTTAAATGCATGTTTAAACCTCATCTATTTTGCTTTATATGAAAATCAGAATTTTTCAGGTTTATAAAAAAAAAAATTACTTTATCCCAGATCCTATTCTCCACAATTACTCTTTCTTTTTTGCTGCTTAATATTAGAAATAATAAATATTGTATATTAAAAAAAATTCTGACATCTCTGGCTATGGTTGTGAAACTATAAATAACCACTTACAAAAATGTATCCTTTGCACCTAAACTGTGGCCGGTGATTGTGTGATATTGGTAGGCTACCATTTGGAAAAATGACAAGATTATGCTATCTGATTTTCTGAACATTGAAAAAACAAAGATGAAATTTACTTTGGTTCAGGAAAACAAGATTAACTGCCACAATATCACAAAAGCAATGTTCATTGTGCCATGAACTGAAAATCTTTATTGTAATAATAATTTTCCATTTTGTATATTCTTACAGCACATTATGTCGCACCTTGAGTCAGCCGCTGGTGAGGATTTCATCAGTAGAACATATCAACTGCCTCACGATGGTGACTCACTTGTAGAAGATGGAGGCTCACAGGAAATAAATCAAGAATACAAGACAAAATAACTTTGAAGACAATATGGCAATATAATGAGATAGCCATGCAGGTGTGAGATATGGAAAGATCAAGAAGAAAATTGAAGATGTCACTAAGATAATATAAAATAACTGATGACAATGCTCAAATCCTTACTAAAATATGAAAGAATGCAAAATTGGACAATGTAAATGACATCATTTAAAATTTGTCACAGACAATACAAGAGACAAATTTAAAGAATGAAACTAAAAACCAAATAAAAACCAGTTTGGTGGGTGATGAAATCCCATCAAGTGAATTTATTGGAAATTAGTACCTTTTGTACTTAAGAAAAAAATCGTGATAATATCATAATTAACTTCATAATGTTTGTTTGTAAAGTAATTAGCATACATATACAAAGATTTTTAAGTTATTCTGTAAAAATGAAGAAATAGAATTTTTTTAAATATTTAATGTTTTTTTTTTTACTTCTGCTTATAAGATAAAAAAAAATTAAGATTTTGCTTGATTCATGCAATGGTGACAAAAAGAATTTTTAGAATTTTGTGAAAAATCTTTTTTGCTTTGAAATTCGTTTTTGAATTTCACTATTTCATACTGATATTTTATGGATTGCACAACTGGACTTCCATTCTAAGTGGATACTAGAAGTCTGCTTTCATTTGATTTTATTCAAATTTTCTATATTTTCTTTAGATTTTTAGATTGTCCTTGAAATTTTAGATTTTGTAACTGGAAGACAGTATTTGAAGAAATATTGTTTGAGTAAGTGTAAATTCAGAAGATTATTTCTTCAAAATTTCTTAAGACAGCAAAAAGTAAAAATTATTTTTCCTGACAAAAATTATTTGGCTACTCATGAGAAAAGGCAGTAGCAGTGGACTGATTTAAAACCTATACTATAATGAAAAATCAAATATATCCCTTATGTTGTGTCAGTATAACAAAAATATTATAGAAAGAATTGTTTTTCTGGTTCTTTACAGATATTCTGTTTTTGGTGATTAAAACCAAAAGACAACCTTTTCATTTACGTTCAAGAAATATTGTTTAATTATCACAGATTTACAAGTAATAAAAATTGCAGTGAGAGATAAGTGTTCTAACTTATTTTTTACATGAAAGATCTGTTTTGATTGAATAATCTCCAATTTCTTTCAGATGTCCTGAGCAGCACATGATACAAATGCAACTACAACAAATCTAGACAAGTTTATTAATATTAAAAACTAAAATTTTCAGCTATGGTAATTTCCAGGATGAACTAAAATCCCAAACAAAAATGAACTCTAAAAATGATTAAGACTTGATCACTATAAAAAAAAAACTAGTTTTAATTTGAAATTATCTTTTAGTGGCTAACATACAACTTATTTTTCAACTTCCTTGGGTTTCTAATGAACTACATAGCAAATAAACTATTATTTACACTTGTTTTGTATATGGAAATATGAAGCCAATATTATAGGTATATAATTTCTCCAAATTTTACACTTGAATACACCTGAAATGTGTTGTTGTTTATAGCCTTTCCACGTTTTAATACCTTCACTTGAATATGACCACAAAATTAAGTTTTTAAGTTTTACAAAACTTAATTTTATGGGTAATTTTTTTCTGCTAATTGAAAACAGAATGAAAAAAAAATTATCACAAATATTGTTTCTATATTTTAAGCAAAACCAGGTATATTTGCTGTTACAAATGTTATTTACTATGTGTAATCATTGCTACCATAAAATATCATTGTTTTTTTAAGTCATAAAAATATGTACTATTTTCAATTGTATATTGAGGCATATCACTTTTTTAAAGACAAGAAAAATAAATGCTGAAAAAAAAAATTGAAACCTAGAAAAAGTCAATATGGATGCCTTAGTCTGGAATTTAAAATGAAATATTGAATTTTGAAAATTTTAAATTGATATTCTAGAGCTATTGTCTGTAACAAAAAATTGCTTTGCTTTGATATATATTGTTTTTATTTTTTATATTTCTTATTATTTTTTATATCAATTTAATAATTTTTAAAGTCTTTCTTTATTCTTTCAAAAGGTGTACAACTCTGATATTTTATTTTTAAGAACTTCAATTCCTGGAATATATGAAAATATTGCCTCCAACTATTTTTAAAAAAGCAGTCGATTGGGTATTATTATTAACTACAGCTGCACAGACTTGTGACCATTTCCATTTTTCAGTTGTTATCATTCTCACACTAGTTATATCATGGCTAAGATAAACTGGTTGAAAGAACAAATTACTTTCAAATGTCTTTCTACAGAATTGGTAGAAAAATTAACCAATATATTACAAAGTATATGTCATAATGGTAATTGCAATGTGCAGTTTAAGGCACAAAACTTAAATTTTGCTAATAATAATTATGAAATGCTTTATTTTACAGATGAAGATGATGAAGACTACACAATTTCAAAATATGATATAAAAGTAAATTTAAATAAGAATTTTTTTGGTGATCTATCATTTAAGTGGGGGGTAAAATAAACTGCTATTCCCTGAACAGTGCAAAATCAATAAGACCAAGGAATATACGTTAAACATAATTACAAAGGGTAATGGTGGATGACACAGCAAATAAATGCTGAAAACATGGGATTGTTCTTGTACTGTTGACACCACATAAATTCATGAAGATTCAACATAAACAACAGCTCAGATATTCCAAACTGTCAATGCATTTTATGTTTGATGTATCATTTTTTTGCAACCATCCAAAGTTTTTCGACATTTTGAGTAAGGACAGTGTAATCATCAGGATCCACAAAATGCTGCTGATGAATAATAGCATCATGAGAATTTATTCTGTGGCTGATTTCTTTTTAATGCCCCGTGGCTGATTTCCTTGATTCCAGCATAAGAAGCCCAGCAAAAATTGTAAAAAATTAAAACATTTAAAGACATAAAATGACAGTTTATTTTACACCATTTAAGTAAAGAAGAACTTTGATAGATTATTTGATGCTGCCTACATGAAGGATTACCAATTTTTTTAGATTAAACTAATATATCTGCATGCAACCAGGGAAATATTTTTCACTTGTCTTCCAATGCAAACCTCTCTTTCTGATTGTTGCAATACTTCACTCATATATAATCTATATGATTTCTTTCTATTCTGAAAATAAAATGGTTTGCATCCTAAACTTTTTCTGTGAAAATTTTATTTCTTTAAATATCATAATCATTTTCACCAAAAATATTTTGAGACCAAAAAATAATAAATGTATTTGAATTTTTTTACATTCTTTATAATCAACATTTCACGTGACAGAATTAACATTTTTGAAGTAATGATTTTTATTAAAAAATTTGGATCAATAACAAAAAATTTCTGAAAAATAAATGCAATTTAAAAACACAAAATAAAATGTTTTTATTACGCTTCATTTTATTATAAGCCACCATACATACAAACAGAAACCATTCGCTTCACAACTTTTTCATGTCTCATCAGCTGGTAATACAAATATCTCCTCATCCACCCAAATTAACCTTTGATCCATACTGACTCAGGTCATAAATTTGTCAATTTTTGGTGTCATTAAATTGACTAAATATTAAAATAACTATCTATCTAATACTAAAAGTCTGTGATTGTGTGCATGCTTGTATGGTGTGTCCATCCAGCGCATAATGTTTTAAGTGAATAAGATTTAAAAATATGAGTTGTTTATACAGTAAGTATTTTTGTTTTAACTTTCTTCAGACAATTTTCCTAATTAAAATATTTTTAAGTTAAAGACAGACACAAAGAGATCCCTCTTTGCTGTTTTGTCCAACTGTTTGAAGAGTAATTATTTATATTTTAGCTTTCTTTAAGCAAACAATATTTTTTAAGTATTTAAAAAATATTTTCAAGTGAATATGATTTTAAAATATTTGTGGCATATTAAAAATATATTTTTAAGTTAATCTGATTTGAAGTTCAAGTTTATCCTGGAAGTTCTTTTCCTATTAAATGCTGTAAACTATCAGTAAAACATTAAACATAAACTTATAAACCAGACCAATGATGACACAAATGAAGTGAAATATTTAACTGATTCACTAAATTAACTTTCATTTCAATGGAATGTTAAAATCAACTTCAAGGTTTTATAACCTGAACCATCATTGACCCAACGAGTCACAGGTCGTCTAGTTTTCTATAAAATTGTCCTGATGTTATGATTATTTTTAATAAATCTTTTTTTATTTATTTACAATATCAAGTTTTCTGTCAATCAGATAATGGCCACCATTAATTGTTTTTGTTTTGCCAATTCAAAAAATATTTTGACTTTGTAACCATTTAATTCAATTTTAATTGTTTTTTCTTTACAAGATGCAAATTTGGACTCTTATATTTGTCATGGAAGTAACAAAAATCATAAGTCATTTTTTAAATTTTTAATATTTTTTTTTTCAACAAGACATTAAGATTTTGGTTTGTGATGCCTATGATATTAAAATTTAGTTTTATATCTCAGTTCTCATCCTTTTATACAAAATCTTTCTTGGTCAAGGTAAGTGTACTATTGTTAAGCATCATTTTTGGAACTAACAATAGAGTTGTTCATTTCCTTTGTGGATGAGCCCATTATCCTAATCACTAAATGTAGTGTCTTTCCATAGTAACATCATCAAGAATTCTTGGTTACAGAACCATTATTGACTAGCATAATGGGATGAACCTATTATGCCAGTGAATAATCCAAGACACACTTCCATGTATATAGCATTTACATAAGATGTGAAAGAGTCCTAAGTTTAGGGTTAAAATGCTGCAGGCATGTCACATACAAGGTTTGATCCAAAAGTATTGGGACTGTTACTATGGTAATGAAGCTGAAGTATGCAGAGTGAAGCCTTTTGTCACAGACTGACCTTGAACTCTGTCTCACATGAGCACAAAGTTATAATATTCTCTCACTCACTTACGTTGTTTATAGCAGAGCTTAGAAGGAAAGTTTGTAGAGTGTGGACATCTCACCACATCACAGAGGTTCCATCAGTGCCCATGGCAGAAAAAATTGAGCAGAGAATCTTCATCAAATTTTGTCAAAAGCCTTGTGATATCTGCACAGAGATTTATGCAAAGTTGTAGAAAGCATGTGGAGAGTAGTGTATGAGCCAGATACAACAGTATGAGTGGTTCAAACATTTCCAAGAGTGTCGACAAATAATCAACTGTGACACACATTCTAGGGGACCTGCAACCAGCAGAATTTATGAAGACATCACAGATGCGCATGCAGCTGTTCAGAAAGACTGTCAAATTACCATGCATGAGTTGTTGGAGAATGCAAACATTAGTTATGGTTTAATTCAGTCAATTCTCACTAAAGATTTGGGTATGAGACGTGTGTCAGTCAAGTTTGTGACAAAACTACTTTCAGTAGACTAGAAAGAAAATTGGGTTTCAGTTGCATAAGATCTCCTTGATTGTGATGGTGAAAACAAAACATTTTTGAAAACAGTTATGAGGTGACAAATGGTGGGTCTATCACTATGACCCAGAAAATCAAGGCTCAGTTTTCACACTTGATGACCCCAACTTCTCTGAGACCCTAGTTGAAGCAACATGAAGACATTGTTGACAGTTTTCTTTGTCTACAAGAGCATTGTTCATAATGATTATGCTCTAAGATGGTCAGGCAATAAACAAGGAGTCGACTGTGATGTATTGCAGTGTTAGCAAAATGCTTTTAATTGGAAAAGGACTGAATTGTTCATGTCCAGTAAGTGGCAACTTCATCATGACAATGCATCTACCCATTTAGTGCAGCTTGTGCAGCAGTTTTTGGCCATGAACAACATTCCCCAGGTCCAAAAACCACCATATTCCCCAGATCATATACCTTGCAACTTTTACTCTTTCAAAAATTCAAATCCCACCTGAACAAGATTTCAAGACATCAAGGAAATCCAAGAGAATTTGAGATATAGCTGCTTGCTGTCTCCAAAATGAAGTTCCAAGAATGCTTCCATAAATGCAAACAATGCTGGATAAAGAGTGTGGCTTCAGAAGGAGATTAAATACCTAATTGAGTCTTGTACTTATACTGATGTGATGCTGCATTTAAGTATCTGTATCTGTATAGTTTGCTCAAGTGTTTTCAGCATTAATTTTTGACTTCAGTCAATTAGTTGTCATAATTTTACCCAACTTGTCAAGTGTAACAAGTAGGTACATGGCCATACCCAGTTATCATAAATTATATCCAAGTTAATATTCAGTTTTAATTTAATTAGTTCTTTTCCACTATGTCTAATTTCACTACTCATCAAACACAATCAAGCCTTCGCTTATTTATCTCTGACCTGGCATTGTTGCACCTGTTAGGGCCCCAACTATGGGCAAATAGTGAAACCCCTAAACAAAAACAAAACACTATGAAAGTACAAAAATACATTTTTATATAAAAAAATACCAACAAGACATTTTATAACAAAATGATCAACAATACATTTTATAAATGTATTTTATAAAATTGTGTTCAAAATATTTAGAATTCAGCATTAAATAACTGATAGTGGTTGATATGCTGCTAAACAAAATCAACAAACCATTTCTTAAGTTTGTCTCTAATTCCATACAATAATGCCTTTCTATAGTTTACTGACTGCTATCAAGCCTCTTTGGGCTCTACTTGCACCATGAGTGGGTAACCACACACTTTGTCATATCTTTATTTTGTTAAAATGTATCATCATATCATAACTTACTCTGCAAGTTTTTAACTCCCTTTTCAATATTTCTTTAAGCTTCATTTATACAGCAGCAGTCCTCAAAGCAGCCTTAAATGCTATAATTCAATTTTGTAAAACAATATTTACTAAAGAACTTTGCACAAATTTTCAGATGAATGTCAGTTGACTCATTTAATGTTTTATCCAATACTTTCTAAAATTAAAATTAAAAATTACATTACTACTTATTATTCAAGTACTTTTTACTATCATCATTTTATTACTTAGCTTTCCTTCATGTAGCCTTTTATCATGACCTAAATCATTATTTGAATCAAATCAGAAATAAAGAAACAGTTTCTAATGAGACTATAACCATTTCAGTATCAATGATTGAGCTGGTTAGCCCTTTAAACACACAGCACACAAAGTCATGGACAGCAGGTTGTTAGGGTGGAAAAGCCATACTCATCGGGGGTGGGAAGACGGTTCAAAAGATTATGTATGATGTAAGTTTTCTTTTACATATTTCCTTCAACATATAGCCACACTTGTCAGACTCCTGGGAATTTCTAATGAATTGCCTTCTATTATCATTTTCCTACATAAGTCTTAACATAATTAACCCATTAGAAATGCATAATCAAATGGCTCTATACTGTCTTGTTAATTCTCCATTTTTACTACTTTGATGTCAAGCTCTAACAAGAATGCAGTTGATACATGGAATGTTTTTCAGCCCCTACAAGTACCTTAGTAACTAGTCATGAATAATGGACTCAGTTATACATTTAATTCTGATATTGTGCAGGAATGCTCCATATCCTATTGCATTTCCATACCAGATTTGCTTCTGGAGGTATCCTTTACTTTTGCTCTTCTCCAGGTTAGCCAATCCTACATGCAACTACCATTCCTGGTTTAACAGGAGTTATCGCTGCCAAATCTCATTTTCAGCAGTATTTCTTCCATTCCAATCCTTACTGAGTGTGGACTGAGCAATGCCCTACTTTTTGTAGCCAGTCAATGCCTAATATTAAAAGTGGTTCCAACTTTGAAGTCATATACAATCTGGCTTCCACCTTGACATGTAGGGCTCCTGATTGTTTGGTCAATAAATGTTTGAATATTTCCCTATAAGGAAACAGTTAATATAATCATTACCATCATTCCTTCTACTTTAACTTCCTGGCCATCTCTCTCAGTTATCTTTAAATCAATGATCTTTCTCAACTCGGTATCTATGCTGATGACACAACTATTTACTCCTGTCTTAATAATTAATTGATTGGGTCAATAAGGTCAAATTGGCAACTGATCTAAAAAATGACCTACAATCTCTTAACTGAGGCTTGTTAATTTTTCATGCCTCCAAAACAAAACTGCTTTCTTAATCATCTGATTTTTTTTGCCTTTCATCAGCATAGATGTTGCTAATCTCCAAGAGAATAACTAATTGAGCCTTCTCAGGCTAACGTTTTCCACTGATATAAAGTGGAAAGATTATATTGAGTCAATTGCTAGAGCTGCTGCTAGGAAAGTTGGTTCACTGTATCATTCAAGACAATTTTTTCTTGCCAGTGTCAATCTTACACATCCATGCATTGAATATTGCTGCCATATCTGGTCTGGTGTTTCTGATATTCATTTAGAGATTTTTGATAAAATCCAAAGAAGAATCTACAATGTTATTGGTTCTGTACATGAGTCACTTTCCTGCTGCCATAACATAACTTCCCTAGGGTTTTTCAATAAATATTTTCATGGTGATAGTTTCTGATGAACTTTCTTCTATGACACCTAGACATTATGAAGACTAGATTAGCAGCAAGTTCTCATCATTTTACAACTGAAATAGCTAGATATAACCATAATTTCCATGCTAACAGTTTTTTTCTTGCACTTCTTGCTTGTTTAACTCTCTTTCAGCTTCTTTCTTTTCAGTCAACTTTGATCTTCAAAAGTTTAAATGCAATATCAATCATTATCTTCTGTCTTCTTAATTTTTGTTTTTTCATTGTTCTCTCTCAATAATGTTTTCTTTTTTTCATATTCTCTCACACTCATTAACCCCTTGTGCTTTAGTGGCCTCAGTTGAAGTTAAAGGATTAACATAAAAAACAACTGATTTTACTCCAATCTAACAGTTCTTCCAGTATTGACCAAAGCTTTTACAACACACTCTTTCACTTTCAGTGTACATAACAGTTCTGGCTCCTGGGTGTAGAATTCACACTGTCACTTCTCACCTTCTCATGCCCCCTTCACTTAGTCTGACTTGTTTCTCCTTGCTGTCTCATAACTTCTTTTTTTCCTTCTTTCCCGTTTAATCTCGAACACACTTTTTCCTTGTGAAATAACTTCACTTTTCCAAATTCCCTTTCCTAATTTGCTCACAAATGAAAGTTAATGCAAACAACACAACATCTTTCTTGCAAATCTTTTCAGATTTTTAAACTTTTCTGAGTGCAGAGATGTCTAAAACTCAACCAATGGTTTATTTTCAAACAGCCTCTTTAAAGAGTTGTCAGCTTGTAAATCACTCAGTTCCACCTGCAGTTCTTCAGTAGCAGTTTCAATGTCACAGGCAAAAGGTGAGCTGAGCAAATTGAATTGGCATTCAATTTCCTTGAAATTAGCAAATCTTCTGATAAATTCCTCTTTTAAAGCCATCAGCTAGGAACTGTACTTGTCTGATAATGCTTGTGTAACAGCTTGTGTTTTCAACAGAGGAAAATGAACAAAATTTTGCTCTTTTAGCTGCTTGGCAAAAAGTTTGTTTCATTTGAAAGGCTTTCACTTCCACATGCAATTCATGAGCAAATGCACCTTTGCCTTGTAGTTTTGTGTTTAACTCATTCAGCTTTTGTCTACAGCAAATGCAAAATCACAAACCCATTCATCACTCTCCATTCCCTTTGAAAAGTCACAAGAGATTTCTTTCATATTAAAAAACATGACAATCTCTGCTTTAACATCACACCCTCTTTAGTACTTTTCCCATGCTTAATCAGCAGACATTTGTCTGGTACAACACATCAGTAAAATCTGCCTCGATGTCTTTCAAGAAACTTTGGAATTTCCTGTGTTTCAGTCCTCGTGCTCTTATTGAATTCACTGCATGCGCCACTGGATCCATAACATGCTTGAGTTTTAAAGAAAACTTACAGAGGCTTTCTTGATGTGTGATGCAGTGAAAAAACAATCTTTTTTGATTTTATCATTCATCAAGGTCACAAGGCCTCAATGTTTGCCTTATGAGTGAAGAAGCACCATCAGTTGTAATACTTGCCAGTTTATCAGACTTAATGACACTGTTGTACAAATCTTTTCCAGTAACAGTGCCTTTGAAAGACTCCATAGATAACAATTCCTCTGTAATTTCAAAGTTTTCATCAATTCTTCTGTTGTAGATAAGTACCTGAGCAGTATCCTGAATGTCAATACTCTCATCTAAAGCAATAGAAAACCACTGAAAACTACCACTGGCTGTTAACAGCAGTTCTTGAATATTCATTGCAATTGCATCTAGGTGATGAACAATAGTTCTTTGTGACAGAGATATAGCTTCTACTTTTGATTTAACTTCTGGACACACAACACTGACAGCATCAACCATGCAATCTTTAATAAATTCTGCTACTACAAATGACTTGTTTTGCTCTGCTATTGCTTCAAACTTTTTACCAGATCAGTTGCTTCTTTTGCAGTTCTTGCTTTGATAAACTGTTGGCATTCTTGGTTTGAAAGTTCCATTTCAAATTGTATTCCTTGAACACAGCAACTGTTTCATGACAAATCAAACATACAGCTTTAACTCCAACATCAGTAGCGAAATATCTTTCAGTCCACTCTTTATTAAACACTCGGCATTCGTCTTCAATTTTCGCTTTTTAGATGTTTTTGAATAATTCATTTTGGGTAAAGTTTGTAAGATAATAAAAACTAGGCTGAAATAAAATGCTCCATGTCTTAACACTTTTGCATCTGACAGAAGACTGAAATGATTCAAATGAATGGCAATAAAATCATTGGCATGATAACAAAGTTGCCAGATTAGACATTGTTACAAAATTAAGCTTCAGTTGAGAATCACTTGGTCCTAGTAAAAACTTTTGGTGTTTGTAACCTTTTGATCAGCATGATGCTGCCAGGTGTCCAGGTTGCTGGCAGATTCAACAGAGTGGCTTCCTGCCACTGACAACCATTTGAATCTGGGTTTACCCACACTTAACCACATTGGATATAGTAGAAAAACCCTTCTTGCTTAAGGAGAGAATTATGGTGTAGTTACCAGTATTCCATCTGCTGACAGTTGTGGTCATCTCCTCCAGCTGTCCATACTTTGAGAGGAAGGCTGCTAGCTGCTCTTCCTCAATCCATGTGGGAACACTGTAAATATTAATTTTTGTGTGTCGCCGTCCACGATACTCAGGTACAAATTTCAAACCTCTCAATGTGTAAGAGCTGCATGTAAGCCTTACACATTCCTCAACAGTGCCTAAGAGTATTCCCACATTGCAAAGCTATGCCTGTGGATGTATTTAATGTCCACTTTTAGAGTGGACAGCATTTCCTCCACTGTTTTTTGCGTAGCATTGGCCAGCTTCCTACTCATGATGTCCATTGCCACAATGGAAATTGTCCTTGGTTCTATTGCCTCCAATGTGCCTGGGTAAACAAGGATTTCATCCTCCTTTACATAGACCATGTATTTTTGGGCCTCTTTTAGAAGTTCACTAACTGGCCTTTGTCCCCACAGAGCTTTCTGTGAGGGCACTGTCCCTGGCCATTCCTGACTTTCCTTCTCATTAGCCTCTCTTCCTTGTTGTAACTGCCCCTTCTCAAGTTTCAATGCTTGACAGCTAGAAGCTGCTCCTAAATTCTGCTTGGAATTAATTGGTAAGGGGAGGCATCCTGGTTTGCCACCATTCCCTGAAGTGGATAATTGACTTCCCTAGGGTTTTTCAATAAATATTTTCATGGAGATAGTTTCTGATGAACTTTCTTCTATGACACCTAGACATTATGAATTCAAATGCAGTACTAGATTAGCAGCAAGTTCTCATCATTTTACAACTGAAATAGCTAGACATCCTCTGGCTGCTGGTTGTGTTTGCTGAACCAGAACGCAAAGTTCTGACCGTCCAAAACAAATACTACACTTAGTTCTTTATTGACATTTATTGACAAAAATACATCAATTCGACACAGGACCAGGGAAAAAAGAGGGTGGAGGAAAAGGCTTGTCATGCAAAGTCTAGTACTGAAAAATGAAATTACTCTCTCATTCAATTCAACCAAACGAACAATATTCCTTACATTCATTTTTTTTTCAGCAGTCGCCTACCTCTCTATCTCTTACAGATCATCATTTATGCTATAAATACTAACATGCAAGGGGCTGTCATTCTTTTCTGTGAAACTCAACTCGGCACAGATGAAGTATAGTACCTTCTCACGCGAGCTGTTGGCAGTCTACTTAGCCATCAGTCATTATCGTCACATACTAGAAGGACGTGACTTCACAATATTTACAGATCGCAAACCATTGACGTATGCTCTGCACGCGAAATCCGAGAAGCATAACCCTCGTGACATTCGCTATATGGACTATATAGGGCAATTTACCTCGGATATCCGCTATGTCAAAGGCATCAGCAACACAGTAGTCGATGCGTTATCTCGCACAACCCTCAATACTATTCAACCTGCTACACAGCTGAGTGATGAAACATTGCCAGTCGTCCGATCTGACACTTCCTTACAGATCGAAAGAAGACCACTTCCGTTTACAGATAAGTCTGTATACTGTGACGTCAACACGGGCAATCCACATCCTTACATACCGCCAACAATGCGACGTCTAATATTTGATCACTTTCATTCTCAAGCTCACCCGGGTGCTAAGGCAACGTTACGGACCATGTCGGACAGATTCGTCTGGCCCGGTATGGCAACTGATATTAAACAGTGGTCCAGCACGTACCTACGTTGCCAAGCAACCAAGGCCGGCAGACACACCAAAGCGCCTGCATCAACTTTTCCCAATCCTGATGGACGATTCACCCACCTCTGCACGCGGATTTAGTCCTTTCATTAGAGCGTGTAGACGACTACAAATATATACTGTTAGGACAGCAGATATCTCCTTAGTGCGCTCGGTTAGGGGCACACACCAATATCCCTTCAATATATCGAGTTTCGTAATATAAGTGGCCTTGCCTACTTTATCAATACAGTCGTCCATCCGAGGAATGGGGTACGAGTCCGTTTTTGTGACGGAGTTCACCTTCCGGTAGTCGGTGCAAAACCGAACCGAGCCGTCAGGTTTGTCCACTAGCACGCAGGGGGAGGACCAACTGCTTTGGCTACGCTCGATAATGCCATTCTCTAGCATGTAGGCTACTTCTTTACGTAGGATTTCGGCTTTCCGTGGGTTGACTCGGTAGGGATGCTGTTTAATGGGGGTGGCATCTCCTACTTCCACGTCATGGTAAGTGATGGTGGTTTGGTTGTGTACGTCAGGGAACAGGCCCCTGAAATCCTCGATAAGGGAAGCTAAATCTTTCCTCTCCTCAAGGGCTAAATGTGACAGTTTCGCACTTAGGTCAGCTAGAACCTCTGAGTTGTAAAGTTTGGTGGGGTGGTCACCCCTTTCCGTAACTCCTCCTCGGATTTCTGTGGGCTCAGGCGTAGTGTTAGGCCCACAGATCACTAATACAGGGTCGGTCTTTCCCCGTTCATAGTAAGCATGTTGATGTGACACATCTGTGTCGACTTCCTGCGATCAGGAGTTCTTACAACGTAGTTGAGGTCACTGGCCTTCCTGACCACCTCATACGGACCACGGAATCGAGCTTTGAGAGGATGTCCAGGCAAGGGTAATAAAACTAGTACTTTATCCCCGACATCGAAACTTCGTTCGACCGTTTCTCGGTCGTATCGATCTTTCATTTTATGCTGAACCGGTTCTCGCAGGCCAGTTCACACGTTTCTGCTAGTCGGGTTCGGAAACGGGAAACAATCCAGCAAATTTTCTGTTACTGGGTCTTCCCGCAACCAGCCTTCTTTCAGCACCTTTAAGGGACTGCGGACTGAATGTCCAAATATTAACTCAAATGGGCTGAACCCTAAAGATTCCTGTACGGATTCGCGAGCAGCGAACATTAGAAATGGGATACCTTCGTCCCAATCGTGTTGGTGGTCCAGGCAATATGTTCGCACCATGCTCTTCAAGGTGGAGTGGAACCTCTCCAAGGCACCTTGAGATTGGGGGTGATAGGCGCTTGACTTAATGGATTTTATACCCAAAGTTCTCATAACTTGTTGAAACACTCCTGACATGAAGTTGGATCCCTGGTCGGACTGTATCACCTTGGGTAAGCCGACCATGGTGAAAAAGGCAACGAGGACCTTTACTATTTTCCTGGCGGAAAAATTTCTCATGGCTATCGCTTCGGGAAACCTGGTCGAGGCGCACATGATCGTTAGCAGATATTGGTTCCCTCAGTTTTGGGTAACGGGCCAACACAGTCTACGATAATGCGACAAAAGGGCTCCTCGAAGGTAGGAATGGGATGTAGGGGTGCGATGGGGATTTTCTGATTCGGCTTCCCCACTACATGGCAGGTGTGGCAAGTGCGGTAATGCTCAGACACATCCCTCCGGATACCCGGCCAGTAAAAATGTCTGATGATCTTATCGTGTGTCTTGTGACCCCTCCCAGAGGGATCTCATGAGCCGTTCTCATTACCTCCGGTCTGTACCGTTTAGGGAGTACTACTGTTGACCAGTCTTCTGAGGCTGAGATGTGGGGTGGTCTCCACTTCCTCATTAGTACCTCATTCTTTTAAAAATATCCGGTTGGAACTTTCTCTAGCTCATCCTCGGGCAATACGTGACGAAAAAGTGGGGTGAGCTCAGAATCTCTCCCCTGCTCTGTTACAAGTGCTCTCCTCGATAATGGAATGTCTATAGCGGGCTCAACAATACCATCGCCATTCCCAGTTGGAGGACTATCGAGAGTATAACTTAATCCCATATCAGGATTCATAAATGTCTGCGATAAGTCAATCACCTCGATTTTCTCGCCTATCTTTTCATCGGCCTTCTTTCTAGCCTGTGCTCTGGTCACTGCACACGAGGGAAATATACCGGGATTCTCTTCCTCGATATTTTCCGTGTCTACCGAGGCAACCGGTTCCGAAACTACTTTAGGGTGGGATATCACTCTTCCGCCCGCCAATTCGTTTCCTAACAGCATGGATATGCCCTTCATAGGCAAACTAGGCACTACTCCAACCTCGACGGGGCTGGACACTAACCAAGACGTAAGATGATTCGGTGAAGGGGGACGCTAACATAGCTGCCGGTAACACCCTGTATAACAGATTCGCCAGTGACCGAATCCTATCCACACGACACTGAGCTCTCCACAATCAGGGACTGAGTCGCTCCAGTGTCTCGCAAGATCTTCACGGATTTCTTCTCCGTGGGGTTACCCACGGGAGATACAGATCCATTAGACACAAATGGCCTATACTCCTCCCTCACATCTTCGTCATTGGGCTTCCTATCCATGGTAACATTGTCGGAAGAAATTAACCCTTGGGGTCTGTTTTGACTTTGGGCTTCGGTCTTTCCGCTTCGTCCAACAATTCGACACGAGGTGTCCTATCTTATGGCAGTAGTGGCACATCGGGAGTTTCCTCTCTCTCCTAATCGTCTGCCGATAAACTGGTGACTGAGGACTATGATTTTGAGATTTGGTATCTCTCGGGCCGGGTGGTTGGCCTGAACTAACCGATCGACCAGACTTCGAATTCGGACCAGAGCCAGACCCACGTCTTGGGTGTGGACCGCTTCCAAACTCGGATGGCTTGCTGTGACTGAATGTACCCCGCTTATGCGTTAATGCATATTCGCCGACGAGGGTGGCCATCTCATATAAAGTATCTACCCTTTTTTCATCGAGGTAGGTTTTTAAATCATCAGGGACACATTCTTTAAACTCCTCTATCAGGATCATTTGCCTCAGCCTGTCATGATCTCCCTCAATATCTTTCGATAAGCACCATCTATCGAAATAGGTTTCCTTTTGTCTCGAAAACTCTACGTATGTTTGTTTGTCTCCCTTTCGGTAGGCCCTAAACTTTTGCCGGTATGCCTCCGGCACTAGCTCGTACGACTTTAAAATGGCTGATTTAACAATGCTATATTCAGCGCAGTCTGTTACTGAGAGAGCGGCATACGCTTCTTGGGCTTTGCCTTTTAATGCGGTCTGCAGTAAAATTGGCCACATTTCTATGGGCCATGCTAGGTTTGAGGCGACCTTCTCGAAATTTTGAAAATACTTGTCGACATCAGCCTCGTTAAATTGCGGCAAGAGTCGGACCTGCTTCGCTAAGTCGAACTCCCTACTTCTAGATTCGTGAAGTTCCCGCCTTTCGTCTAACTCCCGAAATCGAGTTTCTTGCTCGATTCGAGCCTTTTCGATTTCAGCTTTTGCTCTTTCGGCTTCGGCTCTGACCTTAGCCTCGGCCTCAATTTTCGCTTTCTCGAGATCGAGTTGGGCCTGCGAAAGTTCCGACGTGTCTATTGATAATTGACATAATTCTTCTACGCCGAAGACATCGTTATCTACCATATGTTCAGCGACAATTCTAATTAGCTGTGTTTTTTCTCATAGACTTCGTTATATCTAGTTCTAATTCCTTCCCTATTTCAACAATATCATCTTTTTTAAGCTTACATATTTTCTCCATAGAGGGTGATGTGAGAAAGCTATCTATAACCGACATCTTAGCCTGTATTTCGCCGACACCCTGAAGTTGTGCGATTCTTACTGAGTGAAAAAAAAACAGGGAGAAAAGAATCCCGGAACGAGCCCCCAATTTTATATGTTACGAACTTGTAGCATATAGATGAACCACGGGTTTAAAAAAAGGAAAACGTGGGACCCTTTCCCGGTTTTCACTCAGAAATGAAAGCGACACAAGGGAGTCAACGAAGAACAGACGCAAGACAATGGTTCTCAAAATCTCTAGTCGACAGACTTTGTCGTCTTCTTCACTTCAGTGGGCAGTCCATTTTGGAGTAGGGATGATTTTGCCCAGCGACGTTCATCTGCCACTGATCAGACGGAAACTGAACCCTTTTTTTAGATTTTTGCTGTCCCCAAAGGCAGTCACGTGGGTTCTCTTCGTCCTTGACCGGGCACGCGGGAGGATGAGGCGCAGATCACGCGGTGTTCGTGTGCTGACCGAAATTTCAATCAACCCTTAGTGGTGTCTGATCACGTGAATCGCAGCAGGAGAGACTTCACTTGCGGTCAACCGCCTGATATCGGCGGGATTTTGGAACCAGGTCATTTTCGCGTCGGGTCGCTTCAAAGTTCAAGGACCCGTGGCTTTGTTAGGATTAGGTAAAGAGGAAAAGAATTTGTGAAGAGAAGAGGAGGGTATAGCTGATCATGGAACATATTCGCTCGCAAGTTGAAAGCATTAGATTTTTATCTATTTTGATTTATCTATTTATTTATTTATTTCTCTCTTTTTATATCTAACTAATTTTCGACTAGAATTTGGGATTTTTCTTTGGGAGTGCTTTTTAGCCTTATGCCTCTGTGGTTAATGGAATTGTGGCTACGTCACAATACTCACCATAATAGATCGCTTCACGCGCTGGTCAGTAGACATACCTCTCCCATCAATAACAGCTGAAGCAGTGGCTAACGCAATTTTTACTCACTGGATTACCGTTTTTGGGTGCCCTTCGGTAATTACCACCGACAGGGGTCCGCAGTTCCAGTTCACACTGTTCGGCGAGTTTACTAATTTATTGGGAATCAAGCACATCTCTACCACGGCGTACCACCCTTGTGCCAACGGCCTGGTGGAAAGGTTCCACAGACAACTCAAATATGCTCTCACAGCATCTACAAACGGCCGCACGTGGGTAGACAAACTGCCTTTTGTTATGCTCGTGAACATGGGCGCAGAATTGTAGATTCGTCGAGGTTCCGATCGTTACATTCGTGAAGTCGAGACCCCGGAGGGGCATACTCTTCGGGCCACTGATGACATGTGTGAGGCGTTTCGGCGGCATTTCGAGAGTCGCTTTACCAAGGAGCCCGGTCTTCGTGAGGACGAGTTTCGCAGCTATTTGGCTGACTTTCCTCGGCTTTCGCCGAGTGAAGAGGCTAGCTGCGAGGATGGCGAGGTCTACGCGGCATTGAAGAAGATCGGCAGAGGCAAGTCTCCCGGTCTGGATGGTTTGCCCTATGAATTGTACTTGAGGCTGTCGCACATCTTTGTCCCGATTTTGACTGTGGAGTTTAATAACTGGTTCCGGCAGGGGTCCCTCCCCTACCGGTTCTCGCGTGTTGAGCGCTATCGTAAACCCCGGGGTCAATCGGATTTCCTTCGCACCGTCGGCCTTGTTGGCTGTTCCTCGGTCCAGTGACCTTTTTCGGCCTAGGAAGGTCTTCTATCGTCTTTTAGTGGAGGGGGTCGCGAAGGATTCCCTACGTGAGCAGCTCGATGTGTCGGAAGATGAGTTTCGCTCTTACTGGTCTTGGGCGCCAGCGGCGGATTACCTCAGTAACCCTGAGTTTTCGCTTACCTGGCGATTGGCTCGGAATCGGCTGCCTCTCAATGACAAGGCCTTCATATGAGGCTTGGCGGATTTGCCAGACTGTGAACGGTGTGGCCTTGGTTTAGAAGAAACAACTTCGCACGCTTTCTACCGTTGCCCCCCGGTTCGCCCCTGATGGGACCATGTTGGCGAGTTGACGGCTCGTCTCGCTCCCGAAAAGCTCGTGCCCATTGATCGCGCAATGTGACAATGTGTCGCCCCCGTACTCTGGGGTGAAACGAATGGTGTTTCTGACGCTGCTGGCCACGGCTCGAATGGTGATTTGGACGACGCGACAGGAGGAAGTCTTGCGAGGCAATCGTCTTTCTCATCAGATCTAATCCGTTTCTTTGAGCATCAGCTCAAGATGAAGATTAAAACTGATAAAAAACGATTGCATTCGACAGTCTTCAACGAATGTGGGTGACTGAGGCAAGCTTGATTCGTTTGAACGGGGCTAGCCTTGATTTTCTCTTTTAGGTCAACCTATGTCACATTGGGGTGGTTTCCTGCGGAGCCCTCCCCTTGGTTAGGTTAGACAAGTTTTTGTGTACCTAGTTAATGTGAGTAAGTGTTGCTCCTGGCCTGTTCCCGGCTATCTCTTTTCTTATGATCCAAGTCGAGATTCCCAACCTCCCCAGTTTGTTTTTGGTCCCTTTTATCTCGACTGGATCAGCTTTATATTTCCCCATGGCCGTATAATTTTTTATCCTTTCCCACTCCCTTAGCGAGAGAGTCTTGATTTTGTCCCATGGGCAGAATACAGCGGCCTCTCTGTTTTTAGGGTTGGACGGGCCCTACTAACATCAGTTATGTTTAATTTGATTGGTGCTAATATTTTAGTTTGTTATTGGGTTCATCTCCCTCCCCTCTCATTTTTCATCATAGAATTTTAAGTTTTTATTGTCATTAAATTTTTATGGCATGGGGCGCGTTTTGTAGGCCCCCTTGAGAGGATGCGGCATTATGGTGTATGAAGGATTGATTGGTGAAGGACAAGTTTTTGTGGTGAATGGGCAAATTGTAATGAGTGAATGGATCATGAATCGGATTTTCTAGGTACAGGATAGTTAGTTAAGACCAGCCTCAACCCCTCCCCTTTTTCGGCCTTGTGACATAATTGTATTTTTTAATACAATAAATAATGTCAGAACTTCAACCTGTTTTTGGTTGACTCTTTCTGGCCGTTTCTGACTGGTGTTTTGCCGCCCGACTGTTTTTGGACTTGATAAGGACGACATTGAGGAATATTCAGCCTTAGCTAGTATTCAAACAAATGAAGAAATTATAGATGCTTTAAAAAAAAGCTTCTAAATCTACGGAGGTCAAAAAGAGCCATAACGTAGAATCCAGTAAGGACCAGTTAAAAGACAACTCAAGTGAGAATGCAGAGGCCGGGAAATCTCCCGCTTGTTGGAAGTCCCCACCTAAATGCATTATCGATATTACGGAGTTCTTGGAGCGTGCCAAGAGTTACGCACACCTTGTGGTAGAAGGTGGGCTCTTGGAGGATCCAATCGAACTTAAGAAAATCGACAAAAGAATAGTGTCCGTCTTCGTCGTCGACAAGCGTTCACGCAAAATTTGTCGTTCGACGAAAGACACAGTGGTGAAAACACTGGAGTCCATGGGGTTTAAGCCACTTCGAATCGTTAAGGGCAAGGTCCTTTTCATGTGGGACGTGCTGTTACCCACCGCCGAAGACTGCGTAAAAGCAACAAGTAGAGAACTAATCACAAAGTATTTAATTCTCCGTACAGAGTACGAAGGCAGGCGAATGACTAGGTATATGATGTCCCTCCTTAGGGTTATCGGGGAGCACCTGGTGGCTTTCTTGTCCCAGTACGGCGAGATTCTGGGTGCTTCCTGTGATAGCCTGACTGGGGAGGTGGAGCTTCGACATTATGCTAGATCGTAAGGCTTTCGTCTCCATCCCCAACTGTCTTGATGTTGGTGGCCTGAAGCTGCCGGTCATCGTGACCGGCCGTAAACCAGTTTTCTGGAAGTGCGGAGAGACTGGTCACCTCTCCTCTTCCTGTCCAGAGAAGAAGGCCTCTGAAAGTCAGGCCCCAGTCGACCAAACTCCCCCTCTGACCGAGTCTTTGAAAATCGCCTCGCCTGTAATGGGCATGCCGGTTACCGGGACCGGAGTGGTCAAACCCCCAGTTGGGTTATCACCAAAGCCCCGATTCCCCGAAGAGCTTTCTTCCACTGTAAGTGCAGTTGAGGAGAAGGGAGAGGGGGAATGGCAGGTTGCTGGCAGGGCCAGAGAGAAGCGTCAGACAGCGGGTCCTCAGTCCTCTGAAGCCCCTAGAACTAAAGGCATATACAGCCCCACTCCCTCTGACAACAGTAAGGGCGACGCCCCGGCTTCAATACCGAATATTCAAGACTTACAGAAAAAATACGACCCATGGTATGAAAAACCCAAAAAATTAAAGAACTTAAACATAAACTAGAACAGCAAAGAAAAACAAAATCCTCTCCCACCAAGAAAACACTTTCTTCCAAATCCACTGCACATTCTCCCCAGCCTTCTACAGTCAGTCAGCAAAAGTCCTCCTCTTCAAAGAAAGCCACTCCTTCCACATCCTCCGACCCACCACTTTCTCCCCATCCCTCAACCCCTCTTTGGAGAGAGAAGTCCTCACTTGCCTCTCCTTCCACTTCTTTTCCCCAATCCTCAATTCCTTTCAGTAGAGACCCCAGCCCTTTTAGACAAACATATACACCCCGTCACACCCCCAGTCCTTCTCCCATCAAATCCCCAGAAATGCTCCCTCCACTAAACAAAAAGCACAGAAGTCCCACGCATGAATGAAACGGAAAAAAACAACAAAAAAACGCATCTACAATCTCGCTTTAGACGTTTGTAAGATCTCACCCATTCAAGCTGAGAAAGCCAGAGATTATGGAAACAGGATCAAAAATTTAAAATATCTGTTATCTATAAAACAATTGAAAGACATTGAAGAACCTCAACATTTCCCAAACACCAAAAGGGTTCTAACAGTAATCAGAACTGAGACGGGGGCAAAACAAGTTTGGTCAATGTTGGACGAAGCTATAGCTTCATTCAAAATAACCCCGCCCATTGGTATCGTCCAGAATGAGAAATTGAGAAAATTGAAGCAATTTTGTGCTGGGAGGGTCCCGGTTTTTGTTCACACCCTCCCTCTATAGAGCACTTAAATTGACATTCCCCTGGGATATCGGCGGAATCTCCCAAGACGGTACCATCAAGACTGAGATGGGCCATGGGTCTATGGGAGAGGCTGTCGGTATCCTTATCGTGACCATGTTCAATTCAGGAAAGCAACCCTAATTGGTCTTCACTATGGCTCTCTGGTTAGCAAGTGTAAATGTCCGAGGCCTGAGGTCGGAGTCTCGCAGGGCGAGGCTCTCTCGTGACCTTCAGCGCCTCGGGGTGAATGTTTGTTGTGTGCAAGAGACCCGGTTTTCTTCTCATGACCGTGAGGACGTGCTGTCTAGGGAATTCTCCATTTATTCAGCATGTTTTGATGGTCGTTCGAGGGGTGTCTCTTGGCTGGTGAGCAGGTCTTTGAAGGCTGCATGTACTCTTGTCTTCGCAGATCCGGGGGGGGGGGGGGGCTTTGCGTGCTGCATGTTACCATAAAGTATAAGGCTCTGCGTCTCATTGGAGTTTATGCGCCCAATAATCATTCTGAGCGGCCTGCTTTGTTTCAGAAGATCGGGCCTTTCTTGACGACATCTCGTCGGGTAGTTTTAGTGGGGGATTGGAATGCCGTCCTTGGCCCCGATATAGATCGTATAGGGAAAAATCCGGGTACTAACAACCGGGATGTGAAACCATTTCAGGACTTTATCGACGAGTTTGGTCTTGTCGATAAGTACCGGAATGAACACCCTTGGGAGGTAGCATGGATTTGGACAAATAGTGGCAACTTGGCTCCTGGGACGCTTGCTAGCTACCACGACCTAGTTAGGAGAGTCGAAGTAGGGCTCTTAGGGTGTCCAAGTTTCCATTATATAGTTTATTCGGATCATAGGCTTGTCCGGGTCCGTGTAAACTTAGATAAGCCTAAGGGTAGGTTGGCTGGTTACTGGAAATTAAACTATGCCCGTGAGCAGGGTTTCCGGGACCAACTGCTACTAATGATACAGAGGGAATTGACGTAGCGGTTGTAAGGAACGCCTGGTGGGATAAATTAAAATCCAAAATTAGAACGTTTGCTGCTGATTTTAGTCGTTGACTCAATCTAGATAAATTAGAGGCGCAAACGACTTTAGAAGAAAAAGTCGACCGGGCAGTGAAATCCCGTGATAGTGGGGAAATAGCCTTAGCTAAGGCAGAGTTGTCCTCCTTGCTTATCAAGAAGGATCAAGCTCTGGTAGTTAAGGCTAGGTTAAAAAGTATATTCTCTGAGCTGACTAATATGGCCGCTGAATTGCGTGCAGAGGAAAATCGGAGCGTCACATTGCCGGATAAGCGGACCGTGACTACAAACGCGGGCATATGCAAGGCCTTTCCAGATTACTTTCAGGAACTTTTCACCAGGGAGCCCGGTCTGAGCCCTGCTCAGTTCGACGCCTATTTAGCCGACTTTCCCTGTCTCGAGGCAGCTGAAGCGGCTGGGTGCGAGGGTCCCATCACAGAGTCGGAAATCTGGAAAGCGCTGAAACAGGTTGGCCTGGATAAATCTCCGGGACTAGATGGTCTTCCATACGAAGTTTACTTGAGGCAGTCGCCCGTTTTTGTTCCTTTGCTGGAACTGATTTTCAACAACTGGATGAAGCAGGAGTCTGTACCTCAACGCTTCACCATTGGTGTGATCAAGTTGCTGCGTAAGGACAAGAACGGTGGGGATGGGTTAGATAACTTTCGCCCTTTAACCATGTTAAACACAGAGTTAAAGATTTTGGCGAAGATCTTAGCCAACCGTTTGCAGCGTGTCCTGTCTAGTCTGAGTGGCTCCGAACAGACTTGTGCTGTGAAGGGCAGGACTATTCAGGACAACCTTCATATGGTACGCTTGATCTTAGAACAAGTCGACAGTGAAGCCGCGCTGATAAATTTAGATAAGTCCAAGGCCTTCGATAGGGTTGACCATCGTTTTCTGGAGGCTGTCTTTTCGGCGGCCGGTTTCGAACCCGACTTTCGCTCCTGGATCCGACTTTTGTATGCGACTCCCGGTGAGCTGGTAGAAGTGAATGGGGTAAGATCGGAGCCTTTCGTATTGTCTCGCTCCATTCGTCAAGGTTGTCCGCTTTCGCCTTTGCTTTACGTTCTTGCGTTGGAACCTTTCCTTCGTAAGTTAAAGGCGAATCCGGTCCTGCGCGGAATTTCCCTGCCTGGGGCTACCACCTCAGCCAGGTATTCTGCCTATGCTGATGACGTTTCGGTTCTTGTGTCGAGCAGAGCCGAGATTGGTGAAGTCAGTAAAGAGATCAGTGGTTATGAGATGGTGACAGGGGCCAAGATCAACCGCGATAAGTCTGTTGGCTTGCGGTTGGGTGCGTGGAAGGGAGTTTCTCTTCCCAAACCTTTCCTCTCGACGGATGGGCCGGTCAAGATACTCGGCGTCTGATTCGGTCCTGATCTCCAGTTGGAAATAAATTGGTCGGAGAGTACAAGGGAAGGCCGAGATCGCGGTTAATCTGTGGTCTCGGAGGAAGCTTTCCTTGAAGGGGAGGGCGGAAGTATGTGTTTCACATATCTACCCGATTCTCCTTTACCGACTCTCTGTACTTCCACTTCCGTATACCACACTAATGTCATTAGTAAAGCTCTTGTTCTCTTCCTCGTGGAGAGACAAGGCCGCTATGGTATCTCGCGAGATCTGTTGCCTTCATCCACTGAAGGCAGTCTGGGTAGCTTCGCATCGCCTTCCTAGACCATTCGGAATCGGATGAGGAGGGGGCCTTCTGGAAGGAAGACCTCCGTAGAAACTTCCCATCCCTGAGAAGTGTGCACTCGAGCGAGGAGGAGGCCCGTTTACCCCGAGCCGAATGCCTCCTATTGTGAATGTCGTATTGCCCTGAAACGCCTCTTATGTGCGTCGGATGGCCTCTCCAACGCCCAGGCGTTGTCTCGTATGGCATTGTATCAACTATTAGTCAGGGGACCCGTTAAGAATGATCTGATTGACGAGCTCGGTCTTACGAAGCAGGAGGCTCGCTCAATATGGCCTTGGGCGCCTGGGTTGAAATGCCTCAATAACGATGCGGCATCACTCACCTGGCTGGTGATTCGTGGGGCCCTCTGGGTCGCCAAAAGACTTTGTTCAGCGGGCTTGGAGAAATCTCCAAACTGCCGACGCTGTATTGCGGAAATCGAGACCATTCACTGCAGGGTAGCGCCGTTGTGCAAGTTTGTTGAAGTCCTCATGCTGCAGGGAAAGTTCTTTGTCCTTGAAGCCAGTTCTGTTTGTAGCAATGTGGTGCCGCAGATGACGAAGGCTGAACAATATGTGTTCTTTTTCTTACTAGGTTTTATGAGAGTCGTGATTTGGACGACGCGTCAGAAGGAAGTCTATGATGGCGAGAAGTTCACCTCTTCTCAACTGATCTTGTTCTTTAAGCATCAGCTTAAAGTCAAGATTAGGACGGAAAGGCGGCGGCTCACCTCATCAGAATTTGGCAAAAGGTGGGTGAATCTTAAAAGGGGCTGACCTGGAGTGGCATTTTGATGCCGGTTAGGCATCAGATATTGTTTTCCTGGGTTGAACTTGAGCAACCCATCCCTAGATTTAGGCTAGAGTAGGTTTTTTGTATTTGATTCCTTAGTTTTTCTTTTCTTTTCCAGTAAACGTAGCTAGGGTGGGTTTGCTCATTGGCCCTTTTTCTTTTCCTTTAGTTTAACTCCCCATCCCCTCTCTCTTTAGGTGGTCAGTGATGTCAGTTCTCTGGTGGATGCTAGGCGCCTTTCGTTTCGCGTGTGTGTTTTTCGTATTTATTGTGGTGTCAGAATGAGTGCGTGTCTGGATAAGTGCTTGGGATGGATGAATATTTTTCTATATTCTTATAGTCCCGCATCGATTTCGTCCAGTTAACTGATATTTCTGCCACATTTAAGCTTTGTGTTTTTTTTTTATTACTAACACGATTTTGTTTAGTTTCTTGTCAATATTTTATAACCATATTGTATATAATCATTGGGGTGTTTTTAACTTGTTGTTTTTTATTCCCCTCCCCTCACAGACAACGATCTGTACATATGGGATCTATTTAGGATTTTCATTGAGACAATGATGTATTTTAGTGGATGTAGTAAGAACGGTAAATATAAATGTGTTGTTTTGGTGGTAGGAATATTGTTTTGTATGATTGGGTCAGTGGTTGTGGCTAGCTAAGTTTAAAAATTAAGACAGATGATGACCGTCCTTTTCCCCATCCCACTTTTTCGGCCTTGTGCCACATTTTCTGTATTTTTACAGGAATAAATATTGTCAGAACTTCAACCCTGGAGAGATGCTAACCAAATCCACGCTAGTCAAACTTTGACCAAACTACACTTTTCGCGCGCTAATTCTTCTGACTCAACAAACAGCACTTCGCTCTCTCAGGAACATTACTTACAACATACTAAAGAAAGTGAATTAACCCACTACTAAAACAGTATTTATAAATCTCAATCCAACATCAAGACAACAGCTAAAGGTACACAACCCTTACAAACTTTGAACAGTAACTTTAACAAATGCACACATACACACTAGTGACTGAACTCCCACAAAGGACATTTTGTAATACGATAAAACATCTTGTTTAATTTCATACACAAACCTTAACCTCAAGCCTACACACATTGAAACTCAGCATAATCCTTCTACATATTTTATTACAACTGTATGTACGAGCAAATTCAGATACAAACCTTTCAAATGAGAGAAACATACAGCACCAATATTGGAAACTTTTCTATTCCACGCACGCGGAACTATCAACAAAAGAACTTTTAATTCAGACATGTCTACAAAACAGCTTTCTTCTACACGCAAAAAAAAGGAATTTTCTTACACCATGTGGTAATAACAATAACTACTACAAGCAAGCCGTTACAACCCTTTCTTTCTACTGGTCTATATTGCTTGACCTTTTCTTTCTCTCGGCAACGCTTGACCTCAACTTCACCCGGCTTACCAAACAGAAAACGACGCCATTTTTTATGAACTAAATTCAACCCTCTTCTGAACTGAAATAGAAAAAGTGTGAACCCCATCTCACAAAGGCGACTCACTGTCCTTTCTCATCCTACATCGATTCAAGACGAATTATCTACGAATTTTGCGACAACGATATCCCATCGTCAATACAGAAAATTCTCCCAACTTACATTCGACACTCGGTAGAAATTCCACATCAGCTCAAACTCCTCTTTCAAACAACTATGACCAGGCCAGCAACACAAACAAACAAACTCATCTTTCAAGCACGACAACGACAAATTCAACTCAATGTGGATAAACGCTGAACACTACCGACTTTTCTCTGACTCACTAGAGAAATATACAACCTTGACAACACAAATACATTCGTCGACTCACGCATTTGCAAACACGGACACATTTTCTTTTCAGCACACAAGAACAATATTTAAAACTTTTTACATGTGAAAAGTTCATTTTTCTCACTTTTCATCCAAAGGCGGGGTATTATCGGGTTATCTCCTCTTCGTTTCGTAACCCTTTCAACAGGGGTCTCTCTCCCACGTGTATAAATACTCGTTCATCCTTCTCTCTTTCTCTTTTTCCTGCTTATGCCCACGTGTGAGCAACTACCTCGATTTCGGCCGCGGGCCGAAACCTCGCACGTGGGGCGAGGTACAAAAACTTTCTCTTTAAAATTTCCGATATGTGAACTCTTACACACAACCAGCGTTTCCCATATTCTGGGAATACGCTAAAACAAATACACCCCGTACGGACATTTCAATTCCACACACAAACAACTTTCCATACAGACACTAACGTTTTATTCATGTTTTAAATGATGTATTTGTAATTCTTGTATCAATCTGTTTGTCATTAATATATATTTGCTTTGTACATATATATCTGTCTTGTTCGTTTTATTTTGCTTTCTTTGGACTCCATCATAGTCCAACACTACTATGTAGCGGGACTGGCCAGCAGGAAGTCTTAGTCCAGAGATTTTATCCTCGCATTAACCCGCCGGTCACCTACACCTTCAATGTTCTTATTTTTATATTTGTTGTGGGTGAATGTCTTGTGAACAACTACATTTCTAAGCCTTCTGATAACCTAACTTTCTGATACGCAAAATACATTCGCCAATCTGCAACACACTGGTAGGAGAAGTATCACAGCTTCGCGCTGCGACTGGGAGTTGACCCCGGGCCGATAATACTGTGTCACATGTGTGTGAGTGTGCTATAATAAGTGAAACCTGATTACAGTGGTTTCAAAAGGAAATGGACATACAGATAGATGATCAGACTTACGGTTATGAATAGTTCTTTGTGTTCTGTGAATATTCCTTTGAATGGTGTGTAGTCGTCCCTGACTGTGGTATTGTCATGGTAACGAGAGAATTATGGTCGCGTGTTTACAGATTCACGCGCTTGTCATCGTCGTCGGATCTACATCCAGCTGCTGACTGGGTTTTTGATGTATGTGTTTTTATTGCTCCCGAAATCGGGGTATATTTTGTTATCCTGATCATGTGATTGACTCTAAGCGAAAACTTTTAGCGCCCAGTGACCACTTCATTTGGAGTTCAAACGTACGGGCGTAGTCGGAAACATAGCACGTGACTGTATTGTCCAATCAAATTCCAGAAACCACTTATAATTTAATTTTGGATCCTATTTTTATTGATTTGTACAAAAGTTTTCGTTTTAGTGATTCTGATCCAATTTATGTGTGGGCGTTTCTTACTTATTTGTGTTTACCTATTGGTTGTAAAATATAGGATTTTATATCCTAAAACAATGCTTTCCGAGAAAAAGGAAAGGAAAGATGTGGTATTTTGGTGATTGTTTTGTGAAAGTAAATGTTTTGTTATGGTGAAAGGAAAATTGTAAGTACGAATGGATCAACGAATGAGACTAGATAGTTTTCAGGTAGGACTAGAGAAGACCAGTCTTTCCCCCCTCTCCATTTTTAGCCTTTGTGGCACATTTTGTATTTTAAAATGCAAATAAATAATAACATTGGAATAGTGGCACATTTTGTATGTTAATAGCAAATAAATATTAAGAACATTGGAATAGTGATACTTGTCGAGACAACATAGTTCACTCTAACCAAATCTGATAGTCATTACTAATACTTCTACTTCTTTGTATATATTTCTGTTTGTAATATATCTGTGTTATTCCATACCTGTGTTCGAGTTATTCTTCATTGGTTCTACCTTGGACCATCACCGTGGTACAAGAAACTTGGACCATAACAAGAACTTTCTGTGAAAATTAAATAGTGTAGAGGACCGTGGGGTGAAGATGTCAAGAAAACACATGGGTTAAAATTTTCTGCTAGCCGGTCCAGCTACATGAGAATGTCGGACTTTAATTAAGTCCAAAGAAGACAAAGAAAACAAACAAGACCGATAATTATATATAAACAAATATATGTATTAACAACGAGGTACAAAGACATGGACAGTTACATAGAGTTTGTGTGGTGAAGACTTATGTGTGTGTGTGTATTGTGGTGAGTGTTCGTACATACGTGTATTGGTATTGTTCTTAGCGTGTTCCCAGAATTTGGGAAACGCTGTATTTGTGAGAGTATTAGCTGAAATGAAGAAAGAAGAGAAAGAATTACACCACCTCCACGCGAGGTGTGATACGGCCCAATGCCTGAGGGGAAAAGAGAGATCCAGGCAAAAGATCACCCAGTATTTATAGCAAGGGGTGAGAGACACCTGGTGAAGGATTAAGGAACTAAAGAGGAGCTAACTCCGACAATAGTATTAATAACCCCCTTGAAAATAAATAATAATAATATCTGGACAAAGGGAGATGTTGCATCAGTAATTACTGATAACTATAATAATAAGTATTGAGGTTAAGGGTCCACGTGTGTTCTAATAAAGTTTGTTAAACTGTTAATACGTGTTTGTCGTCGCTCCTACTATCCAGTCAGCAGCAGCTGCTCAGAAAGTGATTCACTTTCTGAGATGAATATTACCCTTGTAGCAGCCCACGGAGGGGTTGTAACGAAAGAGTTACCGAAAGAGGGCATCCATTGTTCCCCGCGAAAGAAATTCGCATGGAATCGTGCATTGTTTGTAGCCGAACCTGAGTCTTGCATTAGCCAGTTAAGGTAGATTTATCAGAATAAAAGAACGATCGAGATCGAGACCAGTGTTTTAGAGTAAGGCGTTTTTAACGGCGTTCTTGAAAGGGCAGTTGGTGAGAAGAAACTGAGACGAGAGATTGTGTTTCTTTCCGTTTTTGTATTTTAGTTCACTTTCTTTTTACTTCAGGTTACCACTTAAATACGATAAAGAAATACAATTGAAGATATTGATACTAAAAATGAGTTATAACAAAGGCAAAGTTCTTAATTAAAAAGGTTCAAATTTTATTATCGGCAACAACCATCAACTGCATGTAAAACTGTTGATTTGTAAGAACTGAAAGAAGTGGTGAAGTATTAAAACACATAAAATATTGCTCCATATTGTGTGTAGATATGCAAATATGATTAATTTAATATTCCTGAAAGGGAGCAAGGTAACCATATGCAGGTGGTAAGTCTTTGAAAATGTTCATGTTTGATATAGTCCTTGATGAAAGGAAAAGTTCGTGGTTGAAACTCGTCGATGTTGAAATTAATAATGCGTCGGTGAATGACTAGTCTCAGTTCATAAGCTCAAATGAAATGACTTGAATAAAATGATTTGGGACTGGTAAGTAAAAGTGCAAAATAGTGGCGTACTGAATGAAGAAGATGCCGATCAAGGCATGCCATGCCGTTAAGTAAATTCAAAAATTGGCGGGAAGCCAAATCAAAGTGTCGTGTAGAAGTAGAATTCAATATGACTGGGTTGATCGACAGAAAGATGGGGTGACTCAACTGCCAATCCAGAGCGACGCCAAAGAAAAGACAGGGAAAGCAGTGTTATTGCATCTTTCCCAAAGAGAAGGAAAAGCAATATCTGAGTCTTTACAAGAAGGTAGAAGTGAAAAGGAAAGAAAACAAACAAAACAAGAAGGAGGACAGCTTCACCGTAAAGTGTCGTGTTGCTAAGTAGAATTCAATATAGTGATGTGTTCCTTCAAGCAACCCACCCGGTAAGTGAGGGATCAGTACTGTCGTAATGACAGGATTGCACGTAACCCCCGGGAGGGGGGATCCTGAAGGCGAGGCTAAGAAATCTCTGGGTTTATATAATGTTGTTACTGTCACTTAGTTTGTCTTTCCTATTTTTTTACTTAAGAAATTAAGTAGATATTTGAAAAACATCTTTTCTTTAAGCAAAGGTTCCTATTATTATTCCGAAACTGTTCATCAAGGTTTTATGATTTGAATATACATGATTTTTGAAACATTGAAGGTTTTGTTATAATTTCGAAACCCTGGTACATAGAACTACATAAACAAAACCATTGTCAGTCAAGGGAGCTAGACCACTTCCGGTTGCCAAACCAGTGGACGCGACACCCTCGTGAACGAAATAAGAAATTCTGACAGTGATATACTTGGCTTGTCAGACATACCGGACGAAGATACAGTGTATGACTGTCTCCACACAGTTCACACCTGGCAACCAGAGAGTGTTTGGTTGGTATCTGTTTACATTTGATTCGATAGCCAGAAGCAACCTGGTTACAGTCGATTCAGTGAACGGGCTTCGGCTCCGCGTACGTACCGTTTATAGCAGTATTCAATGCACAGACGAGTGGTAGATTTATAAATGTGCATGATGGATTCTGACAAAATATTTTCTGGCATGATACAGGGAACCAAGCACTAGATGTGCCAAATAATCCAATATAGGTGCTCCAATTCATGTCAGTAGAAAAATCTGAGCCCAAGAAGGTTGCTCTCCTGGAGTTTAGAAAGAACCATGCTGATGACAGGCAGAAATGTTCTTTATGGTGATTAAATGAAAGTAGTTTTTTTTGGTGGGGGGGGGTTAAAATTTACAAGCCATATCTTGCTCTGGTTAACTACTGACTGGAGATCCTTTATTGAAATTATTACGGAGTCGCTAACTGGGTGCCCTGTGATTGGATGAAAAACAACCAATCACAGGCTACCTTTTTAGATTTTCACCAAACCCCCACGAGAGTGGTTTTTACGAACTCTCTTCCTCCTTTGCTTGTTGGGACCCTCAGAGACAACACGTTCCCCGTCTGCACTCTCCGTCATCTACACACCAAGACACGTGCGAGGATTTAGATAGCAACTGAAGCTCAGAAGTCAAGGCTCTATTTCTTCAACCCAGCCAAAACGACACAGGAAATGTAAAACTGTTAAAAGGACGCATCTTTCAGATAAGTTCCGCAAACCCGACTGTTTGCAAGAAACTTTCCTCTCTTTTCCTACAAATACAAGTTTTTTCAATCATTTTCATCTGTGTTTGTGTTCCTTTCTTCTTGCCGGCGTCACAATGTTTTTGTTACCAAATATAATTGTGAAAATCTAAATACCTTTACGAGAGCAGTTACCAGGTCGGTTCTGTTGGCTTGCTACTAAAACAGGATTAAATAGCTGTATCATCTGCATGAATACATTGGGAAGGTTTTTGATGAAGATCAGAAGCAGCATAAGTTCAAGGATAGAGCCTTGGGGGACACCCGCATTATTATGAAATGATCTAGAGGCATGCCTATTCAACATGACCTTAATTACACGATGTTTTTATGAACAATGAGCCAAATACTTGTCCACCATAACCCTTGACTCTGCGGAGGAGGCCAGCATGTCACACCCTACCGAATGACATAGATATATCTAGGGCCACAGCTGTTCTTATCTAAAGCTTGATAGACAAATTTAGTGGTGGCCATCGGCAGTAGATCTGATGAAACGGAAACCGTATTGTTTGTCCGAAAGGGGGCCGTGCAAAGAAAGATGCTTAACCAATTCGGCATCGATTAGAGTCTTGAGTACTTTGCCAAAAAGAGGTAAGAGGCGACAATTTGATGGGTCAGAGTGTTCCCCGGAGTTCTTTAAAGGCAGAAACTACAGTGGAAGACTTCCAACAGGCTGGAGAGCAAGAAAAAGCAAAGCATTAGTTGTAAAGTTTGAAGAGAACAGGAGCCAGTTCAGGAGCACATTTCTTTAGGATAACCGCAAGGATGCTATCAAATCTGCATGTCTTGTGGAGAATCTAGTTTAAATAGATAGTATAAAACATGGACGGATTTATACACATATTACTCAGTAACGCCTCTGTTCTAGGGGTTCCCCCTAGAACAGAGGCAGAGATACTTCAGATGAGTCGAGAGTGGCGTGTGATACTATGTGACACTGGCAAACGGAAAGAAAGCGGTTAAGTTAAAAATATAAGCTTGAGACGAAAAGGGTAAAGAATAGAACGATGGACAGACTGTGAGAAAGTAAAGTTTCGAAAGTCTATTTCTTTTTGGGACAGAGATAACTCGAAGAAAAGTGATTCCGTTTACAAGATATTACCACAGGGGCCATCTGGCAATACTTAGCTGAGCTGATGACACTGCCCAAAGAATGCCAGTTACCAAAACACAAATCGAGCGATAAAAATTTTCAATTTTAAAGACAGGGCAAAATTGGAAATTGTAAACAAGTCAAGAGGGTAGAATTTACTTATGTAAAAATTCAACCTAGAATTTTCAAAGTGCAATGACCCTAACAAAATAGAGAGATAACTAGCCGGGGGAAACAGCTGGTTCTAACTGTATAAACAAAACCAGGCTGGAAAAATTTGCCGATGAGAAATTAAAATGATAATTTTAATGAATGACCATGAATTAAGCCACGCCACACAGCTGAGAAACAGATGGGTTGAATGACAACCAAGATGACAGGCGCAGGTGAAATACCAGGAAGGAATTTCCCACGCCCTTTAAGCAGTGTTAGTGCGGGGTACAAGGAGTTGGGCGGATCGATCGATATCCTGTGACCGCTACCCATCGAAAAAGGGATCTTTCCAAATTTGGAGATATAATTATCCAGAGCCAGGCAAAAAGAGGCTCTTGTCGTAAGATAGGAGAAACACCGATAACCCTAACCACGTCGACCCCGATGCCATTTTTTTGGGTGAAAGTCAATATAAACAGAACACTGAAGCGACCAAGCCAGAAGTTCCAGAGACAAGTTATTCCAGACGAGAGACGACCACTCTGCCGAATCCCACGTGACTTGCTGCCAGACAGAACCTCTGATTTAGGTCTTGTTCCAGACTTAGCTAAACTGGGCAAAGTGTCACGATAGGATCCAAAGTGAGAAGGGTTAATACTTCTGTATCAAGAATGAATATTTCTGTACAAAGAACAATATAAATCACATAGAAATAGACCCTGAAGAAATTCCTGACTTTATTTTGTCTGCAAGAACATTTTTTTATTGTTCCTTTGTGACATAGCTTTGCTAGAATCGAACCAATACTACAATTATTGGCAACAAATTGATTTTTGCCAGTTCCGTGATCAATCAACACAACGTGGGCAGAGAGATGCGCAGATCGAAGAGACCAACTCTAACGGCCAGCGGCAGCATTGTTACAGGAATTGGAAGGGAATTTCACTCTACATTATCTGAAGGAGATGCCAATACTCCAAACTGATTGAAGAGAGGAAGAACTGGGGAACTTGCTTTTGTTCAGTCCACTCTTGCAAGGCCATCAATAATCTCTAGAACCGGCAAGAAGTGTTACAGGAGTTGGAAGAGAATTTCCGAGCAAATGCTTTTACCATTTCTTCAGATACCATCATGGCTTGGACTGGTGCACACTGAATTTGCTGTAGAAACGTCTTTAAGACTGGTGAATCTGTAACTGCAACACAAAGAGCTTTTCGTGCTCATTTCATGTTACATCAGAATGCTGTTCTGAATAGTAAATCAATATTGGGTTGAAAATTTCAGGTACACAGGTTTAGCACTTAAAAGAAAGCCACCTGGAAAACATTGTTGCACTCCGGAAAATGTCCAGGCTGTGAGAGCTGATATCAGCATTTCTTACAATGATTTTAATTTTATTTAATCCTCTCAAACAATGAATAATCTTATATGTTCTAGTCCTTTTGGCAGGTCACTATCAAAGCTACACCAGAGCTAATTTTTCCAGACATGTAGTCAAATTACTGAAAATATAACCTTTTTCGTATTCATTGCATTCAGTAAAGTCAGGAAAATTGAACCTCTTTTTGGATATTTGACTGTACAAAAAGATTCAATAAATTCACTGAAAATGTTTGTTGATGAGAGCTGCAGACGTGATTATGTCACGAAACAGAAACTGTCATGAAAAATATTGAACAAATTCCAAGTACATGCAAGATTATCAGACGCTTTCTTTAATTGGAAACATCACTGCTTCTACTAAGGCTTGGAAGCTCCAAACAACACAAAACATTAAGAGAGAAAGAAAGGTTTTAAAGCTTCCCTGTTCCACATCAAATTTCTGGGAAAATGTGAACAAAGGCTTGAGATACATGGAGATAAGAAGGGCACAGCAAGTAAAAGCCACGCTACTCAGATGCATCGACTTTGTTCAAGCTGAAGCTAGATACAAATGGTGAGTGTAAAAACTCATTTTTATTTGAAAGCTCTTACACTTGAAAATGACAAAAACTGGGACCAGAATATTTTGAGGAAACATGTTCATATTTGGAGAATGTTGTAGAATCCTGAGTTTACAAGATCTCCATAGCAAAGTGAAAGAACTTTTTGACAATACTGCTGATCAAGTCTACGATACTAAGCGGACGAAAGAGAAATTAGAGAAAATACATTGCAAACATTTATTTTTCACAGAGATCAAATGAAAACACAATATGCTTCCATGACATGGCTAGTTCTAGTAGCATGGGCTTAAAATGAACAGTTTATCTACCCACACCAAGAGAATTAATGGAGGATGAGAATGACAAGTAAACACGTGGGTAACTTTAAAACAAGATAAGGAATTGTGTAAAAATTGGTTGAATGCACACATAGGAAAAGAAAGGGGCAAATGTTTGTGCTAGTCCAATAGGCAAAACAAACCCAAACTTCTCACCGTGTCTCAATCTCCAATACAGCAATCCTCGAATCTGTCTATATTTCTGAGATGAGGTATTATGTACATTATTTACATTATTCGGATTATTGTCTTCATCTTTGTCGCCATATTTATTACAACGTTTCGGCCGTTGTACGCTCCGACCTTCTTCAGATAGTTGGAATGTCGAACTGAACTCTTTATTTCGCTCACTGGGGTAGACTGTTCTAGTTCCAAGAGCCATGTCTAATGGATGTCAGTTATCAGTTATCTCCTGGTAATTCCCCTCTTCAAGTTCTCCACCGCCTTAACCAGGTATTGAACTCACACTATTTGGGTCCTGTCACTGGATCTAACTAACGCCTTTATTCACTATACCATGTGTCCTTGGGGACATCTATGAATGGATTTCTGGATATTATAAACCTAATGTCTTCAGCAACCATTTTTTACCAGTGCACGTATTGCAATTTTTGCTGTTATCATTTCATATTTTTATCAGAGCTCATATTGCAATTTTTGTTATTATTACTTTTCTCTGACACACCTTATTACTGGTTCCCATATTGTATTCATTTCTATGCTCGGTCGGCTCAGGAGATTTTTGTGGCTTAGCATATGTGTTGATTCCTTAAGTTTACGAATTTTCCAATGGTGTTCTTTGTCTACGATCTCAACCTGATCCCACAGAGGGCGGTGATATCCCTTTTCTCTCCATATGTGGTCAGCCACGTCTGATTTTTCCACTTCCCCTCGTGTTACAGTTTCGAAGAGGAACAACGAGAATCTCGTTCACAGACGAAGTACGACCTGGAGTGTCATAGGGTTCTCTGGCATTGGTCTCTGAACTGCTGGTATTGGAGGAATCACTTGGTAAACTCGATTTTAACTACACGAATCGTTCACTCTCCTTTGTGTTGCTATTAGAACCTGATGATGGATATGATCCCATAAAATTCTTAACGTGCCGCGGCGTTCCATCAATCCGCTCCGACTGCGGACTGATCACTTGGATTACGCGGCTCGTTTTGAATTTGGTCGTGCATCTACCGTGTGGAGACTTTACTCAGAGATGTTCTTTGTATGCTCCTTGAATGTTTTGTGGTGCAAAAGAGTGCGTGGCATAGATGTTTCGTACTCGGATGTGGTAGCTATACAGCACGTCGGCCGGTGCTGTGGAAGATGAAAGACTGTCCTTGGGAGTGACATTGTGCCAATAGTCCGTCTCTGGCACCGAACATTGCTTTCTGGCTGCGATGGTCTTGAAACTTCTAAGACTGCGTCCGACAATCCCATTCCCAGACGGTACATGAACGCATCGGAATCTCAAGTTCACCCTCAGCTATTTAAAAATTTCTTAAAGTCAATATTTCAGCTGGCGGGCCCCGCTCGTAGAAAAGTGATTCCAACTAACGAATGACACAAGCGGAGTCTTGACGACGCAGCGGGCGCCATATTGCGAATCGAGAAGGACCGCAATCAATGGGCGTTAAAAAATGACCGCCTCCGTAGTGGGTAACGTCCGTCGCCAATCTAAGTTAATTTTACACCTTGTGTCCCCTTCTAACGCAGCACCGGTGATGGATCAATTGACCGGCAGGCTTCGCAGGCTTTGACAACAGATTCGACAAGCTTTCTAGACACTAATGGGTCAACAGACCTGGCAAAGAATAAGGTCCTTTTCACACCCGGGTGGGCACTTTGGTGGTGTATATTGGTCGCCTGGTTATCGTTCAATCTACTCTCCAGAATGGCGCAGCCTTTCGATAATGGCTCTTCTTGTCTATGTAAATCAAACCACGTTCGTGGCACTCGAGTCAGGTTGTCTGCGAGGTTTAGACAGGATTTCATCAGCGTCAAATCTATCGTCAAGGCGTATTCCTCCGCCAATGCTCGCAATGTCTCTAAGCGCCTTCTTACCGACATCTCACCAGTCGCCTTTGTGTTCACTCGTGCCTTCCCAGTCTGTGTGTCAGATATTCATCGCATGTCGAATCCTTAACCAAATGTAACATCGATGCTCGCCATTGAAGGGCCAAATTTACACGTTTTATTGCTGCATCGAGCTCAGCCAAATTGATATGCTTGGCATTTTCAGCTGGACGCAACCAACTAGCATCCTCCACGATGCTCCCATTTATTTCTAGTGCCACCCAAACCTTCATCTCACTACCATCAACGCACCAATCTCCTCTCACGGGATTCATCTCGCGTACTTTGGCCATTGTTTCCGTTAGCATGCTACGGATGGAGACATCCTTGACTTTATCATCCCATCCGTTGGTCACTGCCTGCGATCGCCTGTCGCTTTATAAACGCAGTCGACACACTGAGCCATTCACATACGGGGAAATGACCCACAAGTTTTCCGCACAGGGAAAAGATCCTCCGACGGGTGACGGTCTGTGGAACGTTTGGGACTTCGCTTCCTCGTTTCCTTCGAAGTATGCCCCCCCCATACCTGCAGGCCCGGGACTTTGGCTCCGTCTTCCAATCGCTCTGGATCTTTACAGATGAGCCCATAATCGGAGACGTGCGCTGCAGAAACCAGTTTTTCATTGATTAAAATGTCGTCGATATATGCCAACGTGGCACTCTTAATCGCCTAATCTTGATTCACTACTGCGTCGATGACAGCTCTCATGATGAGCGGCGCCACATTTAATCAGAAACTCAATCGTGTAAGGCAAAATCGCTGATCCTTAAAAATCACAGTCTGAAAGGACAATAACACCTTATCAAAATGGATTTGAAAATAGGCCTTTCTTAGGTCCAAAAGCGATACATCGGCTCCTTGTCGTCGCCATTCTCTAAGCTTCTTCGCGCACACGTCCGCATCAGAAGTGAATGCCACCACTAACTCATTCAATTCGCGATAGTCAAGCACCGACCGGACCTTCTACTTGTGCTCTTGTACAATCAAACCCCTGCATACAGTCTCTGGCCATTTGGTTAGGACCAGAGCACCTATAGAACATGACAGCTCCTTTGCGTGAGTTAGCGGGAAGACATTCCTCGTCTGTACGCATTTGTTGAGCAGACGCGGCGACTGATTCCTCGTGCTCCTTGTCATCAATTATGATAGCCCGGGCCCGGGTTAGAACTGCTCCAGCCATATTATCCATCTTAGACGACGCCCGGTGAAGATGCCAAACATGTTGTGGCAAACCGGTAAAAAATACGCACGCCATCCAACGTTCGGGCAGCGACCCTCCTACCAGTCGAACCAGACGATGCAACTAGGCCAAAAATTCATTCATCTTGTCGAAGTCGTCGCGCCACGAATCTGTACGTATGCGGTCATAAGGGCCCGTTTGATCTCTTCCGCATCTGCCTTCTGTTCCTTTCTCAGTCGCCAATACACTGCGAGAGCACCGCTTCGCAAACGTGGCGGCAAGACACGCTCGACTTTGTCCATGACACAGAGCTCGCAGACTAACTCAACGTTTTCGATCCATTCTATGATCGGCAGATCAGTCGCGGCACCGCTGAACTCTGGAATCAGCTGGATGCCAAAGGCCTTGTCCGACATCATGGAAAAGAAGGGAAAAAATAGCCGAAATAGCTTGTGTAAAAATTGGAGGCACACACAGGAAATGAAAGGAAAAAAAAGTTAGTGCAAGTCCCATAGGTTCGCTAAGCAAAACAAATCCACATTTCCCTCCGCGCCTCAATCTCCAATACACCAATACCCGTCAGAAGCGAAACGATATATTTATTATTGCATATATACAATAATTGTGGCACATGGCCAAAGGAGAAGTGGGGAGAGGCTGGTCTTCGCTAACTATCCTAGTCCTAGTTAATCACTATCACGACCCATTCATCCAAAACAATTGATCCACAAGAACTCATCCATCATCATTCAATACTATATATACCACAATACCACATATTTAACAGAGGAACTACAAAAAGCACCACACGATATAAAAATCTCAAAATGTTTAATTACAAGAATATATAAAAATTCCATGAATCGTGAAATAAAGGGGGAGGGAGTGAAACCAGAAAACTAACAGAGGATTACAACAAAACAAATGTTAGTAGGACTCGACCACCCCTCAAAATAAGGTGGCCACTGTATTCTATTGCCAGACAGAATCAAATAGCACACTCAATAATGGAGTGGGAAGGGTAAAAAATAAATGACGGAATGGGAAAATCAAAGTCTGACCCAGCCGAGATAAATAGAAAAAAAGGGGGGGGTGCAAAAAACAAACTGGGGAGGTTCTGAATCTTGACCTGGATCATAACAAAAGAGAGTGCCGGGACAGGCCAGGAACAACACATTCAAATTAACTAGGAAATCAAACAGTGTCTAGCTTAACCGGGGGTGGGGAGGGATCACAGGAAACCGCTCCGTTGTGACCAAGAGGATTAAAAAAGGAACTCGATATTAGCCCCTTTCACACAAACCAAGATCGCTACTTTCACTGAAATCAGTTCTATCTTCACCTTCAGCTGATACTGAAAGAATCCGACCAGAGCCTCGTATTGCCTCCATCCACGTCGTTCATATCACCATTCGGAGCCACGGCTACCAGCATCAGAAACACCATTCGTTTTTCCCCAGAATACGAGGTCGACACATTATCGCACACGTATGCGAGACCGATGAGCACGAGAATATCGGGAGCGATACGAGCCGTTAACTCGTCGACATAGTCCCAGAAAGGACGCACCTGATTACAATAGAAAAGGCGTATGAAAACGTTTCTTCTAACTCGAGGTCACACCGATGACAATCGGGCAAATCCGCCCCGCCACATCTGAAGATCCTGTCATTGATAGCACGTTCCGAATCAATCGCCAGGTAAGCAAAAACTCAGTGTTACTGAGGTAATTCGACGCCGGTGGCTTCTGTTGTTGAAGCCGTTCTACCGGTTACTTTCCCGGCTGCTCCTTGGGTGGATTTTGCTGCTTCGGTGGGACATCCTTCTGTGGGGACGAGGGTGGGGTTCTGCTGTCGACTTTCGTCCCTTAGTTACCACCTCCTCCCAGACACCACCGGGGTCTTGCCAGACTCTGTCTTCACAGTCACTATTGTTGTTGCTGTTGAGCGTGGTTGTGGCGCCACAATCTTCCCGGAGCACGCCTTGGCCATGTGCCCCACAGAACCAACATTCTTCTATCCTTACACATTAATATGTTGGGAATGTCCGTAAAGCTCTTGCGGGTTAATGTTATTTCCAGGACAATGTCGTCAGTAGCAATACCTGCCTTGCTGATTACATCCTCCACTTTCCCGTACTGAGCAAAAAAAGCCTACATTCTGTCTTCTGTAATGTCTACGGGCACCCCATGAACTGTCACTTTTGTTCTTCTGGTGCCCATGCACTCCGTTTGAAGCCGGGGTATCTTTGAAGTTAAAACACTCCCGGCCAACTGCTCGGATGCCAACAGTACATCCCACATAGCCCTTGATCTTCTGGCCAATATTTTGGGCCCAATTTTTAAATTCTTGAGGGCCTTCTTCTTGGTTTCCCTGCTGACAGCAATTAAGTTCTGACTTTTTGCAGCGTCTTTTTGGGGCCTGGTTTCTGACCAGGCCGACTTTTTAGGAGCTTTAACTTCTTCATTCTGTACGGGGTTGTATTTGCGTCAAATCCGCCATGATAGTGGAGGTACTATCACGACGGTAATACAGATTCTGTTTTTAAAACAGTTCACTTTAAAAATAAATTTCACAAAATGAAATAAAAACTAAAGAATATTTAAAAGAAAGAATCTAAAATAAGAAAAACGGACTAGAATCCAGAGTGAATAAACAAACAAAATGGAATTAACAAACTTGGCTTGCCAAAAAAACAAGTCTGACGAAAGAAATAAAAATAAATGAAAAACGGGAGAGGAGTAAAATACAAAATAAATAAAGCTTACAAATACACAAAGAAAGACAAACTAAAATAAAATGCAAAAACGTTCAAGGATAACAGAAATATAAAAAGAAAAACTTAACGTAAATCAATTGTTCAATTCCTCGTTCGGCTAACTTTGGCTAGACCAAAACAAACACGCTATACCAGAAGCGAAAACGAAGCTCTTGAATGGGCATACCATGCTTTTATGCACCTGACCCAGCCATCGAGCGCATAGAACCAGCCAATAAAAATGACTACAAGTGACACCACCACGAAGTGCTGCCCCATTCTCCGTCTCCAAAATCCCTTGCAAAACATACACGCGACTGTGACCCTTTTGGGTCACCGAGGTAAGGAATTTATTTACACATTTACACGCTTGAAGTTGTACCAGTAGAGTAGCTCGTTTCAGGAAAATAACTCAGAAAGTTTTAAAGTCCGTAGTTTTTACGAATTATCACGAAGAGGAAATGTTCATACAACAGATTAAATGACCTGACACAAAATAATATTAAAAATGTTAAAACAAAGGTAAGAGAGTTTGTTGATCATAGAAGGGACGTACGGTTGCATACGTTCAAAAATAGACGAAGAGAGATAGTTTGAAACATTTAACTTTCTTTGATTGTTGAAAGTTCTCGAGGTCAACCGTACGAACGTAGGCAGAAACATGACATTATTATTATGGATCAATCAGAAAGCATTTTTCGTACTGATTCTGGAGCCGATGTTAATGGGTTCAGCACTAACTGAGAATACTTAGCTGTGATTCTCTTTTAACAGAGAATGTAGAAACCAAATTCTACAGGTCTATCACCACTAAAACAAGTGAGTATTGGACAGTGTTTACCGAAAGCCATAAAAAGGATGTTCTGTACTTCCTAAATTGATGTTTGGTTCGGCAATAGAAATTGATATTTTTAGCTTATTAATGAACTGTTTAAACTTGGACTTAGTATTTCCTCTGAAGAAATATAAACAAACAGTTCTTGGCATCACTGATGTTGACGAAGTCTTTTTTTTTTACTGCATTTGCTGGATGCTTCAATCAGTAGGTAGCTGACAACAAATCACAAACTCCAGATGGTAACAACACCTTCCATCAGGGCCGGTGCGCCTTACCTACGACCTTGGGGGTGGAAGGAGTTTTTTGGGACCCCGTTGTGGCCGCTGCCATTTTTAAAAATTATTTTTAAACTGGTGTTACATTGTCAGTCATCAACTAATATATAAGAAGTGCTATTTTCAGTAGCGCTTATTTTTTTTTTCTGAACAGTTCTTTTAAACCAATTGGCTATTCTATCTCAGTAAAATCATTTTTTATTCCGAGATAATCCATTAAGGAGGATCTGATTTTATTTTATTAATAGTAATACTAACTAAAAGTCCACGGCTAGTAATTCAAATAAAATTACTAGTCCCTATTTTTTATATTTCTAAAAAGATACAACCAACAAAATGATCGCTTAAAAAATAAAACTGTTTTAAGATTTCAACACAACAAAAATTTTCCCGAAAACTGAAATTCTGTTTTTAAAACAAATTTTTAAGACAATCCCGTTTGTGTTGTGTTGGAATCTTTGTAAAACTTTTTTTTAGCGGAGATGCGTCGGCGATTAATCTTTATGGAAATGTAAAGTTTCCGACTTAAACATTTTTTGAATAAAATTTAGTCATGAAAATATTGGTGGTTATTACAAAAAATAATAACATTTTCTCAACTTTAAAAAAATAATAAAAACTTTTCATTATAAAAGTAAATAGTTAATGAAAATTTCATTTAAATTGGATAATTCCCTGATTTTTGGCAATTTAAACAAAGTGCTGCCCTTCCCTGCCGATTTCCCTTCGAGAGTTTGTGGTCCCCAGGTTGGGAAACTGAAATCAACATGTTGTAGAGAGGGGACCCCTTTCGAAGTTACTAGGGGTCCCCCAAGACCCTAGCACCAGCCCTGCCTACCATGAAATGAGGATGATCACACAATCCAAGAGTGATGCTTACGAGACCAAAGCATAAACTAAGTGATATTATTAGGAAAGCACCGTCCATATCGTGTGGTATGATTTTCCACTCCAAAGAAATTCATTGACATGTAATGGCAATTTACTGCATTTTTAATACTGCTGCTAGACAAAGATCTAACTGGTTTTGTTTCCATAAAGAAATATTAATAATTATGCTGTCAGTGTTGTGTCCAATTATAATGTTTTTTAAAAATAATTATAACAATTATAATTAACTCACTGTTTCAAAGCCAGTGAGAACCGACCCCCACTTTTCTTCTGTACACACACACATTCTTGACATTATCACTATCGGACAGGCAGTCATCGAACATTTGGGCTCCTTTTCCTTTATCAGAACATAATGCTACATTTCTCTCTTTGCATTCAACAAAAAATTGAGGTAAGAAAATCACAAACACATCTTGTATTTTTCCAACTGAATTATCTGGACACTCATTGTACACATCTATAATAAACATACACGAGAAAGACTGTATAAACTTTATCATCCGGTCAGATTCCAATCCATATTTGATATTTGACACCCAATTCAATTTTACCCAGTATTACTGTCTCTTGTGTCTCCCGCAATTTTTGTTCCGTCACCAATTATTAGAACGGGTTGGGAAAATAAGAAAAAGAACAAAGAAGAAAAGAATTGTAAATATTTTTTTTTGTTATTCTGATATAAACATCATATCGTGACTTATTCGGGCGTCGTTCATTTTATTTTTCAATTTTGTATGCACGTGTTCAACTCTTTGGTTTAACCCCAGTGGAAATTCGGCCTGACCCTCTTAAGATCAAAATCACAACGTGGGTAAGAGAGGTCAACTTAGAGACCAGCTGCTGTGTCAAACGCCATCAACAACTGATGAGTGGGCTGGCGGCCTGTTCTCTAATACCAGGATCAATCCTGACCAAGCGAGCAGAACGGGATTGACCCCGAGTATCACCATACCTCGTGACCGAACCCGGAACACCGTCATAATGGAATGGTATCAGTAATCAGTACAAGTCACGAGACGAGTAAACAGCATGTGTAGATGGGAAACAACTGGTGGTCTATATAGATCTTCCAACCTAAGATTAATTTTCCAAGTACAATTCTTTTACTGTTGAAGTACCTTTCAATTGGGCTGACTGAAACAATATTCAAGAAACATTAGATGATGCATTTCCATTAAAACGAGCTGACAAAATCAAATCATTAGTGTCACCATTGAAAAGATGATGGTGAATATTGACCCATTAGTTTGTTGAATCATACTTCTACATTTGTTTAAAAACCCATGGCTTAGAGTGAAACTTATCCCAAATCAATCTAAGTAGCCCAACAACTGATTAAAAGTAACTAAAAACGTGTTCCGATTGGCTAATAAAAAAAAAAATTAAAAAAATCAATAGTTCATGTTCTCAACTACGTACGCATCATATCGGTTTAGTATCTATCCTAAGCAAGTACAAAATTTGCGCCAAATTTCTTGGATCCTCGCACGTGACTTGAAACATCATTCGACTTCGACAGTGAGTCTTATGAATTTTCACAGCTCGACACACGAATCCATGTCACATAACATACCAGGCTTAAAGTTAAATTTACTTTACATTTCTACAGCTTACGAAGTACACTCACTCAACAGAAAACATCAAGTGACACAAAGACAACTTCATACACAGAACAGTAAGTAGAATATTACAAAATTCAACACCAAAAACAGTTTAATTTTCCCACAAACACAAAAAAATACCTTATCAAACTTACCCATTTCTATACACACAATTTCTCGACTCATATCTTTATAAACACTTCAATCCACACAAAATACTTTGAAGCAATTTAAACAACTTTCAACATACAATTTTGTACGTTCTATTGGTTTGTCTATATTTCTGAGATGAGGTATTATGTACAGTATTTACATTATTCGGACTATTGTCCTCATCTTTGTCGCCATATTTGTCACAACGTTTCGGCCGTTGTACGCTCCGGCCTTCTTCAGGTGGTTGGAATTTCGATCACTGGGGTAGACTGTTCTAGTTCCCGAACCATGTTTGATGGATGTCAGTTATCAGTTATCTCCTGGTAATTTTTCCCTCTGAAAGTTCTCCACTGCCTGAACCGGGTATTGAACTCACACTCTTTGGGTCTGTTACTGGATCTAACCAACGCCTTTATCCACCGTACCATGTGTCCTTGAGGAAATGTGGGTATGAATTTCTGAGTATTATAAACCTAATTTTTCAGCAACCATTTTTTACCAGTACTCATATTGCAATTTTTGCTGTTATCATTGCATGTTCTTTACCAGATCTCATATTGCAACTTTTTTTGTTATCATTGCTGTTCTCTGGCACTCCTTATTACTGGTTCCCATATTGTATTTATTTCTATGCTTGGCCGACTTGGCTGGACAGTACCTCAATTTCAACTCCCACCATCCATACAGCGTAAAGAAAGGGATCGTCCGTTGCTTACAACACCGAGCAAAAGTCATAAGTGGCGACCCAGAGACATTAGATAAGGAATTGGTCAGTATAAGTAGTACCCTACAACGTAACAACTACCCTGGGTACATGGCAGCAGCCCCCCAAAACTGGGATAGGCGGGTACAAGAGGAGGAGGAGGACAACAACACTCAGAAAACAGTCTGCCTGCCTTATGTGAAGGGGTTATCAGAGAAAATACAAAGGATCTGCGGTCCATATAACATCAGGACAACCTTCAAAAGCGTGACAACACTTCGCAGATATCTCTCTCGAGTGAGACCCCCCATAGAGGAGAACGGGACTAAAGACTGTGTGTACGCTATCCCGTGCAGCTGCGGAAAGGAATATAAAGGAGAAACAGGCCGCCCCCTCAAGGTAAGGCTTCAAGAACACCAGAAAGCTGTAATGCGAGGGGAAGTAGAAAAATCAGGCGTGGCTGACCACATATGGAGAGAGAAGGGAGATCACCGTCCCCTGTGGGATCAGGTTGAGATCATAGACAGGGAACACCATTGGAAAATTCGTAAACTTAAGGAATCAGCACAAAAATCTCCTGAGTCGGCCAAGCATAGAAATAAATACAATATGGGAACCAGTAATAAGGAGTGCCAGAGAACAGCAATGATAACAAAAAAAGTTGCAATATGAGATCTGGTAAAGAACATGCAATGATAACAGCAAAAATTGCAATATGAGTACTGGTAAAAAAATGGTTGCTGAAAAATTAGGTTTATAATACTCAGAAATTCATACCCACATTTCCTCAAGGACACATGGTACGGTGGATAAAGGCGTTGGGTTAGATCCAGTAACAGACCCAAAGAGTGTGAGTTCAATACCCGGTTCAGGCAGTGGAGAACTTTCAGAGGGAAAAATTACCAGGAGATAACTGACATCCATCAAACATGGCTCGTGGAACTAGAACAGTCTACCCCAGTGATCGAAATAAAGGGTTCGGTTCGAAATTCCAACCACCTGAAGAAGGCCGGAGCGTACAACGGCCGAAACTTTGTGACAAATATGAGGATAATTGTCCGAATAATGTAAATACTGTTCTATTGGTTATATAAAAAATATTTATTGTTGAACCAAAGTATTGTTTCATATCGTTATTTCTCTTATTGTTTGCTTGCTTTTTGTTACATTTGTGAAATTAAAAGTAGTGGGCTAATCACATTTCCATCAACCCTTTACATATTGGCAAACCCGTCTTGTTGGTGGCATTAACATCCCCTACAAGTTTTGTTCACTAGACTAGTTTTATTGTTGGAGTAGTTAAGCAAAAGTACTTCCAGCATGAGCTAACTCCAGTACCAACATTTTTATTCAAAGATAACTACGAGAAAGCCAAACAAAGTAGCACTTGCTGGTTATTTACTTTCAAGTAATGCTGTAGGGACTTCTAAGAGAAATGCTTCAAGTAAAACCAAGCAAGAAAGCAAAGTTGTCAAAATAAGCTACTGTTACAAAAACATTAGAAAGCTGAAGATCTTTTAATTTTTAATGTAATCTTTTAATTTCACAAATGTAACAATATAACAAGTAGCAGATACTTTATTCTAGATGAGGAAGCCCCTGTCATACAGTTATAAGGAGACCAGAGGCTACTTAAAAATAAGTTATTCAGCAATACCCAAGTGAAATCCAAGTATGGCATCTGTCCAATCATATATGATGGCTACGGAAAAGGATCATGAACACAAAAGATTTTCCTGATATCCATGCTTGAAAATATATCTGTATACAGAGGCTAACATGTTTTTTGTCTAATGATGACACCAAAGAGAGGTTTGTGAAATTACCCACAAGTTACTTTCTTCTTGGACATCGACGTTTCTGTATTGCACATTTAATAATTTGAAATATATGGAGTCATTTCTCAAACCCAAGATGCCAAATTAATGACTTTCACCATCATCTTTAAATTTTAATAAAAGGATCGTTTCCCAATACCTCTCATGTTTTACTGACAATATTTCTCAAACACTGAATGAAATCTAAACGTAACATATACGATGATGCCGGCATCTTTTTAAAGAAATTTTGTTATACAGCAATGCAATGAATTTTAAGCATAATCAAAGATTGATGAAGGAGTGGTTATCTTTCCCTCTTAAAATTAGCAGTAAAAAAAAAAAATCGTTTACTTCAAGATGATCTACACGTGGTGAGATAAACAAGCGTTTAAGTGTTATGCGTTGCACTAAGTTCTCTCCAAAGAGAGGCTGATACTCATAATTCTACACTGTTGCAGCTGCAGAAAATTGAGCCCATCAGATAGTTGCTGACAGCTCTAACAGACGTTCTGCTTTTAATTTCTCCATGATTGCCTATCAGTTCTGAAAACAGGTTACATTGGAAAATATGTGTCCCTATTTAAATACATACCTGTGAAACTATCCTGAGCCAAAAAATATTTTCCTTACCATTATTACAATCAGCTCCATTTGTGGCTATGGAAAAGCAAGTCTTCATTCTGTCTTTCAAGCATCTTGGAAGAAAATTAGCAAAATTGAAAAGTATGCACATATTTTGTTGGAACTATATGGTAACACCTTTTGCTGCTGCCTATATCCAGTGGTGAAACCATGGCCAAACTTTGCAAGCTGGTTGTTGGCCGCCTTGATCCATGTTGTGTTCTTGATCTCAGAACAGTGGAAATCAAAGGTTGTAGTCTCGCAGAACTGGTCAAGCTGTGGCGGCATGCCACATTAAGAAAAAAATATCTTCATGACAAAAATTAAAACAAGATTTGTGGAGTTAATCTCCACAATCTCTTACAGTGACATTGGGATATCTAAAGTTCTGGAAAGCTGATTTCAAAGTCTTGGAATCAGGAATTTTGGTGGCAGCTGTTGTGGATCCCAGAGGTACCTGACATGCCCTTTCAGCTCAAGCTTCTGAGCTCCCTAAAGTCATTCGCCCAAAACTGACGTGGGGCCAAAGGGCCTTCAACCATCCAAATTTGGAGAACCATCCACTCTCACTGGGAATAGCCACAGGAACTGCTCCCAAAATCTACCCCACCCGTACAATTGTCACTGTAACAAACCCAACTCCCAAAGTGCATAGTTCCACTCCAGCCCTAATTCTCCAAATCTTATCTTTCTCTTATTTTCCTGCTCAGAATTAATGTTTAACCACCTCAGTCATATGGTAAAACGGAATATGATTAAGAAACTTTCGACTGAAGATAAGTTTTATCAACATATGCTCTGTGTATTATACTGGCAACAAGAAAAAAAAAAAAAATTTACAGATTACTATAATTAATTAATAATTATGCACAGACTTCTGAAGAAATATTTAAAAATGAGAATTTACTAAGATGAATTTTGACTGAGACTAAGAGTTCTCTTTATTTTTTATCTAGATGGAGCTAGATAGGAAGCAGCTCTATTTTTCAATAAAGATCTCACTTATGATATCTAAGATTGAAAATACACAGGAAATAAAAATTTAATATTGGGAATTTAAGTTTGTGTTTTTAAAAACACAGAAGCTTAAATTCAATATTAAAAATGGCTTTTTAGTAAACGAGGTAAACATGCAACTTTTATCAAATTATTAAAAAAAAACCACTGTTGAGGGTGGTAGAACTCAGCAAGGATGGATTGGAGCAAATCTACTCACTTTAACTGCATACTTTTAATGGAGCTGTCAACGCTTATGCCCCAACCCTATACTCCACAGAAGATATCAGAGTCCTATGATCAGTTACCAAAGATATAGACCACCCTGAAAAGGAAACATTGGGTGCTGATCAGGACTTCTGGTCTAGTTGTCTGGGACGATATGAAGATAAGTAAATTGAACAATAATGGCCAATGACTGCTCAAGCTGCGTGCTTCACAAACTATGGCTCACCAAAACATACATGCCAAGGCTTCCTGGCACCCCTCACCATGCCCTAAACACTGGCATCAGCTAGATTTGAATGAGATGCAGCTACCTGAAAAACATGTTCATGACGCGGTCCTTTCAGAGCGCTGTGACAGGGATCATTCCCTGGTTTGCTGCAAACTCACTCTAATCAAAGAGGATGTATTACACCGAGCCTCCAGTGTATCAATACCATCACAATCCAGAGCCAAATTGGTGATATTCATCAAGTCTCTGAAGGAAGCCCTCCTTGCAAACCCACCTAGAGGAAATGTCCAACAGAAATAAGATACTCTGAGGAACACCATTTAGAGCACAGCACTGGTTCGCATGATCTCAACATGACCATCTGGAAGAAGCATGTTGTACTATTGGAGTACAAACACCAACCTATTCAGGCAATATTGCAAGCTTTGAGGACAAAAAGATGCTGTATGAATGACTGGTGGCTAAAACTGCAAAAGTAGTTATTCAACACTGATTATATTTGCAGGATGTATGAATGAATATAAGAAAGTCATTGGCCCAATCAAATGAAAGACAGAATCCATTGAAATGTTAGTTGAGAGATCATCAAGGGCACAAACAGATGGAAAGGTAGGTAGAGCATCCCTTGGAAAGCAGTACCTAGACATGGTAGCTTGTCTTAGTTGTGGAGGGACTTGACAACTTACCCAAAGGAAAGGCACCAGGACTGGATGGCAGTCTTCCAGTGCCCACCAAGTGCACAAAGGGGGTTGTGCTTGACCACATGGCAAGTTTACACTATCAATGCCGGAAGGAGGAGGGAACAGTGCCACAAGATATTAAAAACTGCAACATCACCCTCTATAAGAATAAGAGGGGACCGAAGTGATAGCAACAATAACAGAGGAAATTTTTTTTTCCTCAGTAGACTACAGCTCCCTGCTAAAAATGTATATTCAGGATATACACTTTCAGTGAGCTTGTCCTAGTACGATTTCAGGTTGGTGCATTTCACAATTAACCTCTCTCCAGCAACTACAGAGAATGCTGAGAGCTACTGTACATTGCCTTTATCAATCTCACAAATTGATTTTGTGAACAGGAAAGGCATGCTAAAAATACTCAACAGGAGTGGCCGTTCTCCAAAACACCTCAAGGTTGTCCACTCATTTCATGCTGATGCAGGGTCCTCACAGATGTGTAAAAAAAAAATAAATTCCAGGACTATGTTAAATTGTAAGGACTGAAAATGAACTACAAATAGGCACCTCTTCTAATTTGGATTTATCCTTTGCATGACTGTGATATGTGAAGTTCTGAGTTTACTCAGCTTTCTCCACTTGAGTAAATCTCGAGTGCAGTTTTTAATCTTGTGATTTTTGGTTTTCAATTTTCATAAGCATGGATTTCTGTTTTTGTCCAGCTGCTTCTCCTCAGCCTCAAGGTATTGGCTTGTATGCTGTCCTGGCATTGGAAGCACTGCAAGAGAAGGGCTTTAGTCAGGGGAACATTCCCAGCACCTCCAACTGTGGCCAAATAGTTGGTGATAATAATGCTGTACAACCAGTTTGCCGTTTCATATTCAGTGGAAATTTCCTTTCTCCATCAAGGCCTGTCCATGAGAGTACCAGCAATCCGTGAACAACTTTTCAGTTTTTGATATGCTTTGTTGTTAGACAAAGTGCCTTGACAGAATTCTTGAAAAGCAACATTTCCAGCAGCCTGCTCCTTCAACTCTTTGCACTGACTGATGATGTTATCACAATCACTTGCTGACTTGTTCTGTCTGTTGCTTACTCAGTTGGGCCATTTGATGCCCAAAATGCAGTCAGGTGTCACTCATGTCGGAAGTAAAGTCCCACCACCATAGAACAGTGCAATTTCGATGTTAGGGTAATATCAAATCACCCAGACAGTGTTACCCTTACCTCATGGATTTATTGGGGGCAAGCTGGGGATTAACACAGACCCATCAGAGAACAATTCCATATTGTACACTATAAACTCACACCACCCATATACCCAAGTACACACAGAGAAAGAAAGTGACAGCAAGAGATTTATTCAAGATTTACAAACGACGACCACGGCGACCTCCCTTCCTTCTGGTACTATCTGACGGAATTGGCGTGACATCCTCTGTAATATAAAGAAAAACTACAAATGCACCAACAATTAAATGTAATTTCACTTTCCTTATAGCAATAAAAATATATTTACCAATTTTAAAGTTTAAGATCATAACTTTAATAATGCAAATAAAAACTCTGACATAAGGTAGCCAATATTAAATTGAATACATAAAAAAAACCCTGAACATCAAAAATTATAGAACAAAGCTATTTAAAGATAAGGAATTAGTAATATGCTTACCAATACGGCCTATCTTCATACCAGATCGAGCCAAAGCGCGAAGAGCAGACTGAGCCCCAGGCCCTGGAGTCTTGGTCCTAGTAAAAAAAAAAAAAAAAAAAAAAAAAAAAAAAAAAAAAACGAATGAAGAAAGAGTAAAATAAAAATCTTAAATTACAGCAAATTAAGTTAGTAAATCAATCATAAGTCCTTTCTAATATATATTGCGTGAACACTTTAAGCAGCAAACAATGTCTAAAATAGCAATATTCCTATATATGTAAAAAAGACAAAAACTTACCGCTCATATTAGAAATGACCCAAAGCAAAATGAGGAAATAAATTAAAACCATAAAATATCCCTAGATAAATCTCAAGCTTATTTTGCCTTTTAAACAAAGGATATATATATATATATATATATATATATATAAATAAATAAAAAGAGAAAAGTTATTTCTATCCACTGCTATGTTGTTGATAAATGGCTCCAGATTATTTATCCCATGAACAGTGTGCATTTCTCAGTGCCAGTGTTTGCTTATCAGCCTCCTACCATAACTGTATCTAACCCTGAAATAATTGTTACTCATAAATAAATGCAATGGTATCTATGTTTCACTGAAAATTATTTTAAAGAATAGTAGTTGATTTAAAGTATAATTAATATTTAAGTTGAAAGTAACAAAAATGGATTTTCAAAACAAACAGTAGTGGTGATTTATTGCCCACCAATCACTTCACAAGTGCTGACAGATTTATTTGTTGTACAATGGAGACATTATCTGTTAAAACAATTTAAGAAAAGGATGGGTGAACACTTTTTAATGTAATTTTTAAGTACTCAGCAATTTTAAAAATGTTGGAAAATAATATCTAATCTATAGAATGCGGACTTTAAATTTACTATAAATATTCTTATTTTCTGATATTGCCATGCATGGGCGAACATACTTCCAAACAGGAGCACATTATGTAATATTTTATATACATAAAAAGAAAAAAAATCTTGGTGCATAATACTTTGTATTAAGCTTTTCAATATTTGATTAGTAAATATAGTTCTCACTTAATAACAAGTGGAAGAAAGCAATGCAGAATTTTAACTGATAAAAAAAATAATAAAAGCCATTGAAAATTTTTCTCCTAAGACAATAGTGTTCTTAATAAATCCTATTTATAAAACAAAAGCTTTTTTAATTAAATAATTAGATGGTTTTATTGCATTTTTTATTTTATGGATTCGGAGCAGATTTTCAGGAAATGAGCAGTAGTTTGAAAAAGAAAAATTGAACATTTACATGCTGCAAGCTCTGCTCTTGACTAATAGGGGAAAAATTTGGGGGAGGGGGGGAATCTAATTTATCGAAATCTCATGTAATTAAATAAGTTTGGGATAACAAAAAAAAAAAAAAAAAAAAAAATCATACTTGGAGGGATTAAAAAATAGTTTCATCATGCTATGCTGTTGTTTTTTTTCCCCAGTATCTCACATTAACTTTTTGTTAAACCTGAACAAATAATACTTATCTAAGAAACTTATGAGTAAAGAAATTGATTAATTAAATAGTTCATTCTGGCTTCAGAATGAATTCTGTCTAAATGCAGATAAATATTTGCATAGATTATTATACGATATGATTTATGATCGTTCAAAAGAGTTAAGAATCCATATTAGTATTTGTTACATACTTGTTGCCACCAGTAGCTCTCAGCCTGATATGAAGAGCTGTAATTCCTACTGTCTTACAACGTTCAGCAACATCTTGGGCAGCCAACATTGCAGCATAAGGAGAGGCTTCATCCCTATCAGCCTTCACCTTCATACCACCAGTTACACGAGCAATAGTTTCCCTGAAAAAAAAAAAAAAAAAAACCCATTGATGAGGCATAATTGATAAGAACACATCTCCAAAAGTTTCTAGAAGGTAACAAACTAGAATTTAGTTATGATGAGTGGAGAAGGTTAGATAATTCAACTGTCAAAATGTGTGCAGTGGAAAGCTTTTTAATATGGTATAATGTATGGTGTTGTCAAACTTTGAATAATTGAGTGCTTTCATGTATTAAGAGAAAACTTCAGGTTACTTTTCCAAGAAAGTTAAATACACTTAATTTGCATTCACATAGCTATTAGGTCATCCCATAAGTTCTGTCCAAATTTTAACCTTTTGTTAAAATGAACGAAATTTAAAGAGTATTTTATAATGTCTAATGGAGATGAACATTATTTTTGTTTAGATGCACTTAAACTGATCAAATTTTATTTCAGAGAAAAATAAAATAAAATTTTGTTTGATTAAAATCCTGCTAACATGGAAGTACCCAAGAATCATTTGAGGCACATAATGTTTAATGAGCTCAAGAAAGGAAACTCAGCAGCCGAAGCGGCTAGAAACATTCACTCAGTTTATGGAGGAATGCGTGAATGAAAGAACTTGCAGAAGATGGTTTGCAAAATTCAGAGGTGGAGATTTCACCCTTGAAGATGAAGATCAAACCGGACGTCTAGTTGAGTTTGATGAAAAGCTTCTTGAAGCAGCCCTTGAAGAAAATCATGCGTTATCCGTTGAGGAATTGGCAGTGGTTCTCAGTTCAAACCATACAACTTTTCGTCATCTTCAACAATTTGGAAAAGTTCCTAAACCTGGAAAATGGGTGCCTCTTGAATTGTCTGAAAACAACCTCAAATCCCGAGTTGACATCTGCTCTTCTCTCCAACTTGTTTCACCTTTTTTGGATAGACTTTTGACTGGCGATGAAAAATGGATCTTATCGAAATGTTGTGTCATAGACAGTGGCTTGGTAAAGGGGAAGGACCCCAGCCACAGCTGAGAAGGGAGCTTCATGGGCAAAAGGCTCTTCTTTCAATCTGGTGGGATTGCCAAGGAATAATCCACTTTGAAATCTTACCACCGAATGCAACAATTAATGCTCAAATATACTGTCAGCAATTAGAGCGTTTGAACCAAGCTTTTAGGAGAGAGAAAAAAAAAAAGAAAAAAAAAAAAGACCTGCTCTAGTGAATTGAAAACAGGTGATGTTTCATCAGGACAATGCGCGACCAGACACAGCAAGAGTCACATCATAAAAGATCGAAGAACTTGGTTGGGAGAAAATTCCTCATCCATCTTATTCTCCTGACCATGCTCCTTCAGACTACCATTTGCTTTGTAGCTTACATAATCATTTGGAAGAAACAGCTTTTGTAACACAGGAAGAGGTTAAAACTGACTTTGAATCAAAGCCAAAAGAATTTTACAGTAATGGAATTAGTAAGCTTGTTAATAGATGGAAGGAATCATAGATAATCATGGAAAATACATTGTTGATTGAATCTGTAATTAAATGTAACATTTGGTCACTTGTTTTCTTTATTCAAAATTCGGATAGAACTTATTGGATGACCTGATAAATTAGTTGAGAAAATTTTACATGCTCCTTCAGTATTATTACTAATAAAACCCAAATATAAAATTTCTAGTTCTCATTTTTTTGAGAGCTTTGATTTTATAAACGCCAAGGTTGAAACCCCCCCAAACAAAAACACACCCAACCCTCACCATTTTTGAACTTCAAAAGGGTATGTGATCTTCCCCTTCAGTTTGGGACACCATAAATTATACTAACACTGCTTAAGTCAAATGGATATGGGTGCTACAAAAAAATAAAATAAATTAATTTTAAAATTTTATAAAAGTAGCTTTGATGGGATACTCTTCCCCATTGGAAGAGCAATATGACAATCCAATAACTTGAAAGAGTTAAACTGATTTTACCCCTCCCCCATCTAATATAGTTTTATAAAAGTGTATAAAATTATATTCTCATGGAATCTTGGAAGATTAAAAGATAATTTGAAAAAATACTAATCTTTTGATTATCGCACTGCTGATGTTCTGTATTTTAAAGTCAGGCAACAGATAAAATACCGATATAATGGTACATGCTACCGTGCACAAATAAATGTTATTTTCTAAAAGTCTAAAAAATTTATTTACATCAGAAAGTTTATTTTCCTCTTTATATAGATTAATTAGCTTTTGACGATTATCTTTCAAAGATTTCTTTTTCAGTTCATGGCAGTACCTAGTGACATCTTTATCTCAAAATACCAATAAAGATTTTTGTCTTTTGTAATTTAAATTTAATCGATTTGGATGAAAATCAAGAAACGTTGCATATTTTTAAAAGATTTAGTCTCACTGAAAATAGCCTTTAAAACAAACAGCTAAAATTTATGTGAAATGTTTTAAATAAAGGATCATACTGTTGGACATCAGTTCTCCAAGGTGTTGTGGACCTAGCATAGTGCAGAAGCACTAAGGAACCAAAAAACCAATCATCATGTGTCCAAATAAGACAAATCCACTTTTCTGATGCTGATCAATTAAACATACCAAAATAAAACCTTGATTTTCATAATGGACAGACAAGGTCCAGTCACTAGAAAAGTGAATTTCCCAAACAAATGAAGGCCACATTCAAAATTTAGCTAAACTGCATCTTTAATATTTTCTGCAACATCAGAAATTGAGTTGCAGAGAAAAAGAAAATGCAGCTATTTTAGTCCAAAATCTGTACTTCAAAATTCTGAAAAGTTTTATTTTTCACAAGAAATTTATAATATAAAGAATTGCAAGACCACTTACAAAAGCTTCCAGAAGATGCCTTTTGGTAAGTGACTGCACACACTCACAGAGGCAATAAAACTACACCAGTAATGCGAGACATTTAGACTGGTGAGGTTTTACTGCCAATGCCCTAATTTATCATAAAGCTTGAATAATTTTGACTTTTAAAGATTAGCATTTCTTCAACATACTTAAATGTCACAATTTTGGCTCTGTAGGTTAAGATCTGTATTTTCTCAGACAGGAATAATAAATGATTCATAAAAAATTTACTTACTTGCCAGAAAGATCTGTAACATGGACAAATGTATCATTGAAGCTTGCAAAGATATGAGCTACCCCAAAAACATTTTCTCCTTCAAGAACCTGTGGCCCAAGAGAGACTTGTTCCTGTTGCTGTTGTGCCTTCCCTTTACGAGGAGCCATTCTGAAAAATCAGATTATAATTGATAAGTAGTAAAATAATTCACAGCACATAGAAACATATACATTATATTCATGCTTTTTAACAATAATGGTAGGTGTCACTATGTATTATGCCGTCATGGAAATGCACACATCTATATCTTGTAATATGTGTAGTAGGGAAGGTAGATTTTGGAACATTGGTATTGAACTGTATATAGAATTTGGGGTTTTGACGCCCCCACAGAAATAGTTACCATTCCAATGAAATGAGCTAAAGATTAGGGTTAGGTTCAAAATTGGAACGCTGGAATGAAAATCTGGTACTCAGTGAAAGATTTAACGCTATATATATATATATATATATATATATATATATATATATATATATATATATATATATATGTGTGTGTGTGTGTGTGTGTGTGTGTGAGAGTGAGGGAAAAAAAAAAAAAACCCCACACTCCTGTACCTGTATTGGAAAACATTTGTTTGTTTGTTTGGGGTTTTATGGCATATCACCCACTATGGGTTATTTAATGCCAGATCCAGTATTTACTAGATATACCAAAAACGTATAGCTGGCAACATCATTGTTTCCCATCACATTTTAGGGGTAAGGTGTTAGTATATTTAGTGTAGGGTTTGGGAGGGAAAGTTAATTGTAAGTTGTAGTAGTTTTGGGATGGGTTAGATGTAATGGGGCATGACATGACCAGCCGATTGATCGGATACACAGCCTTTTGGTTGGACGTAGTTTATTGTCATACCCAGGACGTGGACACACCTTGGGATTTCACTATTTGCCCATAGCTGGGACCCTAACAGGTGCTACCACCCCAGGTCAGGGTGGACCTGGGAACACCAGCAATTAAGTGGTTCCACGCTTCCTCAAAACCTCCTGATCAGAGGCCTTGCTGTTGGATGCAGTTTAACGTCATACCCAGGACGTGGAAAACATTTAATAATTTTTTCTTTCTCCAATTGCAACATTTACACATTCGCAATAAATCACAATTATGAACATAATAATCATTTTATAAATGCATATAGAATTTAGGTTTTATTTATCTGGAGAAAAATAATAATAAAGTTTATGAATCTTGTACTGGAACTTTTTGATGGGTATTATCTAGGCATGTCCTCAAGGACACATAGTCCAGTGGATGAAGAGCTGCTACAGCAGTGAACCAAAAAATGGAGACACCCGGAAGAGGCATGACACATGGAACTACAACAATAAACTCCAGTGGAATAAAGGGTCAGTTCAAAATTCCAATCACCTGAAGAAGGCTGGAACATACGGCCAAAATGTTGTGAATATGGCAATGATAATAGCCTGAATAATGTAAATAAGAATTTTTTTTTAATTTATTAAAATTTTAATTATAATAATTTAAAAAGCGTTTAAAATTTAGCATTGTTATATTTCTTTTAGGTGATATTGTAATGAAGTGGAAACTTTTTTTATGAATCAAAAATTGAAAACCTTAACCATTACCACACCACAGGTGACAATAGTCGCTGGAAAATTCTCCCCCTTTGGTACTCTGGGTGCATTCTGTTGCCATGACAGAGTTACTATAAAGTTACACTTGTCAATTATTATTTCAGGTATTTTAAGCTGGAAATAGTCTTGTACCTCTTTGAAACAAGGCTAAACTTCCGTTTGCTAACACCGAATAAACCTGCAGTAATCTCATAGTGATTTTTTGTTTACAAAAATGGCTGCAGAGACAAAGTCCTTATTCATGAGTTTTTAATTCTGACTCCGATGAGGATTCCGAGGGATTTACTTAGATGGATATAGATAGTCAAGTTGTCAGAGATGGAGAAGACAACCACACTTGCAACAAGAAAACTATGATGACCCTGAAGTGCCGAGTGGCTAATACCATTCCTTGCAGATTAACGTCCTGGAAGCTACTGAACCCATGTATTTACCCAATAATTTTGTTTATTCATAAACGGCGAAATAATTAATTTTATGCCAATGAGACAAATAAATATGCTCTTCAAAAGGAAAGAAAGAAGAGGACAAAGTCACTTTCGCCAAAATGAAGACTTCCCTAGCCATTTTACTTTTGTGGGACACTCAAACCAGCCATCATTTCACTTATACTGACTGGTCAATGGATATGTTTATCCAAATGTCAGGTTTTTAGAAATATGCCACAAGACCAGTTTTGGAGAATTTTGTACCCCCCCCCCACACATCCAACAATATATGTGCAAAACCGAGGAACCACACCAAACATAACAGAGCATACAAGATTTGGTCATTTTCTGACAAAGTTGTGTCACTTTGGCTGAAATGCTTTTATTCCTTTCAAAGGCAGGTCGAGCTTGCTAATGCCTGAAAGTATTGGAGCTGATGGGAGAACTGACAAAGACACACCATTGTACATGGAAATAGTGGAGGAAAATGGACCCCCCCCCAAACCAAGGAACCAGAACGCCATTTGACTGTCACAAAGGAGATGCCATATGAAGGTGAATATCTGACACACAGGGTTTTTCCTAATATAGGTGCAATTGGTACTGTTCTTGCTGAGCAAGTGGCTGATGTTTTGCATGAATTCAACAGTGTGAGCACTATCAATGCTATCCTTGTTGACAACATTAATGCCAATACAGGCTGTGATCGTGGATTTGTTGCACTTCTAGAAAGAAAACTTAACAGAAATCCTTCCATCAAAATGAACTCCCATTTAGAGCTCTTTTTAAAAACATGTAGATGGTACCACATTGAATGGTCCACTGGGTAAATTTTGTAAATGATTATCATAATTTACCCCAAATATCATTTTCAGCTGTTGACAGTCCTCTGGATTCTATTTTTTAAATTGAAAATACAGATACCTTTAGCAAAAACTCCTTTATGAACATATAGTGGGTATTTCTTGAGGTAAATGGGACTAGATTTGTATCATGGAAAATTGGTCCATTAAACTATTCATAATACAAAAAAAAAGAAAAAACAATACTTCAATGTATTCAACTATTACTGCTTAATTCACGAGGCAAAACACAGCATTTCAAAGTCACTGATGATTTAAGGAGGAACAGATTTTCAATTTGAAGTTCAGTTATAATTTTTCTCACCAATATTTATGCTAAATCTTGCAAAAAAAAAAAAAAAGGATTTTTCAGTGAATTTTGGTTACGATCTTTGATGCCAAATGCCTAGAAAACCGTTGAAGTGTCAGATCTATTTTTCTTGCATCAGTAGAAAATCAACCTACTATATATATATATATATATATATATATATATATATATATATATATATATATATATATATATATGTATACACAACTGTTTACTGCATTGCTGGCATAGTTAGGTATTATATATATTGGGGTCATAGTAAAAAAAAAAAAAAAAATTTTTTTTACCTTCAAAAGAAATATTTTTCAGAACATTATCTGTCAATTATAATCTATTTATAATTATATTTTGGAGTGGTGGTCCATCAATTACTTAAATAAAGGGAGCTTATTTAATCATACTTAAACTATTAAAATTAAACAGTAATTATTATCAATAAATTATATATAATAAAATTAATCTGGATCTATGTGTCCAAGTAGATATTTATCTTTATGCCTATATGTAACTATCAGCTCATTTCTCTTGTTTAATGATCCCAAAGTGTTTTAAGATACATTTTCCCTGCAGAACATGGGTTACATTTCCTTTAGCATTAAGATTTTGCACTATCATATTCTATTTAATTGAGAGAGAACTGCCAGTATCTTTCAAGTGCCAGAAATAATTATAGAGAATAGTGCTGCTTTTGTATTTAATATTAGCCTAAGTCATTAGGTGCTAAGTGATTAAATTTACTATTTCCAGTAGGTAGAATATTCTGGTGTAATTCAAATAAAAAATAAATAAATTGGAATCTCAACTTTTTGGCTGATTTCAGAAAATCTTAGAAGCAACCATTTTCTTAATTTTAATAAATTTGTAAACAAAACAATTCAGTTTTAAAAGTCTTCCAAAAATAAAATATATATTTGTGACATGTTGAGTAAAATTAGCAAATTTAAAGTTAAATTAATCTGATTTGAAATAAATATTACTTAATAGTATAAAAAAAGGTACCTCCACTATGTCACGTAAAAAAGCAGCATCACTATGAAAAAAAGCCCATAAATCAACGAAAACAGTTTTGTCTCAATATGTTATTAATTGAAAGCTAAAGCATTAAATTTATTACTTACAGTAAGTAACATATTCTGGTTTATTTCAGATAGAAATTATATAGATTGGAATGCCAAATATATGCTCAATTTTTGAAAAAAAATTCTTAAAAGCGGCCATTTTAAATTTTAAGAAATTTGTAAACAAAAAAAGACCAAAGTATTTTTTAATTATTTAAAATTTTTAACCCTCCCTAACATGTTCAAAGTCTTTTGTTTGCATCACGGTGGCAGAAAATAGCACCCCCCCACACCGTTGAAAACACATTGATTTGGAAACTCTTGTAAAAATCAAGCAATTGTCCGATTTTAAAATTTTCAGGATTTATTCACAAATAAATGAAATTATTTTCGAAAGAAAAAAGTACCCCCCCCCTCACGAAATTTTACACAAAACCTTTCTATTTCCCGAATTTTTTTGTTTTTTGTTAAAAGTAGGAGTCCTTGGAGATTGTAAATCACTCACCCCACACCCCCAAAAATTGAGCTAACTGAATTGAAAAATAATGAATTCAATAAAATTACATTACTGAATTAGAAACGCTATTAATTGCTTTTGTAAATAAATAATATTAAGGACATTATTGGCTGAAGAAATAAATTTTTTCTGATGAATAATGAAGTTTTACAAGATTTTTTTTTATTTAAAAAAAAAAGAAAAAAGTTTAATTATAATAGTTTAAAATCGTGTAAAATTCTGTATTGGGCTATTTCCTGGATGTGATATAGTAATTAAGTGGAAACAAAATTCACAAATCCAAAATTGAAAAGATTAATCAACTTAGTCGTGCTATTCTATTTTTAAAAAAATTTATTTTATTTTATTTTTTATTTTTTTTTACTTAATACGTCCATTATTTTCATGTACGGTAGACTAAAATTGCCATTATGATCTAAAAGTTTTGTCCCTTTATTATGTTGCTTCAGTTACGTTTCAACAGGTTTTCAAAATTTCTATCCAGCTTTAAAAGTTTAAAGATTACTTTTTTCAATTACTATTTCGCTAAATATTTTTTATTTTATGTATTGACATTAATGGGGGACATACTTCAATTGAGTAATCAGGGTATTTCATTTGTTATTAAATTATAAATTAATTTAAGAAAATTTTATAGTATTTTATTGTTTATTTTTGCATCTTCGAAAAGTCAATAAAATATTAAATAATTGCGGAAAATATGTTCATTTGTAAAAATTACTAGGTAGTTAAAAAACCAAAAATATGCGTTCACTTCGATTTCTTGTCATCCATAGTAGCTGTCATCGCTTTGTCTATCAGCAGTCCATCAAACTTGGATCAGATGAACAGGACCAATCGTTAATAATTGTTTGTATATTATTTTATGTTATGACATTTATTTCAAATCATAATAATTTAAATTGAAAGCTAAAGCATTAAATTTATTATTTACAGTAACATTCCGTTCTATTTCAAATAGAAATTATATAGATTGGAATGTCAAATATATGCTCGATTTTTTTTTAATTTTCTTAAATTTTAAGAAATTTGTAGATTTTAAACTTCCTAAAATAAATTATATATTTTTGACACGTTATTTGAGTAAAATTTGAAAATTTAAATTAATCTGATTTGAAACAAATATTTACTTACATAAAAAATTGAATCCAAACATTTAAGGATGTGTTTGAATTTTTAATGCCTTTATTCATGTTATCAAAAAATGTTAAGAGGTGATGACAGCTACTATGGATGATCAAAATTGACAATTTTACGAAGTAAGCGAACACTTTTTTTGTTTTTAAAAAGTAATTTTTAAATATTAACATTTATTCAGCAATTATGTAATATTTAAATTAAAAATTACTTCAATGAAATATGACCCAAACTAAAATACCTAAAAAATAAAAATATTTACTAAAAAAGTAATTCACAAAAATTATAAATTTTGGAAGGACTTTTTGCAAACACGTTTTAACGATGTGAAACAGAACTGGAAATTGAAGGGAAATAATTGCAGTGCCTCAGACGACAATCAAATCACGTGATCTTTTTCAGGATTATGTCATGTATAGATTCCTCATAGATAGAAATTAGGAACGTTCTTTTCACTAAAAATTATTTTTTAAAATACTCGGGCACAAACGACTCATGAGCTTTACAAATTTCGATTCGTAAATTTACTTTTCACTTAACCATATGACCAAATTGCAAGTAATAAAAGCAATGAAGCAATTATAAATAAATTTTTTAATAAATTAAAAAAATTCTTGTACAAATACATTATTCATCGAAAAAGTTTTATTTCTTCAGACAATGTCCTTTCACGTATTTACAAAAGCAAGTAAAAGCCTTTTCTAATTAAATAATGTCATAGTTTTATTTTTTTTTACAATTCAAATCAGATTCTCTATGAAACCGCTGTTTTTATATATAAAAAAAAAAACAACTGGTGATTTACTTTCTCTATTTCTCAATTTCCTGAAAATCTGTATGGAGTGGAAACATGTATAAAAAAAAAATACTTTGGTCTTTCCTCTTAATACCAAACAAACATTGACAAAACTTTGTTTTCGTTATGGGCCTATATCTTCATCGTGATGTGCTACTTTTTTTTTTTACGCGACCTAAGTATTGAAGGGAAATCTTTGGCGCTATTACACTTTTGCACCGCTCCTCCCAAGTCATTATGGACTGCATTGCTTGCCCTGATGTGTACGTTCAGTAATTTATCAACCACAATAAAGAAAAACAGGAAAAAGTTTAAAAATGCGTGTTGGATGTTTTGAACATGATGCACAGGGAAAAATAATCAGAGGCAAAGGGGGTGCAAAAGGGTAATAGTACCAAAAGATTTGGTCCAAATGCAAAATTTTGTGAATTACTTAAAAATATAAGAAAATATTTAAGGCTAACTAGAGTTCAATTAAGGAAGGTTATATCCCCCCCCCGTCAATCGTGCGAGAGGTATATAGAAAAAATAAAACAATGGTAGTAAAATTAAACATTACATATGATAAATTTGGAACTCCTTCTATACCCGGAATTGATCAAATCTCTGGATAGCTTAAAAAGTATTCCTCTAAGAGATAAAAGTTCGGTTATTAGTTACGAAAAAGATTTACTACTAATATTACAATTTATAAAACACATTATTCGGGAACCTGTTTATTTTCTAAAGTGAGAGAAAGTAATGACTGTATATTCAATTTACTTACAATGTAAATTGAAGAACTTTACTTTTTGCCAGCTACGTTTATTCATATCCGATATGAAAAGCTGGAAAAGTTAACTGAGCTTCTGTGGCGAACGGGCATGATTTATTGAAAGTAATCGAATTTTTACATAGCACCATCGTTTAGGGTTTTTTTTTTATCATGATGGAACCCGATACCGGTATCTCAACATTATCGACAAACTGTTCTATAAAGAGAGACGATACAAAAGCTTCCTTTTAAACAGCATTCGTAGTCAGCCGTAACATACTATATTCAAACAAATTTTAACATCAAATAATTTATGCCACCTATTCCCCTCCGCCACAAAAAAAGTGTCGACACAATTTAGCGTTGCGTGTAATAGTATGTAATTTAAGTTCACCATAATTTAGGAAATATATTTTAAAGTTTACGCCACCAAACTGAATTAAAATTCAGGTGTTATATATACAGAAAAAGAGGTGCATTAATTATTCTTAACTGTAGTCTTAGGGGAAGAAAGTTAGTTCCTACACTGGTAATGGGATACGCACGCTGTTAAAACATGTCGGCTATTTTACTGGGTATATGAAAAACACCTTCATATAATACAAGAATTAAAATAAAACCAACAAAATATACATACTGCATTAAGATTACACATAGTTATATTGAATTGAGAAAAAATGAAAATATAAATCTGACAAAAGGCAAGATGAAACAAGATTTCACAGGTCAAAATAAAAAAACGTACCTCAAAGAAACAAGGCTGGGTTAAAAAAGGAAGTAACGTTTCATACAAGCACGTGGGTTTACGAAATCTCGTACAGCTCGAGATATAGATGGATGAGAGGTGGAGAACCTAAGATGATCGTCGAAAAGTACCGGAGTAAAACGAATAATAGCGGAAAGCAACGATATTAACCGGAAATAGTCGACAGCAGTTGTTATTGTCAGAACGAAAAAGAGAAGACAGTAAATCATGGTTTACCTGCAACCAACGATTCTTTTGTATTAATGAAACGTAAAGACATTTCATTTGATTGCTATCTTTTTATATCCCGAGTATGAAAATTATTTTAGTAGGTGTACTTTATTGTACGACGAAAAAAAATATCAAGCAGGGGGTAACTGTGGAGGAGGTAGCTACCATCTCTAAATGTCTTGTCCCTGCCACAAAAATCAAAATTATAACAAATAATCATTACTTCACTCACTAATTAACCATTAAGAAAGGAAATCTTCTTTTTTTGTGGGAGGAGTGAAAACTTCTTGACTTATAAAAACAATTTCTTTCTTTCTTTACAATTATGATTATTTGATATTTTCAAGTTCTATATTTATCATGTTCCTATGCACGATCTCTCCTCTAAATAGTGATTTAAAAAAAGTATTTTCTGTTAAGTGAAATATTTGTGATTTAATTTCTAATCACAAACAGCATAGAGAAATAAAGCCTTTATTTCTCTATGCTTTCTTTCTTTTTCTCTTATTCTCGTTTGTCGTTCTCTCTCGCATAGCTTTCCTTTATCTCTCACTTTCTTTACGCTTTCTTCCTATTTGTCTCTTTTTCGCCCTCAATAGCATTTGTATTAATTATCAACACTACATACAGACACACATGCATACAGAAATCCTGCTAATGGTCCTTGTATCAAAATAACAGACATAGAGAGGAGCTTTCTATTATTATTATTCTTACTACTTCACAATTACGATCACAGATAACAACCTTAACACACCACTATTCATTCAGTGCCTGTCCGTCTTTGAGTGAGGTGGCCGGCCGCTGTACCCTACCGGGACATCGAACACCTCAAACCCAGCGTACGGGTCCACAAAAGCATGGACTTTATGTTTGACTGGGAGACGGAAGGCGATCATTTCTCTTTTGAAGACAGTGACCGTTTTGAGGAAGATTCTCTGTGTTCGTGGAACAGCGAACCGGAGAGTGTTTGCAACAACTGGAGAGGATGGAAGAGACAAAATGGAGGCCAAGCCTTCCCCGTACACCACCAGCAGCAGCAACAGCAACGAATATCGGGTAAGAATAAGAACAAATCAAGGCATAATTCATTACCATTATTCTTTTACTTAATATTTATTTATTACTTTACTGCTCTTCTTTATCGAACCCTCTCGTTTCTTTCGCATCTCGAAAGATGTACTCGTGTACGGTGTAGTACAATGTGTACAACAGACTTGTTTTGGTTCCCTTTGCGTTTCAGTGGATGACTGAAAAATGGTGTCATCAGTTTTAGACGATCATTGTATTTTCTATATAAATCTTCGAATAACCTATTGTTCCCTCATAAAAATAATTTGAAGTTATCACATTTTTAGCAAATCAAATAGTCTGTGATAACTGTTTATTGCAGATCATTTACATTTTTAAATCCATGATAGATATCGGAGCTGTAATTTTTTACGCTAAATTAGACTTTTAGTCACATAAATAAATATAGCCTCTTTGACTTTTTAACGTTAATATTTTTCATAGATCAGAACTTAACGAAGAGTCAAAAATGACTCTTCGTTAAGTTCTGCTTCTGAGTAGAAACTGAAAGGTATACTATTTTTCTTTTGTGAATTGTATACATTTTTTATTTCTGAACTTTTTTTTTTTTTTTTACCTTTTTTTATCTTACTGATAAAAAAACACTTTTAAACGTCTTTGTAGTATTTAATTTAATTTTAAAAAATGCTAGTATTTTAACTTGCTCATTTTTTTTACGGTTAAAAAAAGATTTCCATTATGGCCAGTATATAATTCGATCGAAGCCAATTGGCATTTTATTCTTTGTTCTCTAAAATCTTAAAAACGTAAATTTCTTATAGCAAGCAAGCACTGAATATGTATCTCATAATCGTTGCCTTATACCAGGCTAGGTAAATTGTATAAGGAATTTAGGTCTATTTCATGAAAAATGTATATTCTGATATTTTTAGACACTTATTTTGCTAGGCTACAAAATAGGCTTTGTTAAAGAAAGACCAAAAAAAAAAAAGTAATGTTTTTTTGAGGGAGGAATTTTTTTGTCATTGTCAAACTCTTAGTCTTATGATTTTAATTTGCATATTTGAAGATCCCGAATAAAAAAAAATGAAATGTTTATATTTGAAATAACAAGAATAATTTTCTTGTTCTCTTTTTGTTTTTGTTTTTATGTGCTGGATGCTAGCAGCTATATGCACTTTGTCCATAACTGAGGTTGAGGTAGTACTTAACGTTAAATGTTTTACTTTTAAATCGTGCTCGTATATTACAATGTTTTTTGTTGTTGTTTTTATTCGTAGACTGAATTTAAAGTTTGAGTCTAAATTCTGACACGGAAGTGAACACCCTTCTTGACTTAATTCTCTACACGTGTGTAATAATAATTGAAACGAGAATTTTTTTATTTCTCGTTCAACGATTTATTTTTAGTTAGGGACTCTGTATCAAATTTATGATTTATTTTCTTATTCTTTCAATAAAATTAAGCTTAGCTTCCAAGAAGTTGAGATTCATTTTGAAATTGTATGAAAAGTCTTCGAGAAACAATTCGTTTTTTCATTAGCTTCTTACACGATGTAAAAAAAAAAAAAAAATCTCCAAATCCTGTTTGTATGCGAGTCCGTGAAGCAATTAATGGATTTTTAAAAAATTATTTCTATTCATTTTCAAATAGCTTTAAAAGGGTATTTTGCTACAACCTGTTTTTATTCAGATAAAAAATATCATTGGTAAAATACTTATTTGTTTGTAATAATGATGGATTGATTAAATGATTAATAAAGAACCAATAGTTTTTTTTCCATAAGCATTTTTGTTTATTTTCTGTATTTTTAAATAATTATTGCAAAATATGAGTGCGTGTTTTTTTTTTTGTTTTTTTTTTTTAAATCCTTTTTACTTCAATTTACTTAGCAATCTTTTCTCGAATAGTGACATGAAAAGACATACAGCCTCATCAAAAGTTCCAAAAGATGGATCATGTCATTGTCTGATTGTCATAAAACAAAGTTCATCTAAGAAAGTGAAAAAGAAAGCTTTTTAGTTCATTGAATGAAGAAATAAATAAATTCTTTTTCATTTGAATCTAATGTAAAATGAATTGCAAGTTACAAATTGATGGGGAATAAAAAATGCTTTCTGGACTTAACTCATATATATATATATGTGTGTGTGTGTGTGTTAGGCATAGGGTGATAAAATGGTAGAATCAGTAGAGTTCAAATTTCTGCAAACTTTGCACTATGCTCTTGTTTGTTAAAAAAGCATGATTCTATTTCTCTATGTCCCATCACCAAATAGGTACTAAAAGGAATGCGATATCAGAAGTTTAAAAAAAATCTTTCTTGAATCTTAGTTTTAATTTCAAGCTAGATATCCAATAAGCAAAATGCTTTGCTGTATTTCAAAACTAATTTAAATTGACTGGGAGGAGTTTTTGTTTTCAAATTGCTGATTTTAGTGCTATTTTTAGCAATCATTTATCAGAATGTAATTGTCTTTATTAAAAAAAAACTTCCAAAAATAAAATATACTTTTCTGAAAACTTCATTTGAGGAATATTAGTTGATTTGAAGCAAATATTACTTTTATACTTTAAGTATAAAATATTGTAGAAATGCGTTTAACACTGTTAAAACACTGTTTAGTGTTTATATAATAATAATAATGACAGATGGAAGTCTATCTAACATTTTTCTATGGCGGATATATATGTAAAAAATAATTGAGGAATATAATGTGGGCGCTATTTTTATATCATTTGTAAGTACTCAGTAATCTGAAAAATTTACAAAAATAATGTTTTATTGAATTTTAGATACACTAGTTACATTATTTGGACTATTGTCCTCATCTTTGTCGCCATATTTATTATGATGTTTCAGTCGTTGCACGCTCCGGCCTTCTTCGGGTGGTTGGAATGTCGAACTGAACTCTTTATTTCACTCAATGGGGTAGACAGTTCTAGTTTTATGTGCCATGTCTAATGGATGTCAGTTATCACTTATCTCCTGTTAATTCCCCTCTCCAAGTTCTCCATCACCATTCCACTGTGCCATGTGTCCTCAAGGACACCTGGCACAGTGGATAACAGTGTTAGTTAGATCCAGTGAAAGGACCCAAAGAGTGTTAGTTCAATACCTGGTTGAGACGGTGGAGAACTCGGAGAGGGGAATTGACAGGAGATAACCGATAACTGACATCCATTAGACATGGCATGTGGAACTAGTAAAATAAAGGGTTCAGTTCGACATTCCAACCACCTGAAGAACAGCCGAAACGTTGCAATAAATGGTGTACATAATACCTCATCTCAGAAATATAGACAGATACTGAATTTTAGATACTTTGGCTTTAAATTTACTGTAATTTCCTCTTATTTTCTGATAATGTCGTGTATAGAAGTCCGTATCTACAAAAATTGGCACATTTATACGTGCACAAAAATATTCAAAATTATTAAAATATTGATGTTCAATGA